>CM033698.1:4893582-5382755 GCA_019514585.1 Dendrobium officinale | reverse complement strand
TTAGAAAATTTTTTCAAGCCAGTTCCTTTTCGTTTCATATGTGCTAATAGGGAGATAACTCGAGTCTGATCGTCCGTTCGATCCTGATAATCATCCTTGTACGTCGATCAGTAAATTTTATATTGATCTCCTTAATGTGTGTGTGTATATTTTTATTCATCAAATTACAATCACTCCCTTTCAAATTTAATTCAAAGAAAAGTACAAGCTTCAAATTCACAAAGTATCTCATGTTGAATTTGATTTGAAGTCTCGTAGATCTGTGAGTTCGATTTTCCTGAAATGTTAGTACACCACAAGAGCAAATACAAATCTTCTAAAATTGTTTATACATTTTCTTTTATCCAAATTGTGGTGGTAGGAGGATGCCACGATATTGGACAATCTTGTCGACTTGATTGTCATCCCAAAAGCCCAAATTATGTAGCTAATTTTGTTAGAAATCGGAGCTAAATATTGTTGGAAATCGAAAGCTTAAACAAGAATATCCTCGGATGCTATAAAGCTCCAGTTATCCTTCGTACCACCATGAACTCTCCTTATTTCTACTTTAACCAAGATAGAAATACTGAACGGTACAGTAAAGATTTACCATCATTACTTTTAGTGAAACATTGTTTTCACAACCAGTAATTTAACATGTGTTCACTAGAATTGAACAAAAGGGAAACCAAAACACCCAACGAGTTTAAGTGTTGTATTATCTCCTTTGATCTTCAAACAACCACAAAACAATATGTGTTCCATGTCTTCATTACCTTTCCAATCCTCTTGGACATTGAGCGTTTACAGCAATTCTTCTATAGCAAAGGAAATGCATTGGAAGAAATAGCATTTTCTTTAATCTCCACCAAAAATTCTCTACCCGAGAATTCACTTTTGCCTTTTTGTAAGTCCATTTCCTTACCATATCTGCCTCCAATCCAGAATTCTGCACTTTCCTTATAAGACCAGGAATAGACTTGCTAGAATTTTGATTAATAAGACTAGTGAATCAGCAATTTTATCTTTAGAGATCTGGATCTTCATTATCATACTCAACTAGCTCTTTGCCAAAGACTTTTTTTCAGATTATTTTCATCCCATTTACCTTTAGAAATGAAAGCCTCTACCATAAATTGACCGTCCTCCACCGGAATTACGTAAGTAGTCCAATTGTTAATACTTTTATCAAGGATCCAAATGTCTTTTGAAAGCATCAACTGATTTACCATTTGCTATATTCCCATTTCACAATAGGATATAACGAATTAAATCCTTCATTCAGAATTTTGAAGGCAGTTGACTTGTTTCCATTGGGATTTTTCTTTCATTCAATTTGTTACCATATTTTACATCCATAATTCGAAATGTAATAGAGATTTTTCTTCTTGAACGAATCTCCATGCATGAGTCTAGTATGTAAAGCAGGAGCTTTAGTTAATATTAGAATGAATTCCTCTTCCATCCATTTTTCAATTGGTTTGCACATATCATTCCAATTCACATAATGCAAACCTTTGGCTCCATTTTTCTTATCCCATATGAAATTTCTGCATATTTTTATCCAGTTCAGCAATCAGTCCAAAATTTTTTTCATGGTAATCCATGAATGGGTAGAGTGGTATAAGAGGAAGAGAAAGTAATACTGATTTATCACAAAGAATTATCTTTTCCTGACAAAAGATAAATACTGTTGTTTCCGCCATTGATTAAGCTTTTTTAAAAGCTTTGTCTATAATGAATTGAAAGTCTTCTTTCTTCATTCTCCTTAATGCCATCTTTACACCAAGGTAAAGGAATTCTTTTTACATATTTGAAGCCCATGATTCTAGATAAGCATCTCTTCCTTCTTCTTTCAACATGTTTTACCAAACATAATGAGAGATTTGCTGTAAATTATTTTTTTGACCTTTCCATTCACAGAATTTATGGAGAATTCTCTTCACACCCAACACTTCTTTTCTTATTAGCTTTGGAGAACATAATAACATCGTCTGCATAAAGAAGATGAGAGATACGAAGGTCCCTCCGGACAAAGTTTGATACCACAAGAGCTACAATGAAATGCATTTGAGAGAAGTTGTGAGCAAAGAATAAAAAGAATGGGTGAAAGGGGGCAACCTTGCCGAAAACCACTTCTAGCATGGATCCAATTAGAACAATTACCCATTGATGATAATAGAGAACATAGGATTTACAACACAATCCATAATTAGCTTAGAAAAGTGAGGAGGAAATTTAAAAATATTCCAATACTCCTTTAAGATATTCCCAAGCCATAGAATCATAGGCTTGTTCCATATCCACTTTAAAAGCCACAAGACCCGAATAAGCTTTAGAAATTCTGAGTTTGTGGAAGGTTTCATGTGCGAGCATAATATGGTCCGATAACGATCTGCCTTTAATAAAAGCCACTTGCTCCATAGAGACAAGTTTAGAAATGACCAAATTAATTCTATTAACAATAATCCTTGCCACCACTTTGTACACCGTGTTACATAGACTAATTGGTCTATAATTTGAAGGAAGAATAGGATTTTAAATCTTTGGGATTAGAATAATAAGAGTTTCTTTCCAATCTTTGTTCAAGTCTCCAAATTTGAAAAAAATGGTATAAAGCTAACCAAAAGTCCTCCTTAATGATATTCCAATAAACTTTAATAAAAGAATGCGAAATTCCATCAATACCTGGAGAAGTGTTCTCTTCAATTGCTTCAACCCACATTAAGAACTTCGGTCATAGAAATATCCGCCTCCAGAATGCATCTCTCTTGCTCAGTTAAGCAATTAGTAGGATCCGGACCATCCCACCAAATTAGTGTTTCTAATCTCCCATTTCTTTTGAAAAGAACCTCATAAATACTTCTTCCATGTGATCTTGATCTTCAATAGTATTGCCATCTTCATCTTTAATCTTTATAATTTTATTGATATTTCTTCTAGCACTTGCATAATTATGAAAAAATCTTGAATTACCATCTCCTTCTTAAGCCAATTAACTTTAGCCCTTTGCTTCCACCAAGTATTCAACCTAGCCAAGGTAGAATTGAGTTCCAAACACCACCTTTTCTTTGAGTATCTTGTATTCTTGCTCCGTGAGATGACCGTTAGAAAGCCTCTTTGTTTTGTAATTCTATTATCTCCTCCATGAGATCTTCTTTTCAATTTTGTTCAAATCTTTAAGCTTGAATTTGCTCCAATAGAATAAGGATTTTAAGGATCTCTTGAACTTTTGTTGAGGATTTGAGATGAATTAATTACCTTGATAATTTCCTGCACCATTCCATTTTTAACAACTCCATAAGACGCTTGGTAGGATGCCCAACAATTTTTGAATTTTAATCATTTTACTAGCCTTTGAGTTGAAATGACCAGAATTGAAGAAGTATTGGACAATGATCCGAGGCAATTCTAGCCAAATGTCTCTCAATCATTTGAAAAGGGGAGCTTAAAAGCAATTGAATTCACAAAGCACCTATCCAATCTTTCAAGGGATTCTAGCTCCACCAATTTTGTTATTGCACCAAGTAAATCTTGGGCCAATGAAGCTAACTTCATGAAGATCGATTTTTTTAACAAACATTCTTCCATATCCCTTGCTCCTTGTTGATAAGAAAATTTCCTTCCACCTATTTTGTCTTCTTTGCATAAAAGACAATTGAAATCCCCACCAATAACCATAGGGTGTTCATTGATTGGAAAAATTTGTCTAGCATATTCCATAATTCTCTTCTCCTGTTCACCTCAGTACTACCATAAATTGTGACCACCTTCCATTTTAAGTTGTTGAACAAGTTGATTTCACCTTTTCACCATTTGAGTAGAGCTTTCCTCAAAGAGAGAAATTCACATAATGTGTATTCCAAAGAATAATAATGCCACCCGACAGATTAGAAGAAGGAACACAGTAAAAGTCCCAATTATTGCCAATTAATGCATCAACTTCACTTCTATCAATAGAAGTAATTTTGGTTTCAACCAATCCCACAAAACAAACACCATTATTTTTAACTACCTCTTTAAGGTAGAGGGAAGCACTCCTTTTCCTTGCTCCCCTACAATTCTAAAAACAAATAGAATTCATTTAAAAGGATTATGGGGAAAGGACCCCCCATTACCTTTTTCTTCCATTTCCATTCTTCGACTTCTAGTAGAAGCATTGATCGGTCCCAAGTCTTTAAGTTGCTTATTCTTCTTCCTTTTAGATGATTGACATGAATCTTCTATACCCTTAGTACCAATACTGTTAGAGGATATGCCAATAGAATTTGTTACAATCAGTTCTTCCTTGCTAACCAAATCATTGTAGAATCTGGTACCTCATGAATATGAAACAGTATCAACTGGATTGACATTAGTGATATTTTCATTAATTTCTCCGTCTTCTAATTCCTTCAGGATGTTGAAACTGTTATTGACTGGAATAAGAGATTCTGTCTCTGCACTACTTACTACAGAAACTTTTTCCATTGCAATTACTGTAGTTTTCTTGGCTGGAGATAGGGGTGTCAATTTCGGGTCACGGGTCGGGTTCGGGTCGTACCCAGAACTGACCCGGGTTCAATCAGGTCGACCCTAACCCAACTCGGGTAGGCAAACGGGCCGAAATCATGGACCCGAACCCGACCCGCTTCGGGTTTGGGTCAACCCGACACGACCCGGGCAGTGGCACGGGTTTGCGATTTTGCAGCGCCAGCGGGTTCGACATTTCGGCGGACGACGGTTCGTAGCGTCTGACGGGGATGGCGGGCCTAGCGAGCAACAGCGGTCGGGGCGGGCCGGCAGGCAGCTCGGCAGCGGGACGGCAGGCAGCGGCATGGTAAGTCGGCGAGCAGCAGCGGTCTGCTACGCGGCAGGCAGCGGCGTGGAGGGGCAGCAGCGGGTCGGGGTGGGCAGTTCCGCGCTGGCATGGGCACGGGCAGCGACAGTGGCACGACGGCCGGCAGCAGCGGCGCAGCGGGCCAGCGGTAGCAGCACGGCGGGCCAGGGCAGCGGCGCAGACGTGGGTCAGACTCGGACTCCGCGCGACAGCGGCCGACGCGATGCGCGACAGCGGCTGATGTGATGCGACTCGCGAAGCGACGCGGGTCAGACTCTGGACTTCGTGTGCGGGCAGCTTCGGTCAGCCCCGCGGTCAGGGCGGGCAGCGGGTCATTTCGGGTCATTTTCGGGTTTCCGGGTCAACCCGAAACCGACCCGGTTTTTCAAAACGGGTCAAAAACTCGAACCCGAACCCAACCCGGTTCAGGTTCGGGTTTGACCTGAAGCTGAAATTTTCGAGTCGGGTCCGGGTCAGGGTTTTCGTGTCGTTTCAAATATTGACAGCCCTAGCTGGAGATAACACTATCAATTCTGGTTCAATATTAACTGGTTTCTTCACTGCCCACAAATTATTTTTTCTGAGGAAATTTTGCTATTTTTGTCATCAAAACAGTTGGTCTTCTATTCCATATATTGTTAGTATACTTCTTCCTATAATTAACTATCATCCAAGGGCCATAATTTTCAGATTTATGCAAATTATCCTCAGTTGGTTGATTACCTACCACTGTACTCTTCTCATTGTTAACTTTGGACAAATCCATAATCATCTGATTAGACTTATTCCTTGTTCATACAAATAGCTTTTGTCACATTCCTTCTTATCATGACCGATCTTACCGCAATCAAAACAGAGATTCAGAAGTCTCTCGTATTCAATTTTTTGATAAAATTTTCCTTCTTCACCTTCTACCCAAACACCTGTAGGTAGTTTATCATTCAACTTGATTCGGACACAAATACGACCGAATTCTCTTCTCGACCATTGAAACATGTTACCGTCAATTAAGTAAGGCTTCCCCACCATTTGAAGCTATACGGCAAATGTTCACTTCATCCCAGCAAAAAAGTGGTAAGTTAGGCAATCTGGCCCAAACTGGAGCTGAAAGACCTTCAAGATAATTTGGATCAAATTTTTTATTCCATTTCTCAATACCAATTATGTTCCCATTAACAAACCATGGACCGTTGTTAAGAACTGCTTCCAAGTGTTCTTTTTCAAAAAAAGAACATAACACCCATCCTTTACCAAGGATGGTTAGATGGAATTTACCGAACACTTCCCATTGTCTTCTAAGTTCATAGCTGATTGATGAGAATTGTACGTCATCTCCAAATATTTTAACCACCAAGGATTTTTTCAGTTTCATGGCATTCTCACAAACTTTCTCCTTGTGCAATTTAACTGTATGTCCATCTTTAGCAATGCAGTCACCATAATCCAAATCAGCGACTTGTATATTTTTGTTTCTATTCCACGCATTCAGATTGTTTGCAGAGTTAATTCTTTGAGGCATAACTTCAAGCATCTCATCACATTTCCCAAGTTCTCCTGAAGAACAAGATCGGACCTTCTCCCTTTCCCCATCAGAATTATTGACATCGTTGATCCTCCCTTCCAAAACAGTATCATTCAATTCATTCAAAACAATAGACTTCTTCATTTCAATGTTGGATATCACTATACCATCTCCTTCCTTCAAAACTTCAGAGGCATTTGTTTCAAAAGACGGAATAGGTAATTTATCTGTTACCTTCTCAATATGTTTTTTGGGAAGCCTACCAGAATTTTCGAGATTTCCTTCTGAAATTATGCTCTTTCCTTTGCCCGGAACTTCCAAGATTTGTTTTTTCATCATTAATCCTCCTTCATTAATGATCAGTGGCTTGTTCATCATGGAGGAAGATTTCAAACCTGTAAACAACTTTATCTTCCCATCTCCAAATGTCGATGGAGAAGAAGAAACATCACGAACACTTCCAACACTGTTCCTTCCCGTGGTACACCTATCCTCCGATGGACCGCCGGCCGCAGGTGGCCGACGACCTTCCGTCGACATTCCACCGTCGATGTCGCCGCGAAAAATGAAAATTCAAAATAAAAGATTTTTGAATTCTCAGAGCTTCTCTCTCTAACGTTAGCTGTATTTTTAAAATATCAATTCACCCCTACATATTTGTAGATTCAAATTTAGTTTTGGTCATACAAAAAAAGGTGACTACAAATAAAAGTTGGGTAATATTAATTCTATTTCATACTATAGGTATAACAATGTGTCGTATGATGTGTTGAATAACATGTGCATTAATCAAAATCACCATGTTGACTAGTAGCTAGTGCTAAGGTAGTGGGGAATTCCTAAGGGTCATATTAATGGTGAACAATTTATAGTGTAAATCTATTGAAATATCATGGGATTTGATAATAGTGTTGGAAATATTGAGGTACTCATGTAAATCTTGGTTAGTTAAAACTACTTGGCACTAGAATACAAAAGAATGCATAGAGGTCCTATAACTAGTGATCCTGAGATTGGAAAAAAATATAGAAGAAGTTTTATTTGATAGGAAAAAGCTAGAGTGATGAATAAACTTTGTGTAGTCCCAACGAAAAAGGTCTAATGCCTCATATATCCTAGTTTATTCTTATTTCTCTTTTGCATTCATAATTTTTTATCATGTCCATTTGATTTTAGTTTAAATTCATTATGTGGATTTGAATTAAAAGAATTTAATGCAAAAAAATTAGCAGCACACCAATTCACCTCCCCTTCATCTCTTAATATGCCTTTTTCCTTTTCTTATAATTGCGACTTACAATGTACATTTCACATTGCATTCTCATTCTAAATTCTTATGTGACACATTATATTAATGACTTTGTAATAGCTTGGAGCGGGACTATCTTTATGTAATTTTAACGGTACAGAAATTTTGACCCATATCTCACAATTATTCCCTTTTTTTTTTTTTGTTTTTTTTCGAAAAAAACACTCTTCTCTTCTTTTCAATATTTGCGTTGGATTTATGGAACCAAGATAATTCAACATCTATTGAGCCCTCTTAAAATTAAAAAAAAATATAAATAATTTTGGTACACAACAATAGTGTAACTATATATTTATATTGTCATGTTTTTTATTAAATGAGCACACTTAAATATTGATTTGATTAAGAATAATCTACCATTTAAGTAAAGAAATTGCTTTCTTTATAAGTTATTAAAAAATTATGAATAAAAAATTAAATTAATCTTCGATATATGGACTGTAATAAGGTTTATGACTGTTAAAATTTTAAGATAAGGAGCAATAACATACTTAACACTTTTTTTTTGTAAACCCACAGAGGGGCTTACGCGAAAATAAAATCAAAATTGCATAGTCCTTGTGGGGACATTCAGCTCACTAATGCTCAAAGAGCTACAAAATTTAAAGAAAAAATAAAACCTAAAAGCTGATTGTCCCCTACTAATCCAAAATACAAAATTGCCTATATACAATATAAGGCGATGCGAAGCCAGCGCCCAAAAAAGAAAGATCCAAGTATGATCAATCAGCACAGTCTTTCTGCCAAAAAATAGCCTTAAAGCCAAAGTAAACCTGCATAAAAACAACAAACCAATCCAACAACAAAAAGCTAAAAGGAAAAGACAATTACCATAATTAGTAGATAATCTAAGAATATAAATAATTTGGTGAAAAACAATACCAATACATTTCAGAACCAATCTGTCCCTAGCATGATTAAACAAACTTTAGCTCTCAACCAAAATAACCATAAAAATCTTTAAACCCTGACTGAAGAACAGGTAAAAACCAAGTATAGTAATAGCCTGATGGCAAAAGATGCACTCTGGAACAATAGTAGAACCACATAGGAAACAAAATAGATGGACATAAGACCAAGCAACAAGGGTAATAATAAATAAGCCCCAACATTTAAACCACAATAGAAAATAACCCACCACCTCAGCCACCACCAAAATAAACATCAAACCAGCATAAATAATCAACTTGGGCCTAAACCGCAAGGAGGATGACATCATCAACCACTTAAAATCAATACCAAAGCTATCACAGGCATTCTAAACAAACCCAAACACCATCCAGCATAAATAAACCAAACTTAATGAAAATAGATTAGAACCATCCAACATGAACAAAGATAAATAGAAAAACCCCAACACCCCAAACCTGGAGCACTAATAGTAAAAAATACAAACCTGAGAGCAGAGAAGTTGAGAAGAAAAATAGCTAAAACATAAAAGGAGACAAACAGAACAACCATCAACCAAGTCTAATATAAGGTAAACATATTTTATCCAACCTAACCAAACCTCTTAAGAGAAAAGGAAAATTAGACTTCCCAAAATCTAGATTAGCTTCAAGATGACATCCAAATTTGGCCAGCCAATACGCACAAGCATTACCTTCATGAAATACATGAGCAATAGTATAATTAAGGGTAGAAAAAGACTGTTTAATTCTTCTAATAATATAGAAAAATAGGTGATTTCCCACAAACTCATTTTTAACGATTTGAATTAACAGCAAAGCATCCACCTTAATAGAAACATTAACAAAACCTCTCCTCTTGCAGACATCAAGGCCCAACGAAAGACCCATAAGCTCAGCAAAAATAACCTTACAAGGATTTAATGGACTAGCATAAGCAACAATAACTTCTCCATAATGATTATGAATAATGCCACCTATACCCACAACAGAAGTCCCAACTGAACCATCAATATTAAGTTTAAGAAAGGAAGGCAAAGGTTTTAACGACCTGACAATCCTTTTGGTTTTAACCAGCGGCTCAGAATTGATAGAAATGCCAAAATTCGATGCCAAATTCTCACAATTCTTGAAAGTCTTACTCGATATGAGATTACTTGAATAAAGCTGTAAAATTTTGTTTTTCATGTTATTAATAATAAGATTGGCATCCATTCTAATCTCATTGTGCTTAGCATCATTACGAGCCTTCCAAAAGAACCACATAATAAGGATGGGCAATAAATTGAAAATGTGACCTATAGAATTAGTCACTCAGACTCCTAAAATAGACAAAATATTACTAAAATGAGCAAAACTATCTATGTTAGCAATAGCAACAAATATCTCCAAACTTTTTTAGCAATATTCCCATTAATAAATAGATGATTAATATTCTCAATATTGAAGCAGCATTGACATTTAGAAGGAAAAATAAAACCTTTATTCCTTAGTAAAGTGTTAATAGGAAGGAAGCCTTTAATACATCTCCACGTAAGGATGGACTAAGATAAGGGAATGTTGTTGTGCCAAATAGCTGAATAAATAAGAGAATTGTCATACTTAATTCTAATAGAATCCCACACATTTTTAAGTTTAAAAAATCCAAACGAAGAGCTTTTAAATAAAATACGATCATTGCCTTGTAACTGTAAAGGGATGCTCAGGATAAGATTCATAAGCTCACAAGGAATAGTCTCCCTAAGTTTATTAACATTCTAATTCCCATTATGAATGAAGTTATGAACTTTAGTATTAAACATAGTATGAGTATTGAGCATAATGTCAATAGAGCCATTCCCTAACTAATTATCTTGCCAGAAGACAATATTACCGTTTCCCAACCCCCATTGAATAAATTGCTCAGCTTCCCAACTAATGTTGCACAACCTTTTCCAAACCAACGAATCAAACCTTTTGTAACTATATAAAATGGGATGCAATTCTTTGAAAGATTTAACATTCATAAATTGAGCTCATAAATTTATTTTAGATCTATAATAAAACCAAAATTTATGAGAAAAAGCCTGAATAGTATCAAAAATATTTTTGCACCCTAATCCCCCTTCATTAAATACCCCACACACTTTATTCCAGGAAGCCTAATAAATACAAGAACTATTATTCTTGGAACCCCAAAAAAAACTTATTAATCTTTTATCCAATCTAAGATAAATAGAAGAAGTAGGATGTAAAGTATGAAAAATGTAAATAGGAATCAAATTTAAAACATTTTTAATAAGCACGAGTGTGCCACCAATAGAAAGTAAATTAGAGGTCCAATTAGAAATCTTCCTTTGAAAAATAGTGAAAACATTTCAAAAAATTGAAATCTTTTTCTGCCTTTAAAGATAGGGGTACCCAAATACTTAATAAGCAGAGAAGTGCAATTAAAATCACAATCCTTTTGATATCATTGATCCTACCCTAATTAACAGACTTAGAAATAATAAAATTTCTTTTATCCTTGTTAATGGACAAGCCACTCATATTCTGAAAAGCATCTAAGAATTTAACTAAAACTTTAATATTGTTTAAAGACCCATTCGAAAATATAATAAAGTCATCAGCAAATCTAAGGTGAGTAATAGGAATACCACCAATAGTACGGTAGAGAAGATTAGGATGCCTTTTATATAATTCCTCCAAACCCCTGGAAAAATAGTTAATAGTAATAATAAACAGAGCAGGAGATAAAGGATCACCTTGTCTCAAACCTTGGGAAGATTTAAAAAAACCATGATTCCTCCCATTAATGATAACTAAAAAAAAAAATTCTCGATACTATTTTTAATAAGCATAATAAAAGATTGTCAGAAACCAAATAAGTATAAAACATTGTATAAGAAGTTCCAATTCAAGTTATCACAAGCTTTAGTAATATCCAGTTTGAAAATGATATTGCTCCCTTTCACTTTATAATTGATATCATGAGTAATTTCTTGAGCAAGTAGAACATTATCAATAATACTCCTTCCTTTCACAAAACCATTTTGATTATGGGAGATAATTCTAGGCAAAATATTAACCAATATAGTAGAAATAATTTTAGAAATAAGCTTGTTGAAGAAGGAACAAAGGCTAATCGGTCTAAAATCATTCAAATTATTAGTAAGCTCCTTTTTGAGAATTAAGACAATATTAGTAGAAGAAAAAAATTTAGGATAAGGGTTACTAAAAAAATCAATAACAGCTTTCAACACATCCAAATTGATGATATTCCAAGTTTTCAAAAAAAAACTTTATGATAAAGCCATGAGGCCCTGCAACATAATCACTATTCATATCATTCATAATATTCCAAACTTCCTCCTCAGACAGAGGTTGAACAAGTAGGTGGTTTTCTCTATCAGTAATACAAAAAAGAAATAATATGAGGATTAATAATGGGAGTGGTATTAATATTATTATTAAAAATGTTCTTGAAATGATCCACCCCAAAAATGAAAATAGAATCCTCATCCTCCAACACCCTCCCATCATTGCTAATAATTTTGAAAATATGATTTCTAATCTTTTTCTTATTAGCCATAGCCTGAAATTACTTCGTATTCCTATCCCCTTCCAAAATTATTTTCGAGGTAGCTTTCTGCCTCCAATAGATTTCCTCCTGATCTTGCAATTTAAAAAGCCTAATTTTTAGCATTATTAAGAGAAGAAAGATTATTACTATCAGGATTATTCAAATGCACCTTATCTAAATCAATCACCTCATTCTCAACCTCCTTAATATTGGAAAAAATATTTTTAAAAAAGTTTTTATTCCACCATCTCAAAACCTGTTTCAACCTACTCATATTGGCCCATAATTTAGCCATACCCATAATATTATTATCAGGGAAAATAGGGGCAAACCAATTATTAGATGAACCACATTCATAAAATCATGATGAGATAACCACATATTATGAAATTTAAAGGCAGAAGGAGCAATAATCCTAATAGCATTAATAGTTAAAAGTAAAGGAGCATGATTAGAAGTAGTTCTACTCAAGTGTTCAACATAAGTCATATGAAAATCAGTAATCCAATCAATATTGAATAAAATTCTATCAAGTCTTTGCCATAAGTTGCCTCCAAGTAAAAGCACCCCTAAAAAAACTGATGTCATGTAAATTGCAATCAGTAATCATAGAGTTGAAATTCTCCATGGCATTAATATTAGGGGGATTTCCCCCCAATCTCTCATTAGCATTTGAAATAATATTAAAGTCACCACCACCACACACCACGGGCCATTCGAAATAGAAGCAAAAGTATTAAGATGCTCCCTAAGAGCCAACCGACCCAATCTAGAGCAAGAGGCATAAACAAAAGAAGCATTACATTTGAAGTTAAAAAGAGAAATTTGAACATGAACAACTTGGTGGAAATCATCAAGAATATTAACACTAAGAGAATTATTCCACATAAGCCAAATCTTGTTCGAACAGTTAGCAATATTCATTGAAAAACCCAATTGAGATGCAGTAATGTCAAGCTTATCCGAAAAAATAAAAGCCACAATTAAAAACAACAACTGAATATTATGAATTCTACAAAGATTTATAACTCTAATGCTCGAATCCTTCCCCCCTAATACCCCTCACATTCTAAATAAGTGCCTTAACCATTACAACCTTTATAAATAGTCTGAGCTCTAGTAGAATGAGGCATAGTAGGGAAATAATTTTTTGCATTTTTCCCTTTCTTTTTATCAACCTTGATAAAACCTTCCTCATCATTAGTTTTAGAGGTATGACGCACATGATTGGAAGACCTGGAGTCCTCTTTTTCCACAATATCTAATTGATCCTCCTTCAAAATGTTCATTCCCACTTTGGGAATAAATTCCTTTCTTCATAATTCTCATTCTCAAGAGTTTCAGGATCAATATGCATTGCTCTATTAGGATTAGGAGTCGAATGAGGTACTAGATTTTGAGGATCATTAGTTTTTTGAAGCATAGAATCAATAGAAACATAAATATTAGGAACTTTATCACCCACATTGCGAATAACATCACTAGAAACAGCCTTTTTTGCTATTAAAACTTCTCTTTTATCCGACAAAATCATATTAAGAGCAACAATATTTACCCGGATATCATCTTTAGGATCTGTCAACTCATTATCCAAAATAATAGGATGATTTTTAGGTAAATAAACCTTCTCCAAGTTGGAATTAGAAGTTTTCTTTAACTCAGAATGTAATTTAAAACATTCTGAAATAGCATGACCGTAAATCTTACAATGATAACAAAAATCTGAAACTTCTTCAAATTCCACTTTTTGTAAATAAGCAAATGCTTTGGATCCAACCCAAATATCTTTAGAATGTTTTTTAGAGATATAAACTACAACCATAATCCTAGCCACAGATGGACGGGTCCTAGAAGCCGTAGCCTAGTTGGTTTGTAAAGGCCGACCAAAAGTGGATCCAAGAGCATGCAAGACTTTTGGATTAAAAAATGTATGTGAAATTAGGGAATGAAATCCAGATTGAGATTATGGGGAGATTCCTCTCTAACATCGTAAAAAGGAGTCCATTTTAGAATACATATTTGGCAATTATTAAAGAAATAAGCTCTTCTTGCAAAAACCCTGCTAAAGTCTAAATCATTCAAGAGTTAAATCACGACATGACGAGCATCCAGTAAACCCATAGAGTAAAAACCAGACAGTTTAAGGTTGCCCGAAAAACTCCGGATAGAATCAAGATTCGGTCTACGCAAGGTAAATTTACCAACTAAAGTTAATTGAAATGGAGAAGACAGCTTAAGAACATCCTCATCAGAAAGAAGCACAGCCGACACACCATTAAAAATTGATTGAGTGAAGTTTGGAATGTTATCACCTGCCAACGGGTTATCAGTAAGTACATCTTTGAACGATTGAGATGGGGATTTTGAAGGACCTTCACCATCCAGGATAAAGTATCCCTTGTATTTCCCATGGATCGCACTAGAAGCTTTCCCCCACAGAGTGGAAGACATACCACCCGCCATCAAAAGAGCCCCAACGAGGTCGGCAGAGCAAAAAAGAGCCACCAGATGAACCAAAGAAGATATCACTTAAGAGAAATAGTCGAAAACCAAAGGAGGAATGATCGAGGGGAGGAGAGGAGAAGAAAACCCTAAAATTGCCCAAGGCACTGGCTTAGGGAAACACATGAGGACTACTGATGTTTAACATACTTAACACTTAAAAATTTTGGAAATTCGCAAAAATTTTTTACCCTATTTCATCTTTTTTTTTAAATATTCATATAATATCAAAATTCTCAATAAAATTCAAACACATATTTTTTTTTTCTTGATTTCAGATTCCCAATAGAATTTAAATCAATCAAAATTGGCAGACATGAAGTGTCATGACCAATCAGTTATATGAATTTAAATATATATCAATCAATAAAAAAACATAATGAAAAATATATACTTTTATATTATTATATGCTGAAAAATTTATGATTATGGAGTGTTTAATATTTTCACTATTGTATAAAATTCTTGCACACCGGTAAAAGCTTCTAAGAGAATCTATAAACTATTTTATGTGAAAAATCAAATAAGGAAAAAAAAACTGTGCAGATTGGGCCAATTGTAATATTCTACTATATGAATATAGGCACAAAAAATTCATTCTTTTATATAGCTAAAGAAGAAGGGATTATATTTATTTGAGAATATTTGTTTGATTCTTATTATAAGTATTTCAAAAATTAAGTGTTCATAAGCAGAGAGTCAAATCCCAATAATATTTTTTGATGTTAATAGTCAAGCAACAATATTTAGATGATAAAAGTCTAATGATGGTGGCGACGATTGCCAATGTTTTTGTCGGCGGTGATTATTGGAAAATACAAATGAGTTATTTAGCTTTCTTAACTCTCAAACCTTTCTTAAAGTAGGAAACAAAACCCTATTTTCAGACATTGTAAAGCATTTTGGTAGCAAGAATCCAAAAAAATAGTCTACGCTGATTCCTTTAATCATAGATTATTTATGGAGTATTTTGAGTGCCATAAGGATATTATAATCAAATGTTCTTAGGCTCATTGGATTCATCTCACCGAGCCGCTTGACTTAACCGTACGAGAGATTTAATGATCATTTCTTCCTTCAGTTATTTATTATATTTCAAGTACAAAATATTAGCTCGTTTAGAGTTTTTTTTTTTTTTTGTTAAAACCCGCAGTGAGGACTACGCGTTAATATAAAAAAAATGGTTACATTGTCCTTAGAAAGATCCTCCAGCTCGCTACTGCTCAAAAGAGCTACAAGTGAAAAATAAAACAAAAATCCTATGATCCGGTGGTTCCTTTTCCTATGATTACAAAAAGAACAAAAATAATCATAAACGCTCGGGCTGTGAGTAGACAACACCCAAAAAAGGAAGACCGGGATAGTGCCATTCAGCATAGTCCTCATGCAAAACTGAAGATGAAAATAGAAAAAAACATGCGAAAAGTAAAAGGAGAGTACCTTGCAATCATTTAGGCTCCAAAAAAGAGATTTCATAAGATACCTGCAAAGAAATCTCCTAAAAAAGTTGTGATAAAGCAGGTAGTAATAAGTAAAAGACCCCCACTATTCTCATTGTAATAAAAAATCTTAACAGAGTCATAAAACCACCTCAAGAACCTGTGCAAGCAACAGGAAAACATCTCATTAATGTTCAGAAAAACCTTACCAGGTACCTGATTAGCCACCATACCAATTACAAAAGTTACCCAATAGAAAAACCTCCAGTCAATGTGACAGACATCCTGAAACCAGACCCACTTATACCCAGAAATAGCACAAATAGCAGGGTCAAAAAAATACCTCCTAGAAATGATAGCAAAATGCCAAGACGAATAGAAAACAGGTAGACAACACAGATACATCACACAGGGATAAAAATCACATATAATAAACTGCAAATTAAAAACAAACTGCCACGAAATAATAAGATAAGACAACTTCAAACCCCACGGCCAATAATCATTGGAATACAGATAACTAAAATAGAAAACCAGCAGAAAAAATAGTCCATATTACTGCAAAAACCAACCCAATAATCCTTCCAGAGAATATCAACAGAAACCTGGATCCAGGAAAAATCCACAGCATCAGATGCATCAGAAAGATCAAACCCCAAATACCCAACCTCCAGAAAGAATAATGACTTAAACATTCCGAATGTAAGACAAACTAGATTTATCCAAGTAAACCATACCTTTCAAAATAGGGTTTAACATCCTAATATCCAAATCTTCATAATTCAGTAAAGAGCAGCCTTTTTTAGATAACCAATCAGCACAAACGTTAGCTTCCCAATAAATATGAGAAATGAAGAAATTAATAGAAGAAAGGCAATGTTTAATTTCCCTAATTAAATAAAAATTTTGAGGATTACCAGGAACTACATCATTAATGATCTGAATAAGAAGCATAGCGTCCACCTCAATCCAAGCATTGTTGAAACCCCTCTTGATTCAAACATTTAAACTGTAGTTTACAGCCATAAGTTCAGCTGTAATAGCATTGGAATGTTATACAGGAGGAGAAAAAGCAGCAAGGATAGAACCAAAATAGTCTCGAATAAGACCACCAGCACTCGCAGAAATATTATCCACAAAACCATCCGAATTAAGTTTCCCATAAGGATGAATGGGTTTAATCCATTTGAAAATTTTTTCTCCAATAGAGACAGCAGTTCCAATATTGGCAGTGATACCAAAAGTACTAATCAAATGTTTGCAATGTTTAAAGTTTTGAGAAGTAATAATATTATAAGAAAAAGCTTGCAACACTTTAAAATGAATATTAGAGATAATCTGGGAAGCTTCCATCTTAATAACATTATGCTTTGCATCATTTCTAGCCTTCCAAATATACCAAAATATAAGAGTAGGGATAAAATTAAAGATATGGCCTTTATAAGCATTAGCCCAAAGCTCCAGAATAGACATAACATTATTATGATTGAAGTTAAAGTTTTTATTGGCAAGATTACTAAAATAACTCCAAACATCTTGGGCAATAGCACCATTCACAAAGAGATGGTCAATACTCTCCACATTGGAACAACAAAGACATTTTGAAGGCATATAAAAACCCTTTTTTTGAAGCATAACATCAACCGGAAGAAAACCTTTAATACATCTCCATATAAGAATAGAATAGGATAAGGGAAAATTTTTGTGCCAAAAAGCCGAATATATCATCTTAAAGTCCTTCTTAATTATTAAATTTTCCCAAACATCCTTCAACAGAAATTTACCATAAGAGGAGAGATTAAAAAGCAACTTGTCATTACAGTTAACATGTAAAGGGATTTTCAAAATAGACTCAACAATGCTAACAGGAAGGTTTTCCCTAAGCTTAGAAACATTCCAACAGTTGTCATTAATGAAATCAGAAACTCTAATATTAGCAATAGAGTGAGTATTAAGAAGAGCATCAATAGAGGAAGAGCCTAACCAGTTATCGTGCCAAAAATAAATGTCACCTTTACCCAAACCCCATTGAATAAATTGTTCAGCCTCCCATTTAATGTTGCAGAGCCTTTTCCAAACCATAGAGTCACCATTTTTGTAATAGCATAAAGAAGGATGCATGTTATTTCAATATTTAACATTCATGTAACGGGCCCAAAGACTAGCATTATTTCTAAAAGAGAACCACAATTTATGAGAAAAAGCTTTTGCAGTATCCTTTAAATTCTTGCAACCAAGATCCCCTTCATTAAAAACACCACAAAGCTTACCCCAAGACGACCAACATAAACCATCGCTATTATACTTGGAACCCCAAAAACACTTGTTAATAATTCTCTCTAATCTAGTACATATAGCATCAGAAGGAAATAAAGTATGAAAAAGATAAATTGGAATAGAGTTTAAAACAGATTTTATCAAAACTAATCTACCACCATAAGATAAAAAGTTAGTAGACCAATTAGATAACTTTTTTTGAAACTTTGTAAAAATATCTTCAAAAAGAACTTTCCTTTTTTTACCTTTGTAGATGAGAGTACCCAAATAAGTAATGGGGAGGTTCTTAAACTGAAAGCCACAAACTCTTTGAATGGCATTGATTCTATTCTGGTTAATAGAATCACCCACAATAAAAGTACTCTTGTCTTTATTAATAGAAAGATAGCTTTGATGATTAAAACTGATAAGAAAATTGACTAACTTTTTTAATATTATTAATAGAACTGTTGGAGAACAAAATAAAATCGTCAGCAAAACCAAGATGTGAAATAGGAAATCCTCTAATGGTACAAAAATTAAGTTTAGGATTTCTCAAATATAAATTGTCCAAGCCCCTAGAAAGGTATTCCATAGTAATGATAAGTAGAGCAGGAGAAAGAGTGTCACCTTGTCTTAATCCTTTAGAGGATTTGAAAAAAACCATGATTTCTACCGTTAATGATAACAGAGAGAAGAAACAATTTTCAATACTATTTTTAATAAGTAAAATGAAATTGTCATTAAAAACAAAAAAATGAAAGAACATCATAAAGAAAATTCCAATTGAGGTTGTCATAAGCTTTAGAAATATCAAGTTTAAAGATCACATTACCCCCTTTAACTTTAACATTAATATCATGAGTAATTTCTTGAGCTAAAAGAACATTATCAAAAATACTTCTCCCCTTAACAAAACCCGTCTGGTTTAGAGAAATAATATTGGGGAGAATGTTAATCAACCTATTAGCAATAATTTTGGAATTAAGCTTGTTAAGAAAAGTGCAAAGACTGATCGTTCTAAAATCATTCCAATTAATCGGGTTGTCTTTTTTAGGAATAAGCACAATATTAGTGGACGAGAAAAAATTTTGGATAAGAGTTACCCTTAAAGAAATCCTTCACTGCTTCAATGATATCCTCTTTTAATGTAATGTCCCAGTTTTGCTGAAAAAATTTGGTAGTGAATCCATCAGGACAGCAACATCATCCCCTAGCTATAAGGTCATTGACCACCTTGAAAATCTCTTCATTAGTAGGCAATTGACAAAGTAAAGTGTTATCAAATTCATTAATAAGTTTAGGAATGAGATTCCGGTTAGCAATAGGAGCATAAGAACAATGACTATTAAAAGTATTAATGAAGTACTCAATCCCAGAATTACAAATAGCATTATCAGACTCAATCGAAATACCATCCTCACCCACAATTTTTTGAATATGACTCTTGGTTTTCTTCATATTAGGCCAGCATATGAAAAATTTAGTATTCCTGTCACCTTCCATAACAAATTTGGCATTGGATTTTTGTTTCCAAAAAGATTCTTCCTGTAATTGCAATTGGAAAAGAGTTTCCTTGTCTTTTTATTAAGACAGGAGAGATTATCAGAATCTGGATTATTCAAGTAGACATGATCAAGATCCGAAACTTTCAACTCAGCTTCTTTAATATTAGAAAGATATTTTTAAAACGTTTTTGTTCTACCATCTCAAAACTTGTTTAAGTCTACTAAGCTTCGACCAATGTCTCAACATGCAATTAATGTTATTATCAGGGAAAACAGGAGCATTCTAATTAATAGTGATAACATTCTTAAAGTTGTTATGATACATCCACATATTCTGAAATCTAAAAGCATATGAGCCAGAAACATTGATTTTACTAATTCTCAATAGAATGGGAGAGTGATCGGAAAGAGTTCTACTAAGATGTTCAACATTAGTCATAGAAAAATCAGCAATCCATTCATTGTTGAAAAGACACCTATCAATTCTTTGCCACAGATTAGCTCTATTCCAAGTGAAAGGGCTACCAAAAAAACCAATATCAGTTAAATTGCAGTCATTTATCATAGTATTTAAAATCATCCATCGCATTAATATTAGGAGGATTGCCACCCACTCTTTCAGAAGCATTAGAGATGATATTAAAATCACCTTCTACACACCATGGACCATTAATATGAGTAGTAAAACCTTGTAACTGATCCCAAAGAGCCATGTGATTATTTTTAGTGCAAGCAGCATAAACAAAAGAAGTATAACAAGTAACATTAAAAAGACTAATAGAGCAATGCACAACTTGAGGGAAATCATCAACAATGTTTAACAAAATAGAGTTATGCCACATAATCCAGGCTTTATTAGAGCAGTTAGAATAGAAATTAGAAAAACCCAAAGATTTAGTAGTCGGTTCAATTTTGTCATTAGCAATAAGAGGCTCAATTAAAACAAGTAAATAAATATTATGAACTCTACAAAGATTTTTTACTCTAATCTTAGAGTCTTTACCGCCAATACCACGAACGTTCCAAATAAGAGCTTCAATCATTAGAATTTTTTGAGGAAGCTTGAGCTCGGGTGGATCTAGGAGTGGTAAAAGAGACATTTTTAGGTTGTTTACCTTTCTTTATGTTCACCATTTTGAATTCATCCTCTTTAGCCGATTTAGTAACCTCTTTATCATGATTATCCACATGATAGATAATCTAAGTAGCCTTATTTGGGTCATTGCAAACAGATTGAGGAATAAATTCACCTTCTTCACGTTCTTCCTAAGTAACCATGATATCAGGAACAATAGTATTCTCCTTAACCCTTATTTCCTTAGAGTTAGAATCCACACCATGTTCCAATTCAACATTATGTTCCACCTCCTTAAACATAGATTCAATGGAAACAAACAAAGCAGGATCTTCCTCAATTTCCTTGTTAACATCATTAACAATATTGATATTCTCAACATTTAACACTTAAATACTATTTTCTTGACAATCATCAACTAAAGAAATTTCATTTTCAACATTACCATTAACCGATTTTTGCAAAATATCATCTAAGTTATGAGAAATAGGAGGCGGTTCCACCTTGTTCTCTAGGGTCTCATTTTTTTTTTCAGCCACAGGCACGTAAATCTGTTTTTCGATGGATCCTTGCTTCTCATTTCTCATAACATTAGAATTTTTGAGTTCATGATGAAGTTTGAAATAGTCGGATTGAGCATGGCCGTGAATCTTACATTGAGAGCAGAAATCAGGAACCTTTTCAAATTCGGCTTTTTGTAGATATCCAAAAGCTTTAGAGCCGACCCAAATTTATTTAGGGTGTTTTTTTCGAAATGTCAACCTCGACAAGAACTCTAGCAACCGAAGGTCTCATACGAGATGCGGTAGCCTGATCGGTCTGCAGAGGCCTATCGAAAATCAGACCCAACGCATGCAGAACTTTTGGATTAAAAAAAATGAAGACGGAGGTTAGGGAAAGATATCTAGATAGGCACAATCGGAGACTCGTCCTTAATATCAAAAAAAGGAGTCCATTTCAAAATTCTCATTTGGCAGTTAAAAAAATACGATCATCTAGCAAACACACGACTATAATCAAGATCATTCAAAAGTTGGATACCCACATGTCTTGAATCGAGTAAACCAACGTAGTAAAAACCATATAATTTCAAAGACGAAAAAAATTGGCGGATCGAATCCAGATTTGGACGGCGCAAACCAAATTTACCAATAAGTGTGAATTTATAAGGGGAAGCTAGATTTAAAACCTCATCATCAGATAATAATACTGCAGGAACGCCATTAAAAGTGGATTGAGTAAGAGATGGAAGATCATCACCTGCATCCGATTTACCAGATAGTACCTCTTTGAAGGATCTTGATCTAGAAGGCAATTTGGAACCATCACCGTCCAAAGTAAAGAAACCTTTGTTGTTATGGAGCATAGGATCGGAAACTTTCCCCCATGAAGTGGATGAGGGAACTTCCGCCATTCAGAAAAAGCCCAGAAAGGGCAAAGCCACAGAAGAAATCACCAGAACACTTCGATCTCACGAACGCCAGGAAGAAAAATGGAACACGAAGAGGAGGAAAAAATGATTGCGCAGAGAGAACCCTAAATCGCCAGAGCGGTGCTAGAGCAAACACTTTCTTGAGATGTAAGTTAAAAAGTTGAGCTCGTTTAGATTTAAATTGAATCACTTATAGTGTTGAAAAGTTTAACTCATCGAGACATTATGTTCAACTATAAGCTTACTTAAATTAGAGTTCAAATGGCCTTGCATTTATAAATTTAATTCAAGAAGTTTTGAATTCAAATCCTGGAGATTCAAGCAAATTAAGTGAGCTTTTTTAAAGATCACATATAAATATTTAGTAAGTTAATCTAATAAAAAAATTCAAACAAAAAAGATTGAAAAAAAAATAAAAATATATTAACAAAAAAATATCAAAATATTTTTTGATAAAATAAAATTTCACTCTAAAAAGGGATCTATATACGTACAATTTTTATGTGTCAATATATCATATCTAAAATTTTATTTATATAAAAATCAAGTGCTCAAATTATTTCAAAATATATCAAGAAAATGTGTATTTTTAAATAAGTTGATATTAGTGGTATTATTTTATGTAATTTAGAATAGGAAAATATATAATGAAATATGATTTTTTTGTAATGTTAAATAAATAATGTAGGTGATATGCATATAAATCCTCTTAAAAATAAAGAATATCATTTATAACTCCACTTTCAATTACGTATGCTTATAATTATTTTTCACCATAAATCATCCTAAGAATTTTATCACCCAAACAATTAATCAAAGAGCATAATATATTATTATTTTTTTGGTTAAAACCCACAGTAGGGGCCTACGTGTTAATTTCAAAAAATGGTTACAAGATCCTTAAAAGGATCCTTCAGCTCGCTACTGCTCATAAAAGCTACAGGCAAAAAAGAAACAAAAAATTCTAAGAGCCGAGGTTCCTTATCCTACGAGTACAAGAAATGCATAAATAATGCCTAGGTCTGTGAGGAGACAGCACCCAAAAAGGAAGAGCAAATTTGTCCTATTCAGCTCAATCTTCCTGCAAAAACACAGATATCCAAAAATATAGAAATACAATGTATAAACTAAGAGTAGTGGTCATTGAAGCTTCCTAAGATATAATTTAAAATGTACCTGCAAGAAGCACTCCAAAAAAGGATATTAGAATGATACAAGTTAAGAGAACTAAAAAAACTGTTGGTCTCCTTGATGGCCCAATTCTTACTATTAACGTAAAAACCCTCCAGCCTACCGTCCAGATGAACAAGATTATCCCCAGTACTCCAGCTATTTTAGCAGTCCCTCCAGATATTCCCATTTAAAACATAACCATAAATGAAATTGTAAATCTAGAGAACCTCAAAGCCAGTCTTGATAGCAGAAACCAAACAAAAAAGATAAAGAACACCAGTCTGGCACACAACCTGATTATCATGAAAACAACCACTGCTAAAGAGACGCCACAAAAAGCTCACCCTTCTCCAGCAAAATAGAGACATACCCCAATCCTGATTGCAGCAAATAAAAATAAACCCACCTTTAACAACTATAAAATCCAAAACCTCAGTGCACAACCAGCTCCACCAGATAAAACCCCCAAAAGAACTAGATAACCAAAAAACTGTCAAAGAAAAATAGGTCCACAGCAATATCTAGGACAACAAATAGCACCCCAGCCAACAGAAAGAGCAAATAACCAGCAAACCAACCACCAACCAACCCAGACAAACCCAGAACAAGCATAAAAACCATCAAGCTAATTATGAAAAATGTAAGGTAATCCGGTTTTATCAAGAATAATCATGCCTTTTAGAGGAACTTGAATCTCTAACGCAGGATGATCCAGAAAATTTTCACTATAAGCACCAAAATTAGCAAGCCAATCCGCACACGCATTACCTTCACGATAAATATAGGAGATAGTAAAATTAAGTAAGGAGAGAGCCATTCTAATTTTTCTGATAGTGTAAAAATCTTGAGGAAAACAAACATCATTCTTAGAAAAAATATGAATAATAGGAGTAGAATCAACCTCAATGTTAGCATTCTGTAAACCCATCCTCAAATAAATTTGTAAACCTTGATACAAACCCATAAGTTCAGAGGTTAAAACAGAACAAAAAGGCAAAAGACCCGAGAAAACTGCAATGGGATTACCTTGAGAATTCCTGATAATACCACCCATACCAGCTTTAGTACCATGAACAGATCCGTCAGTATTCAGTTTGACATAAGGATCGTAAGGTTTAGTCCACTGCACAATAATATCCCTTTTAGTTCTAATGCCCTCATTATGAACCCCAAAGTGATCAGCCAAAGACTGGCTATTGGTAAAATGCTTAATAGAAATGAGATTGACAGCTTTTAGCTGTAGAATTTTAAACCTCACTTTGGATGTAATGTCATAATCATTCATCTTAATACCTAAGTGCTTAGCATCATTTCTACTATTCCAGAGATACCAAATGATCACAATAGGAAGAATATTATGAATATAACCTTTGCCAACGGTAAACCAAGTTTTGAGAAAACCAGCCAAATCTAAATTAACATTAAACAAACCAATACCAGCCAAATTAAAGAAGTGGGACCAAACTTTACTAGCAATAGACCCATTCACAAAAACATGTTGTAAGCTTTCAATGTTGAGACAACATTGACATTTAGAAACAATAATAAAACCTTTTTTCCACAGAATATTATCAATAGGAACAAAACCTTTAAGGCACCTCCAAGAAAGCAGGGAATAAGATAAAGGAATAGAATTGTGCCAAAGAAAATTAAAGGTCGTAGAAGCATCACTTTTAATTCTAGTATCTTCCCAAATTTTCTTAAGAATAAAATTACCAGAGGAAGATAACTTAAACATAATTTTATCCTTGACATGAAAATGTAAGGGGATTTGAATAATTTTTTCAATGATATCAAAAGGAACCACCTCCTACAGCTTAGGTAAGTTCCATCCCCCATTGTAAAAAAATTCACTAACTTTTGTATTAACAATAATATGAGTGTTGAGGTAATTATCAATAGATCCAGTACCCAACCAATTGTCTTGCCAAAAAGCAACCTCCCTACTGCCAATTCCCCATTGAATATAGCTCTCAGCCTCCCACTTAATCTTACACAGTCTTTTCCAAACCCGAGAGTCTGAACTTTTATAATGGCAAGCTAGAGGATTAAGATTCTTACAATATTTTGCATTCATAAATTTAGCCCATAAACTATTATTAGATCTAAATGCATACCAGAGTTTATGAGAGAAAACATGAGCAGTGTCAAAAATAGACTTACACCCCAACGACCCTTCATTATAAACACCACACAGTTTTTTCCAAGAGGCCCAATTAATACAAGATTTATTATTAGTGGCCCCCCAGAAGAATTTATTAATCATTTTTTCCATTCTCATACAAACATTAGCAGGAGGTTGCAAAGTGTGAAACAAAAAAATATGAATAGAATTTAAAACACTTTTTATCAAGGTTAATCTACCACCATAAGAAAGAAAGTTAGAGGACCAATTAAGAAACCTTTTTTGGAAAATAGTAAAAATATTATCAAATAGAAAAATCTTTTTTTCTCCCTTTAAAGAGAGGTGTGCCAAGGTATTTAATAGGAAGAAAAGACTGGTTAAAATCACAAACCTTTTTAATGCCATTAACTCAAGTGTTACTCACAGAAGAACCATTAATAAAGTTGCTCTTTTCCCTATTAATAGAAAGACCACTAATACGCTGAAAAGAAGATAAAAATCTAGCAAGACATTAAACATTTTTAATCGAAGCATTAGAAAAAATAATAAAGTTGTCAGCAAAGCAAAGGTGAGTAATAGGACCAATAGTATGAAAATTAAGCATCGGGTGACTACTATAAAGATTCTCAATCCCTCTAGAAAGATATTCCATAGCTAAAATAAAAAGAGAAGGGGATAGAGGATCACCTTGCCTCAACCCATGCTTAGAAAGGAAAAAACCGTGAGTATTCCCATTGATAATAATAGAGAAAAAGCAGTTTTCAACACTATTCTTGATAAGCATAAAAAAATATTCATTAAACCCCATCAAATTTAAAACTTTGTAAAGAAAATCCCACTTCAAATTATCATACGCTTTAGTGATGTCAAGTTTGAATAAGATGTTACCACCAGTAACTTTAGCATTCAGATCATGAACCATCTCTTGAGCCAAAAGAATAATATCAAAAATACTACGACCTTTAACAAAACTAGTTTGGTTTATAGAAATAACTTTCAGCAAGATAGAGGACAATTTAGAAGCAATAATTTTGGCCACTAATTTGTTAAAGAAGGTGCACAGACTAATAGGTCTAAAGTCATTCCAGTATATAGCATTATCTTTTTTCAGAATAAGCATAATATTAGTGGACGAAAAGAACTTAGGATAGGGGTTACCTTTAAAAAAATCATGCATAGCATCAATAATATCAATCTTGATAATATCCCAAGTTTTAACAAAAAAATTTGTAGTAAAACCATCAAGCCCACCGACGGAGTCCCCATTCATGCCTTTAATAATATTCCAAACTTCGGCCTCCATAGGGGGATGATAAGCAGCACATTATCATCCTCTCCACCATCTTAGGAATAATACTAGCATTATTAATAGGAAAATTTAACTTAGAAGAGTTAAAAACACCTTTAAAATAATCAACACAAGAGTTAACAACCAACTGATCTGAGTAATAAACCATGCCTTGAGGATCCACAATTTTATGAATATGATTCCTCAATCTATTCTTATTAACTAATGCATGAAAAAAAGAAGTGTTCCTATCCCCTTCAGTAGTCCAAGCAATATAAGTTTTTTGTTTCCAAAAAGTTTCTTCCTGATTTTGTAAATGAAAAAGATGAAGCTTGGCATTATCAAGATTAGAAATATTATCATCAGAATGGTTTTCAAGTAATAAATTTTCCATATCTAAAACCTTACCTTCATCTTCTTTGATATTACCAAAAATATTTTTAAAAACATGCTTGTTCCAATACCTAAGAGTTTGTTTAAGTCTACTTAATTTAGCCCAAAGCCTAGCCATACCAAAAATATTGTTGTCAGGAAAAATAGTAGCATTCCAATTATTAGCAACCACGTTTAAGAAATCCGCATGAGTAATCCACATATTTTGAAATCTAAAAGCCAAAGAAGGTTTCATATTATTCTCAGAAATTTGCATATGAATCAGAGCATGATCAGATAACATTTTACTCAAGTGTTGAACATGAGTCATATGATAGTTGTTAACCCAATCATTGCTAAAAATAATTCTATACAGTCTTTGCCACATGGAGGATCTATACCAAGTAAAAGCACTACCAGAAAAATCAATCTCTATTAAATTATAGTTAGAAATCATTTGATTAAAATCATCCATAGCATTCACATTATGAGGATTACCCCCAATCCTCTCACTAGCATTAAAGAAGATATTAAAATCACCTCCCACACACCAAGGACCATTAGCATTATTAGCAAAATCAGCTAAACAATCCCAAAGAGGAATTCTACCAACTCTAGTACATAAAGAATAAACAAAAGAAGCATTGAAAATAAACTTATCATAAGAAATGTGAGCATGAACCACTTGATCAAAGTCAGAAATAACCGTAACATTAAAAAAGTTTTTCCACATGATCCAAATTTTTCTTGAACAGTTAGAAAAACAAGAATTAAAACCCAACCGAGTAGTAACAGAAGCCAACTTATCAGAAGAAACAAAAGGTTCAAGAAGCACCAACAGATTAATGTTATGGATACGACACAAATTCTTAACACAAGTTTTAGAATCCTTCCCCCCAATCCCCCACACATTCCAAATAAGGGTTTTAAACATTAGAATATTTTTGATTAGTTTGAGCCCTAGTAGATCTAGGTGTTTCTCGCATTTGATTTTTTTCATGTTTCTTTTTTTTTTTTCTTTTGCATTTGAGGTGATCCTTCCTCTTCAATATTTTTGGTAATAAGCTCACAACCATCGGACGAAGAACCACTATTTTGGCCACCCCCATCACCCAAATCCTTCCTATTTTCAAGAGCAAAATCAAATTTAGATTTAGGTATATACTCCCCTTCTTCACGATCCTCCATACCTTCCTTACCTTTATCATGAATAGTCGTAGCAAGAGATTCACCCATAGTAACTTCCTTTTCAAACATAGAATCAACAGAAATAAAAATTTTGGGGCTTTTTTCAGACTCTTCAATAGAATCTTCATTCACTAAATCTATAGCCGGGATAGAAACAATAGCATTCTCAATTTCCGTAACATTTTCCAAATTGTTTAAACCATCCACCTTCTCACCACTTGAAGTATCAATAATGGGAAGACTACCAACCTTCTCAACACTGGATGGGAGACCGTCCAGCGAAACAGGAGGAATAGAATCCTTCTTAATGATATCAATGTCCGTGAAGTTTCCTTACCATTGGAGTTGTTGGTAGTTTTCTTGAGTTCCGAATGCAATTTAAAACAGTCAACCAAGTCATGCCCGTGGGGTTTGCAATGAGTACAAAAATATGGCACCTTTTCAAATTCGACCTTTTGTAAATATTTGAAAGTTTTAGATCCAACCCAAACTTCTTTAGCATACTTTTTCGTGATATTAACCTCCACAAGAACCCTAGCCACCGACGGCCGCGTTCTTGATGCTGTTGCTTGGTCCATTTTGAGAGGACGACCAAAAATCGAACCGAGCGCAAACAAAACTTTGGTGTTAAAAAAGTGAAACCTTAAATTTGGAAAAGAAATCCATATGAGTACGATCGGCGACTCTTCCTTAACATCAAAAAAAGGAGTCCATTTGAAAATGCACATTTGACAGTTGAGAATAAAGTAAGATCGACGAGCAAACACGCGACTATAGTCCAAATCATTGGATAGTTGAATGGCAATATGCTTTGAATCTAACAAACCCATTGAGTAAAATCCTGTTAACTTAAGATTATCGAAAAAATTGCGAATCGCGTCAAGATTGGGTTTAGGAGACCAAATTTACCAACTAACGTAAAACGAAAGGGAGATGCAAGCTTTAAAACTTCTTCATCGGAAATCAGAACCGCATGCATACCGTTAAAGGTAGATTGAGTAAGTGAAAGAAGGATATCACCTGAAGGTGTCCCCGAAAGGACATCCTTAAAAGAGCAAGATTTGGTCGGCGAAGGAACATCTTGGTCCAGGTTGAAGAAACCCTTGTTTGGATCTTGCGTCTTGGAAGCAACATTCCCCAAAGGGGTTAAGGAGGAGGTCCCCGCCATCAACCCGTAGCCCAGGAAGGGCCAAAAGCAAGAGAACTCACTAGCCGAACAGCACTAGTGAGAAAAACGCACAAAAAACACACGAAAACCAGGAGGAAGTGGCCGGAGAAATGAAGGAGACGGGGAACCCTAAATCGCCAGAGCGGCGCTAGGGTTTAGGAGACAGACTGTGAAGTGAAAATGTGTCCTGATTCACGAATCAAAGAGCATAATATGAGAAAGTTATAATTATTATAATATATATATATATATATATATATATATATATATATATATATATATATATATATATATATATTATTTTTACAATAAATTAAAAAAAATTAAAAAAAAACCAAAAAAACCTAGCATAGCATCCTATAACTATGCTACAAACCACTATCTTCTAATAATTAGCTTTTCATGCGTTGTAATTTTTTCATCCAAAAAAAAAATGTCATTCACTCAATAAATTTAATCAGTTAATAATCATAAAAAAATAAAAATGACCAAAATGCTAAATGTTCAATATAAAAAATTTATATTAAAATTCATATTATTTAAATATTTAATAAGAAAAGTTAATAAAAAAATAATTTCAAATAAACTTAAACCATATTTTTCAAATATATTCCCAAAATAAAATTCAATGATCTTTATGATAAAAGTATAAAACTAAATAAATTAAAAATTACTTTAAAAATGGACCAAAAATAAGAAAAAGCATCCTATAATACAAAAAACCACTATATTCTAATAATTAACAATTCAAACTTTTCAAAAAATAAAATTTACCATTCACGGATTGTACTTTCCACCATAAAAGCCCTTCCATCCCAGATTCCCATATAAATCTAATCAACTAACCAATCAATCAAAAAAAAATACTATACTTTCAATATGATTAAGTTATTTTAAAATTAATATAATATAAATATTTAATAAACAAATTCCTAAGAACTTCTTTCAAACCAAAAAAAAAAAAGTTGATAACTTTCTAAATTTATTTATAAAATAAAATTCAAATTTATACCATTCTTTAATTTAAAATTTAAATTTTAACTTAAAAAACAAAGAAAAATAGCATCCTATAACAATGCTAAAAAATCACCATTTTCTTATAATTAACATTTCACTCATTTTACTGTTTTCACCATTAACCCTCTTTCAATTCTGGAGGTTGCCGTTCGTACACAGTGAGAGAGACAGCTCTATCAAATACGGCAATGTGATGATTAATGGAGCAGCGCAATTTTGCCACAAAAAGCTTTATTTCTTCTCTCCTTTCCCCTTTTTCCTTCCCTCTTCTTCTCTTTAGTCTTCCGGTCCATAGCTTCATATCTTCTCAGCTTTCCAGACAAAGCAAGAGCCCTTCGCCGCCAGATCCATATATCTATCCCAAATAAGGTAAACTTGTTTCTCTATCTTTTTCTTCTCTCTCTCTCTCTCTCTCTCTCTCTCTCTCTCTCTCTCTCTCTCTCTCTCTCTCTTATTTATTTTGGTAAGGTTGAAGGAAATGGCGAGAGAGAAGATAAAGATAAGAAAGATAGATAACGCAACGGCAAGACAAGTGACCTTTTCGAAGAGGAGGAAAGGGCTGTTCAAGAAAGCTCAAGAGCTCGCTATTCTCTGTGATGCTGAGGTCGGTCTTATAATATTTTCTTCTACAGGAAAACTTTTTCAGTTCTCCAGCTCAAGGTATGCCTGTATTTACATATATTTACATAGATCTTGCTCTTGCTTTTCTCCTTATAACAATATTAAAAAGAAAAGTTTTTTTTTTTTTGTCAGTTTTGTTTGCAAATATTTCGGATCTATGAAGAATGAAATTTCTGGGTTATTTATTTTTCAGTATTTTGAAGAAATATAATCATAAATTTATGCTGGTATTTGAAATAAATAAGTCGAGAACTGTTTCTTATTCTCACTTAAATTATTTTCTTCCGTACGCACGTACTTTTACAAGCACAGTAAGCTTTAGCAGATATTACTGTAGAAATGTGCACGCTGGGCCTGAAATCACAGTAGTGTGGGTTAGCTTCGACTTTCAGAAAGTATCTTAGGATTGAAATTTTAGCTAAGGAAATAGTGATTTTTATTGTCAATCCTTTTTATTTTATGTGTCGGAATAAGATCTTTCATGCGAGGGAGTTAGAGGAGGCTTATAAAGTTTTGAAATCAAATAGATTTTAGAACTTTCTAGGCAATTAATTAACCGAGCAAAGGGAAATTATGCTTATTAAATTCTTATTTAGGTCAGTAATTATCAACAGTAATGAACTATTAAAAAAAACAGTAATATAATGAACTATCACACAGCAATGTTATGATATACATACGTTTTTGTTTACATATTGTTTGAAGAGATTATTGTTTAGAGAACTTGTAGAGAGAATATAATATATATAACAACTTGATTGCAAGTAATTAAAACGTAGGCCCATGAGTGGGTTTTAATTAAAAAAAAAAAAAGACTTCTCTCAAGGTTATCAATGGGAGAGTGTGTGAGATTGATGGAAGAAAATTCGCAAAAGAAAATTTCCACCAAAAAAGTATCCCTCAATGGATGATATGGCTAATTTCATACCAAATTGGAAACAAGAGCTACTGATGACTTAGCTTAAAGCGTAGCATAGATAGATTTCCACTTTTCTTTACACTTCTATCTGTATTATTATTAAAAAAAAGCATTGCTTTTAGCAAAGGACTTTGCAAGCCATTTATTTAGTGATCAAGCTTGGCAAAAAGTTTAATAAAATTTGATAAAATTATATCATGTTTTTCTTCAGTTTTTTATCAACATTAATAATTTTAATCTTGCAGTAGAAGATTGTTGTTCAAAGAACTAATTGTGTGGTGGATTGGCTTTTGTGATCCAAAAGATTAGTGCCATTAATGTATGTATGTATTTATAAACATATTGACTTACAAAAAATAGGTATATCCAAAAGATTAGTACCATTAATGTATGTATGTTTTTAAACTATAACAACCTCCCATATGTTTTATTAAATTCTTAAGGGGGTGTTCAGTTGCAAGTAGGATTTAACGCATGTAAAATATTGTAAATATTGTAAATCCATATTTATTAGTTACTTTTTGATTTAAATCAAACAAATTATTTGAGTTAATAGGTGTTAAAGCTAGGTAAATTGTTTGGTTACCTGTTTCATAATTTAAGGATTCATATGATTTTTTTTGTTATAAAACTCATAGAGGGATCTACACACGTTAATTCAAAAAATCGGTTACAAATCCTTAAAATGATCTAGAGCCACTAATTCTCAAAGAGCTACATTCAAATAAAAATAAACCTATGGGCTTAAAATCCCAATTAAATTACAAAATAAATAAACAAAACATAGAAAACCTACGAGGCAGCAAGGAGCCACCACCCAAAAAAAGAGAGTCGAAGTTCAAATAAACTTTATAGCCCAGCTTCAAGATGATAAACTGCAATAAAAGAATAGACAAATCTCCACAACTAGCAAAAGAAACTACTAGCTTGCAGGAACAACATGCCAATTAGAGAATGAGCTCCACAAACAGTCAGCCAACCAAAGAAATAATATTATCCTCCCTGTGCACAAACAATTCCAACCACCTATACAACAGAACACAAACAAGACAAAATGCAGAGATTATATGCCAGGCACCAAAAAAATTTAACATAGAACCTAAAGACAGCAATCAGCTAACCAAGGAAATAATATAACCCACCCTGCACAGAAAATTCCATCTACCTGCAATCGAACACAAACATAACATAACACAAAGATAATATGCCAAATAGAGAACCAAAAGACACAAGATTTAAGTAGACCCACAACAGATCTGAAGGCTTAGCACCAAAAGACAAAATAAATAATCTAGAGGTCACAACAACAGGCCACAACAGCATAGAAAACTCCACAATCAGCCTAAACAACATCACCAAGAAATCTGGTAAATAGGAAAAGAGGCAGCTCCACTAAAGCATCAATATAAACTACCAGCAAAAAAATTCGAAAAAAATAGCATCCAAAATATAGCAATGTTATCTACTAGATTCTCAGGGGTCTCTCTAACTTTTTTTTTTTTTTTTTTAACATAGAGTTCCTTTTTCCCTCTAAGGGTTCTCTATAACTTACTATCAACAAAAATGAAGTCTTTTGAAATTCTCAAAGAAAGGATAGAAGCAAAAGTCGGGGTGGAATGATTTCAAATTTTGTCAAAAATAACATAAAGATTCTTTTTAATTCTAAAATATTCTAAATCTATATAAAATTAAAATCACCATCTTGAGAAAATTTGAAGATAGGAATATCATTAAGAGAGGGTTATATGGGAATTTCAGCAATAATATCTACAAGTTTCTGAAGAAGATAATTCAATAAAACGTTAATACACCACTTGCCATTCGAAATAAAATTAAAGACCTTAAAGAATGAGTATTGAAAACTTAGTCAAGTGACCCAGTTCCAATCCAGTCTTCCTGCGAAAAATCACCATCTTTTCCAGCGGCTTTTCGGAACGTTTTCGGCGGCCTTCTGGCGGCCACTTTTCCAGCGGCTTTTTCGGCGGCTTTTCCAATTTTCCGGCGGCTTTTAAAAATTAAAAAAAAATTAAACTATTTAAATAACTTAACAAATAACTATTGAAAGTTATATTAACTATTTAATTAATATTAATTATAATTATTAAAAGTTATATTCATTTTTATTTTATATTAAATATTATTTTTTATTTTAAATTTAATTAGATAGTTAATTTTTTATTTTAAATTAATAAGTAAAAATTTATTTATTTATGGTAAAAATATATTTAAATATTTAATATTGATAAAACAAACACATTTTGACAACTAGCAATTCGGTTGGTATCTGAGTTTCTTCCCAACTGACCCCAGTTCGAATCTCAGGGCATGTAGGTGCGGGCGGGAGCGGCGGGCTGCGCGGAAGCAAAAGTCGCGGGGGCGCGGCGCCGGCAGCCGCGGGACGGGTCGCGCGCGGAGCAACGCCGGAGCGTGAGTCGCGCGGGGGCTGCGGGCTGCGCCGTCAACCGCCGGAGCGGGGGAGCGCGGGGGCGCGTGGCCGGCAGCGGGGTGGCGGTCGCGTTGAAGGTTTTTTTTTTTTTTTATTTGACCGGCGGTTTGTAACCGCCGGTTAGCCGCCGGAATAATTTGCAGCCGGTAAAAACCGCCGGAATTTATTTTCCTACGCCGTTTTTACCGGCGGTAAATTAACCGCCGGAAAACTACAAAACCGCCGGAAAATGTTCAATTTTCGTCGGAAATGGATGATTTTCCTGTAGTGAAACCATTTAAACTTACAAATTTTTTCCAATCACCAGATTGATCTCTTTTAAAGGAACATAAAGTAGGATGCATGTTATGACAATATTTAATGTTCATGAACTTGGCCCAAAGAGAGTCACTATTTCTTAATGTTCACCAAAGTTTGTAAGAGAAACTGTTAACCATATATGTTGTAGATTTGCATCCTAACCCGTTCTTTTAAAGTAACATTACAAGAGACCTAATTAGACCAATGAGGTTTTTTCTTATTCGAGGAAAACCCCAAAAAACTTGTTAATCATGCTATCCAATCAATTGTGAACCTCCACAATAGGGTTAATGGTTTTAAGTAAATGAATTGGAATGGAACAAAAAACACTCTTAATAAGCACAGTTCTGCCCCCATAGAGAGAAACTTGTATTCCCAAGCATAAAGTTTATTAGAAATGCAAGAGAACATCTTATCTAACAGGGAAGATTTCCTATGCTCTTTGTGAAGAGGAGTACCCAAGCAATAGATAGGAAGGGATTGCTTGCAGAAACTAGTAATTCTATTGATATTATTACATTGAAGCACAAACATGTCTTCACCAGCAATAAAAGAACTTTTAGACTGATTGAAATTCAGCCCAATTTTTTTCAAAAGGCATAATAAATTATAAATTTTTTAATACTACTCAAGGACCCATTGCAAAATATAATGATGTCATTAACAAAGCAAAGGTGAGAAGTGTTTAAACCTTCAGAATTCTTAGAAGCAATGCTTTTATAACAAGAATACAAATGAGTTAAGCCTCTGGATAAATATTCGGTAGAAATGATGTAGAAAGTAGGAGATAAAGGATCCTCTTGTCTATTCCTTGACCAGCTTTAAGAAAACCTTTGGATTTGCCATTCCAATAATAGAAAACAAGACATTCTCAATAATATTTTAATAAGATTAATAAAATTGCCATCAAAGCCAAAAAGATCAAGCATTTTGAGGATAAATTTTTAATTAATATTATCATACTCTTTGGTGATATCCAATTTAAAGATTAAATTGTGCCCAGAGATCTTCTTGTTGATATCATGAATAAGACTCTTGGGAAAGCAGGATATTATCAGCTTTGTTTCTAACTTTGACAAAGCGAGTTTGATTTATAGAAATGATTTTAGAGTTCACTTTAGAAACCAAAATTTTGGAATTATGAAAGGTTGTACAAAAGCTTATGGGTCTAAAATCATTCCAAAACTCAGGATTACTAGTCTTAAGAATTAAAACAATAGAAGTGCTAGCAAAAAATTTAAGGCAATTTTTGGGGGGAAAAAATAGGTCTTCTTCGCAAATATCCTCTTTTATAATATACCAGCATTTTTGGAAAAATAGGATAATGAAATCATCTGAGCTAGCCATAGAAATTATTTCATATCCATAAGAGAATTAAAAATTTCAAGATCATCATGCCATTTTGAAAGATTAGCATTATCAACAGAGGAAATGAGAGAGGGAATAACTTGGGGGAAAGAGATATGGTCAACAATCTTCTCACATCCAAGTAAATCACTGTTTATTATACATCCACAATCCTTAACTTTGGATATCAATTCACTACATTTATTTAAGGGCTAAATATATCACATATTTACTACTAAGAAATATGAAATGTATACACATAACTATCAATTAAATTTTTATTTTATTTTATTTAAATTTTACTAATCCTTACGGATAAACAAAGTTTTTAAATTAAATAGAATTTTTTACTAACCTTGCTAATCTTGTGTATGATTTGTACCACATAGAATATTTCAATCGACCTCAAACTAAATGAATAAGTTATTGTATGCATATTGGATGCATTAAAAAATGGTGAAAATTAAGTTATAACTAAAGTATTTACTTATTCATGTCATCGTGTCCTCTATCTTTCATATGCTTGCATGATGAACAATTACATCTTATGAACATTAACAAAAATAAATTTAATGAATACAATAGTAGGATTTTGTATTTTATTCTTATTTTGTATTGTCATATATATAACTTAACAATTTCATATCTAATAAATTTTATTGCATTGCAAATCAAACAACATATAATATCACTAACCTGAATCTGGCCATAAAATAAATAAATGACCTTACTAATCTAAATCTAACAAGAAAATAGTTTTATTGTGCTACAAATTAAAAATATATATAAAAAAAATCCTTAGTCCTTCACATTAAAATATATGTATACTTCACTCAACTCGACATGTAAACAATTTTATAGATCCAAGATAGAATTTGAATCTAAAAAAATGTATTTATAAATATTTGTAATAAATATTCATATCTTCTAAAAAAAAAATTCATATCTAACAATGTAATAAATAAATAAATAAATAAACCCAAAATTTTGCAAATATAACCAGAAAAACTATTGGGTTAAATCTCTTATAGAAGGTATGGAATGTGATGCACCTTTATATTGACAATCAATCAAAGCAATTTGACAAAAAATCACCCATAATGGCCATAGGACGATCTTTAGGTGAAATAGGGCAAAAGAAAAGGGGTAGGGGCTGGGGCTGGGGGTGTGGAGGAAGTTGAGAAAGCGAAATTGTTGGTAATGGGAAAATAAATATACCATAATTTCTATCAAAAGTTTTGCCATAAAAATCTCTAAATAGTGTCGGCGATTGCTTCCATCGGAGATTTCAGTGGCACAGTTCTATCAATATCGTCACCAAAAAATCTCTATTTTGTCGTAGTGTTTGGTTTATAACACCAAGGATATTAAAAAATTAGTTTAAAAAAAATTATATTGGATTGAAAATTAGACGAAATATTATTTTAGCTTTTTTGAATAAGATTTTTCAAGATGATGCATTTTCAAATGGTACTTTTGTAATTAGAAAAAGACATTGCCTGAAATAATATTTGTTGCGTAGACTCTCTTGAGGTGGTAATTCTTTAATTAAGGTAGTTTTGATGATCAATTGAAAGTTACTCTTTATAAGCTTGGAAAAAAAAAAAAAAAAATGAAAAGGCTGGCTCTTATGCTAAGTCCATTCTTCTACTTTCTTTCTTGAAGTATGAAGGAAATCATTGAAAAGCATAGTTTGCAATCAAAGAACATACCAAGAGTGGATCAACCATCGCTTGTTTTGCAAGTAAGCTATTTAAAAATATATTTCTTTCTGTTACATTGGTCTAAATGTTACTAAATTTTTATTTTTTTGCAGAGAAATTTCTTTCTTTTTATCATCTATTTGATGAAATGTAGCTATATTACTCATAATATTATGCCAAAATATTATTTCAACCAGAAACTATTTTTATCAAAGGAATGTACTTGCAAATTCTAAAGTTTATCAAACTGAAATATTTCGGAATGTGTGCTGGAGTATTATAATTGTGGCATGTTTTTTTTCAAAAATTTGTCGTTTTACTCATCTAAGACTATATTTTCTTATTGCTTTATATTGAATTGGCCTGCCTCTTTTATAGTCATATCTGTATATTGGCATTTGAATGTTGTCTTTTAGCTTGACAACAGTGATGATGGTGCAAGATTAAACAAACAAGCTGCTGAACTAACCATACAACTCCGGTCTCTCTCTCTCTCTCTCTCTCTCTCTCTGTGTGTGTGTGTGTGTGTGTGTGTGTGTGCGTGTGTGAAATTTGAGCAGAATTTGTTAATTTTATACACTTCTATGTTGACATGAATTTGGTAGGAACCTGAGGGGAGAAAATATTGAAAATCTTGACATTGAGCAACTGCAGAAGATAGAAAGCACCTTAGAATGTGGACTTAGTCGTGTGCTGGAGAAAAAGGTAACACTCAAAAGTAATCATAAAGTTTTTGTTTTTTGTTATTCTTTGTTTGTATTATTTACATAACTTCATTAAGTCTCCATCCTTTAAATAACCTTCAGGAACAAAAGATTGTAGAGCAGATCAATGATCTTCAACAAAAGGTGGAATCCACACCTATATTCCTCTTTTAAAGTAATTAGAACTACTCAAGTTATCCAAGCTGAATAATGTTGTGATATGTTATATGTTGAATCTTTTTTGCAGGGATTGAAATTGATTGAAGAAAATGCACGATTGAGGAACCAAGTAGCTGTTTATTTGTTTGATTCATGAATGTATTATTAACATATATAATCAAGATACAGCTTCAACATCATAAACTTATTCTAATGTAGATATCAGCGTTGCATGTTGAAACGACATGGGAATCTGTTGCTGGTAATACTGATCCAGAGATCGCGGAAAATGCTGTAATTGAAGATGGACAATCATCTGAATGTGTTAGCAATATTTCACACTTGGGTGGATCTCAAGATCTCAACGAGAGCGCTGATCCGTCTCTGAAATTAGGGTAAATTTTTTATAACGAAATTGTGCTGTTCATGAGTAAACATTTTCTTTGTCAAGTATTAAAATCAGATTATTCATTATGCTTTTAGTATGATAGCTTTTATGAAAAGTTTAGATAAAGTCTTAACATTTTCTATATATTTAGAATGTTTAAGTCGCTAACAGCCACAAGTAATGTTATATTGTTGACAAATACTTTGCTATTATGTTTCCTGACATCTCATTTTGTTAATGATATTTAATTCTATGTTAAAATTTGTTGAATTCAAAGTATTAGACTATGTAATAGTCAAATAAATGATTAAAAAATGGTTATGTAAAGAGGGCACCAAAAGGCACTTTGAGTAAGAGTTACCAGAATTGAGAATGATGAGTTTGACATATACATAAATGAGAAAGAGAATATAAACCAAATAGACACCAAAAACTTATTTTGTTTTGTTTGAATCAGGAGTGATGGTGTTCTTATCAGAATGGCTACAAATTACATGAATATTGCCTCCAAATATTTTCTCTCAAATTTCCTCCTCAGCTGTTATCAAAGCTTAATTCTCTCAAAATCAGATTAAGCTCTAATGATTAAACTATTGACACACGCACATTAATTAAAAAAGGGACACACACATATATTCTTTTAGTTAAAACCCACATAGACGCTTATGCATTAATTAAAAAAAGATATAAGTCCTTAAACAATTCAAAAGCTTTCTAATGCTTGAATAGCTACAATAGAAGGAAAATAAAATCTATGAGCCAATGATCCGTACTACTTAAACGAGAAAATAAAGGAAGGAAAAAAGCTGGGAGCCCAAAAAGATAGGCCAATGTCCAAAGAAACAACAACCATGACACAAGAGATGAATCCAAAGATGAGATCCATGATCCAAAACAACAGAAGGGGGAAGAAGCCAGTAGCCTAATCGAATATAGCAACATTAAATCCATAAAAAATAAGCCAATGCAAACATGCAACAACTAATCCAAAAACAAGACGATTAAAAGGAGCAACCAGCCAAAAAAGAGAAATAACCCTACAAACAAAGAGCAGGCCTAAAAATTGATACAGACAACCAGAAGCCACCAAGGAACCACACAACTAGCAAAACCAAAATAAAAGAAAACCCCAAGAAGAAACGACACCCAACAACCGGGCCCCCAACAGTGAGGGATTATTATGTGCGATGTCCGGATCATTCGGAGGCTAATCCAGATACGCCACATCACCCAGATACACTGGGACTTGGATGACGTGGCGCGTCTGGATGAATCCACACGCTGGACGTAATAATTTTTCCCCAACAGCACCAACCACCTAATAAACAAGGAAAATGCAACACTGTGGACCTCCGAAAAGACACTGCTCGGTGGGGGCAGATGTAAATGGTACGATCACACTATCATGTAGGACAAAACGGTCGCAATCCTATGCAGTCTTTGAAAGTGGGTCAATAGGAGGGCAGATTAGATCACACATACAATTAACTATTAAGGATAATGATTTTCGCCTACACATCTGTATGGGTAATAATATGCGTGACCTAATCAAAGTCATGAGATTTTCCTCACCTGATACATCCACTTGAGTAAGATTTATTTGATGTGGGATTTGGTTTCCCACAGACGCAAGTCCCGTGGTTAATTACATCTCACGTCGGGGCCTAAGAAGACTACTCGATTAAGGATTATACATTATTCTCTCAGATGAGATTGACACAGGGAGGAGTCTAGAAACTTTCTATTCAAGGGGATAGAAAGGTTCAACTTGGCTTAGTCAACATACATAGCTCATATCATCTTTCGGAGGGAATAGGATAGTGAAAATAAACTAGAGGAAAGTAATCATATTGCACTCTGAGCATACAAGAGAGAAAGATGGAGGCAGCATCATCCATGTGATGTGATAGGTGAGATTTATAGTCTCTAAAGGATAGAGGACTTACTCACCATACTATAGAACACCGACAGTAATAATCTTGAACCCTAAATCTAAAGTGGGTTTAGTGTTCTACACACAACACTATCACCCGTATCCTAGCTAATGCATTCAGCCACTTATCACAAGTGTCATATAAAGTATAACCTAGAGTTTGCAAAAAAGTAATTGTGGCCAGGTTTCATCGACAAAAACTTGGATTCTAATCCTACTAAATGATGCAAGTCTTAAAAAAATGCATTTCGTCTTCATTTTCATCTTTTGGTTCTTCTATGAATCGTCTCCTTTCAGTCTTTTTATGATTCGTCCTCTAGAAGGATATCCAAATAAAAAGAAATTCCTCTCAAGGGGTTTTCTTTTCTCTTTGGATCCCTTATATTTGAAATATCTTATTTTTATAAACTTTTACAACTCAATACATCAAATACATTACATCATGAAAAAGAAAAAAAAATAGACTCTCCTGTAAAGTTATCTTAAGTAATTAAAGTAAAACATCAAAAGTAGTTATATATGGAAATAAAAAGTACTCATGCCACCCACAATTGGCCATGTTCTTATTTATTTCGGTGCTAAGTGGCTGAAGCACCTGTAGCGGTTCTATATTTATGATTTATTTATTTAGCCCTCTTTTAGTGCTGCATGAGCATGGCCAATTGCAGAAAACATCGTCAGTAGCATGATCGCTCCTAACCTAGTGGTAATCTATGGAACATCTCATGATATAATATAATATAATATAAAGCTCATCACAACATTTATCAGAGCAAATCAAAGCAACCAACATACGTGCCACATGCAATTTGTCACATCATAGAAACATAAAGAAAAATTGGCCTAGCCTAAAGCTAGAAGTAGTGCCCCAGCAGATAATTATATGTGTGTGTAGTAGGCTATGTGGTATTGGGTATGTCCTATATCGGTTAGTTAGTTTATGTTATTTTTGATGCAATTTGTTGGAGGTTAGAGAGGAGTTTTAATTAAAATTTAAATATTAATATCTTGACGTCAATTTTAATTAATTTAGTTTGTACATTAATTTTAATGCTTAGGGTATTGTTTTCAAAAATTTAAGTTGAGTTAACAGATTTTAGAAGGTCGTCATCATCCTATTCGCTAGGTCAATGGGGACTAAAAGTAACTTTTAAAAACATGTTTGTTCTAGAATCCTAGTATTTTTATTAAATATTATACCTTAAAAGGAGTAATTAGACTTTGAGTTTGCTGGATTTGAAGTTTTCTATGCAAAGTTATGATTTTTAGAAGTTTCAAACTTAATTATCGAACTACGGTTGACTAAGGAGTTGACATTTTAATTTGGGTTGATTTTTAAAAATATCATATTTTTAATAAATACTAGATTTTAATTGGAGTGAATGTCTTTTAGTTTCTTCAATTTGGATTTTTTTTTTGAATTAGTTATGATTTTTAAAATTTAGGATATTTAACGAATTATTAAAATTACTTAATTAGGGATATTTTAGGGAATTATATCCAAATTAGTCTCAAACCTCTTAAAATCCCATTTAAACGTCAGGAATGACCCAAGGAAGAGTTCCAAGGTGTTTGGGAAAATTTTGGAATTTTAATAATTTTTAATTATTTAGTTTAATTAAAGGGATGAATTTTAATCCAAATTAAATTAATGTTTAAATTAAGGTCTAACTAAAGGGCTTCTAATTTTTCTGTATTAGGGGTTAAATTCTGAAGAGTTTGATGTATTATTAGTAATTTTTAGATTTAATTTAAATTTATTTGAATTTTTCAAATTATCGGGGTTTAATTAAATATTAAATCAGGGTTTGTTAATTAAACAGCTTAAAGGGTACCAAAAAAATTCTAGGGGGTTTGAAGTGTCACTAAGTTAAATTATTCAAGTTTTATGTCATTTCGATATGTATCATAGTCCTTAGAATTTCTCTAAATTTTCTAGATTGATCCTTAATTATTGTCCTTAGGATGTTGCTAGGTTAAATATGGTTAAATTAAATGTCAAGACTAGCCATGGGGTAACATAAAGGGAAGATGCAACACATCATCAAAAATATGTCCTTAGAACTATGAGAGCTTAAGTTAAGTACTCGTGTATCCTAAAACTACAAAAGAATTAAGCAATAATAATTAATTTAATTAGCTACTTGATTAGTAAATAATTGGTATACAATTATCCACTAATTCATCCCCATGAATTCTATTCATATGCAATAGCCCATGTTTGAAATTTCAAAGGAAACTCCCAAATTTTAATATATACGTATTTTTAAGATTTTTTTAAATTATATATATATATATATATATATATATATATATATATATATATATATATATATATATATATATATATATATATATATATATATATATAATTTAAAACAATCTTAGAATACGTATATATTAAAAAATAATTTCAAATATTTTTTTGAGAGATTTACTGGTCACCCAAGGAGAGTTTGAAAATAATTTCAAAATAAAATTTTAATTCAAAAATACTTAATATAATATTTAATTTAGGGCGCCAAGAAATGCTGGAGCTATTTTTTATCTAATATTTTATTGATCCCATGATGCTGGGCGCTAAGAAGAAAGCAGTACAATTATTAAAGATATATGTAGTATAACTATTAAAGTAAAAAGTTAGTTCTTCATTATAACTTGTTGGTGACTAATGGCCTTCCTTTGTAATTGAGAATATAACACGTCATAAAGATGGAATTATTGATCCCATGATGCTGCCTTTAGTGCTGCCTTTATTAAAAGTCGTATGTTTCTTCTGATAATGGAGCTTTGCCAGGACGATGACTTGGTCCTGTATCCTCGGGCTTGAGCGACTAAGGGTCTCATGTGTTTGGGGTCGTATCATCAGAACGTTGCGACATCATGTCTTCGTCATCTGGAAATAATTGGGTCATCTGCTTCCAATAAGCCTTTTGAAGTCGTGCTTTGATTTGTTCAGGAGATTCATGTGGGTATCGTTGTTTAAATATTTTATGCATATCTTTTCAGGAAAATTCTACAGCAAGAGGTTGCCTTTGATTTTTGATGAGATTATTTTGAATAACCTTATCAATCTGCTTCTTTTTATCAACAATAATAATGGCAGGCGACCATTTGACGAAAAAATTGTGCATGAGACTTTTCAGATTCAATGAGTCTCGATTAATTTCTATGTTCCATGACTAGGTCCATGGAATTTGAGCTTGGGAAAAAAAGAAAAATTCTCCCATGCCATCGATAAAATCTTCTACTTTAATTATTTGAAGATGGGGAGATGAATCCACCCAAGTTTTATAACGCCTTTGTAGTTCTGGTGGTAAAATAGAAAGGACAGCTCCTTTATATTCCCACCATTTATAAAATCAGGAGGGAATCAGATTGTCTAAGATGTCAGGATTAAGGATGAACATCTAGAAATGAGAATGAGTGGGATTTAAAATATAAAAGGCTTTGTTCATAGCTTGAACATAAGTTTAATAATTAAATGAACATGTTTTGAAGTTCTCATCAGGTAGTAGAATATCAAATTTTTGGATTTGAAATGGGATGATTCCCCAATCTTTAGGACGAATTAGGCTAAGAATGTTTGCTCTGCTATAGGTTACATTATGCTTTTTGTCGTAGTGATGTTTCACTTCAATGCATTGCAGATAGAGGAGAATAACTTCATAAGTTTCTTGAAGAAATAGATTAGTGTTTAAATATTTCTTAAAAATAAGCCAAGGGGAGGTTATATCATTATCTTCAAGGTTTAGATGTAAAATATGCTCAACACTTAGTTTGAGCATAGGTTCAAACATTTCTGATGTTTGTTGGGCCACTGTTTGGATTATTTCCGGATTGATTTTTTCCGGAGTTTTTTCTGGATTAGAGGGTTCTGTTGACCCATATAGATATGTCTTTAGTGGTATCATTTTAGGAGTAAACTCTCCTCTGCCACGACTAGAGTGTCTACGCCCTCGTCCTCGTGCGGCTCTGCGAGGAGTGGGCCATCCTCATCCCGGATTGGACGGTTGGTGCAGTGCGCCCTTTTGGGGTTCGCCATCCCTCATTGTCCATTTTGAGTTGTTGTTCCTGTAAGATATTCACGAGTTAAAAAGTCAAGTAATGAATTATCTTTAACTTTAATAAATTCAATGGAGAAATCAAATATTTCTAGTTGAGCTTGCCATGTAGCAAATATTTGTTTAGATGCTAAATTTTTAACATCCTTTTGTAAAATAAATTTAGCGGAGGAACAATTGATTCATAGAATGAAGGTAGTATTGAGTAAATCATCTTGAAATTTATTAATAGATTTAATAATAGCTAACATTTCTTTTTTTTTTATAGTAGAATATTTACTTTGAGGAGGATTCCATAATCCGAAAGTGAATTGAACCAATTCTTCTTTGTTGGCAGAGTGATTGTTTTGTTTTAAGATATCTCCATACCCGATGTCTGAGGCAGCAGTTTCAACAATTTTTAAATAAGCAAAATTTGTTATATTTAGATAAGGTAAATTCTTAACATGCTTTTTAATAATTTGTACAACTTTTGTACATTCATCATTCCAAGGAGGAGTGTTTTTTCTAAGTCTTTTAAATAGTGGTGCTGCATCTTTAGCTAAATTATGATAAAATTATGATAAATAATTTAGGGCGCCAAGAATACATTAGAGCTATTTTTTATCTAATATTTTATCAGGAAATTTGTCTGCAAATTCTATACTTATTTGGATAGTTATTATGGTATCATTCTTAATATTATGTCCTAAAAATCTAATTTCGGTTTGAAATAGTTTGATTTTTGGTTCAGATATTACCAGGCCATTTTGTCTTGCTAGCTAGATAAAAATTTTTAAATGTTTAAAATGTTCGTCGATTGAATTAGAGAAGATTAATACATCGTCAATATAAACTATGATGTATTTATTATACGAATTAAAAATTTCATTCATAATTTTTTGAAGTTCGGACAGAGCAATTTTTAGTCCGAATGGCATGACGTTCCATTCGTTTGGCCGAATGGTATGGTAAAAGCAGTTTTATAGCGATCTTCTTCTTCTATTCGGATTTGCCAATATCTAGATTTTAAATCAAATTTTGAGAATAAGCTTGCTTGAGCTAATCTGTTAAAAAGGTCTCGTTTGTTGGGAATAGGATAACTTATTCATTATAATACTTTATTTAAAGGTTTATAATTAATTATGAGATGTGGTTTACCTCGTTCCTTTTCTGCTGCATTCATGACATAAAATGCAGTACAACTCCAAGGAGCTTGATTTTCTAATAAGTTGTTTTTGGAGAAGGTCTTGGATTTCCTTTTGGCAAAGTTCTAGATAGTCTCTATTCATTTGAGAAGGTCTAGATTTTGTAGGAATGTCTTTCATCAAATCCTTCAATGTAAGGAAGACTAACACAATGAGTTTTTCGTTTCAAGAAGCTAATAGGATTATCACCGTAGATATTAGCTTTAATATGTTTCTCGATTTAAGTAATTTTTTTGCTTGATATCGGATTTTAGTAGCTGGTTAGTTAACTCACCTGATTGAATTTCTTTAGTTAAAACATTTATGTGTAATTATTTTCCTTTAAATTTATTCATTTCATTTAGGATGATTTCTTTGGGGTATGTAATAAATTTAAATTTTAGATGAGGATCGCAACAATGAGATATGATGCCTTATATATTAGTATTTATTGGCATAATGCTAAATAGGAATGGGGTTACTAATATGATATGTTGAGATAGATTTTTTACTAATAAAAATGGTGTTTTAATACAGTAGTTTTGTTGACATATTACTACTTGGGATAGTTCATATTATCTCCACTAGCTGAAGTTAGTTTTGAGTAGTTTTTTCAAAATATTTGGATGAAATTAATCCTTCTTGGACACAATTCATATCTGCATCGCTGTCAACTAAGGCAGTGAGATTTGCTGCATCTCTGTCAACTAAGGCAGTGAGATTTGGGGGCACTAATGATCTTTGGATGACTAATGTTATAGAGATAGACCATTTATGTATGTTGGCATTTTGGAGAGAATTAATAAGTGTATTAGTCTCGTTCCTCTCATCTTGTTAACGTTCAATAAGTTCTTCGTGATCCGGTTGATCTAGAAATTTTTCTAATTTGAGATTAGTTATTCTAATAGATAGTTTATCTTGTTCTAATTTTATTAATTGAACTTCCTTTTTCAAATTTTTAATTTCAATAGATAGAGTAGTTGGAGATGGATTCATTTCTTGCTCTTTTATTTTGAATCGATTTAAAACTTCCTTCATAGAGTAATTAGGAAATTTTGGAAGAAGCGTGTCTTCTGAAGTACCTAATAATTTTATAATTTGATCTTGAATTATACTGAACATTTGGATAAGTTGATTTTTCTGTTCATCTGTAAGACTAAATAATCCTGATTTTTTAACTATAGCTTTGTAGTAATCACTACTAGAACAGTTGTTACAACATGATAAAGAATCTGAATCAGATTCGTCTATCTCATTTTCTGTTTCAGAATTAGATTATGATTCTTCTGAGCTAAGAAGAATTTTTATCAATAATGTTTTGTATTTGTATCTAAATTTGATTCGCTTATTTTCTTCTTCATAGGACATTTATTAGAATAATATCTTATTTTGCCACATTTGAAGCATTTAATTGATTTGTCGGATGGTTTACATCGAGGTTTATCAATGTGCTTATTTTTGAATGATGATTTTTTCGGAATTTTTTTTTGCTCTAGAAAAACTTCTTTCTCATTAATTATGCCGTTTTTTAGCTAGATTTCTTTCCCTTTTTGTTAAAGGTCCTGGACATGCAAATTGTTCTCAGAAATCTCCTAATTGCTTCATGTTCGATATTCTTTCACGTTTTAATTGTTGAGTCATTCTAATATCATTGCATAAAGTAATTCTGACTTTAATACATTCACTTATTATACGTCCGTACGTATAATTTTCAAAGATTAATTGCCTGTTGGAATTTCTTAATTTATCATTGACCTTTGTAGCAAAAGTTGTTGGAAGTCCTTCAAGGAACTTTTCTTTCCAATAGTTTGAACTAGCGTCCGAAAGATTCATGACTCTGGTTATAAAAACATCTTTATAGCATCTAAAATGTGATAAAGAATGATATTTTAGTTTTTGTAGAAGAGAACGCATTTGTTCTCGATTATCGGTTATATAGCCTAGAAAATGTTCTAGGATATTATGGATGAGTGTATATTATGCGTCGTCATTAGAGTTTTCTGGATCTAACAGGATTTTATCGTTTTGCAGATCATTTTTCTCTGCTTGGCTAATATAATTATCCCACAATCCTTTAAGGATTCCGGTGAAACCATTAACAATAATTTGGACTACTTCCCATGGTTTATTACCCTTGGTTTGGGCTACTGTTGCATATATTAACATACGATGGACAGTTTTATGGATTTGATAATCAGATAGACCATCAAACTTCCATTCATATAACTGTCGTGGATCATAGGAAATTTGTTAATTTAGATCTTCTTCATATAAAAGATCAGAGGGAGTTGGTCTTTGATAATAATTTTTTCTTAAAGATTTTTTAGAATATTTTTTCTTATTTAGTGTTAATGCTATATTTGGATTAAGATTCAAATTTGAAGATTTGAATTGTTCTTCTAATTGCACTATGTCATAATTGCTCGAGGAGACTTCTGTCTGCTCTTCTATAGAATCCGAAGAAGACACTTCTTCATTTAATATGGTTATTTTTTGTGACTTAATTTGTTTTATAACTTCAAAGATCTCCGATTATCAAATCCATAAAATTGTCCATCGTATGTTAATATATGCAACAGTAGCTCAAAGCAAGGGTAATAAACCATGGGAAGTTGTCCAAATTATTGTTATTGGTTTCACCGGAATCCTTAAAGGATGGTGGGATAATTATCTTAGCCAAGCAGAGAAAAATAATCTGCAAAGTGATAAACCTGTTAGATCTAGAAACATCTAATGGCAAAGCAATATATACACTCATCCATAATATCCTAGAACATTTTCTAGGCTATATAATCGATAATCGAGAACAAATACGTTTTCTTCTACAAAAACTAAAATGCCATTATTTATAAAATTTTAGATGGTATAAAGATGTCTTTATGACTAGAGTCATGAATCTTTCGGACGCTAGTTCGAACTATTGGAAAGAAAGGTTCCTTGAAGGACTTCGAGCAATTTTTGCTACAAAGGTCAAAGATAAATTAAGAAATGCCAACGGCCAATTAGTATTTGAAAATTATACGTATAGACGTATAATAAGTGAATGTATTAAAGTCAAAATTACTTTATGCAATGATATTAGAATGACTCAACAATTAAAACGTGAAAGAATATTGGACAGGAAGCAATTAGGAGCTTTCTGCGAATAATTTGCATGTTCAGGACCTTTAACAAAAAGGGAAAGAAATCTAGCTAAAAAATGACATAATCAACGAGAAAGAATTTTTTCTAGACCAAATTTTTTTTGAAAAAATTATCATTAAAAAATAAGCACATTGAGTAACCTCGAAGTAAACCATCCGACAAATCAATTAAATGTTTCAAATGTGGCAAAATAGGACATTATTCTAATAAATGTCCTATGAGAAAGAAAATAAGCGAATTAAACTTAGATACAGATACAAAAGAATTATTGATGAAAATTATTCTTAACTTAGATGAATCAGAATCTAATTCTGAAACAGAAACGAGATAGACGAATCTGATTCAGATTCTTCATCATGTTGTAACAACTATTCTAGTAGTGATTACTACAAAGATATAGTTGAAAAATCAAGATTATTTGTTCTTACAGATGGACAAAAAAATCAACTTATCCAAATGTTAAGTACAATCCAAGATAAAAAAACTAAAGATCAAATTATAAAATTATTAGGTACTTCAGAAGACAACCTTCTTCCAAAATTTCAAAAAAAAATTAATAACTCTATGAAGGAAGTTTTAGATCGATTCAAAATAAAAGAACAAGAAACGAATCTATCTCCAACTACTCTGTTTGATTTAAGGATTGAACTTAAAAATTTGAAAAAGGAAGTTCAATTAATAAAATTAGAACAAGATAAACTATATACTAGAATAACTAATCTCGAATTAGAACAGCTTCTAGATCAACCGGATCCCGAAGAACTTATTGAACCTCAATAAGATGAGAGGAATGAGACTAATATATTTATTAATTCTCTCTAAAAAGCCATCATACATAAATGGTTTATCTCTATAACATTAGTCATTCAAAGATCATTAGTGCTCCCAAATCTCACTGCCTTAGTTGACATCAGTGCTGATATGAGTTGTGTCCAAGAAGTATTAATTCCATCCAAATATTTTGAAAAAACTACTCAAAAATTAACTTTAGCTAGTGGAGATAGTATGCAAATCAAATATAAACTATCCCAAATAGTAGTATGTCAACAAGACAACTGTATTAAAACACCATTTTTATTAGTAAAAAATCTATCTCAACATATTATATTAGGAACCCCATTCCTATTTAGCATTATGCCAATAACTACTAATATAGAAGGCATCATATCTCATTGTTGCGATCCTCCTCTAAAATTAAAATTTATTACATATCCCAAAGAAATCATCCTAAATAAAATGAATAAATTTAAAAGAAAACAATTACACATAAATTTTTTTAACTAAAGAAATTCAATCAGCTGAGTTAACTAACCAGCTACAAAAATCTGATATCAAGCAAAAAATTACTGAAACCGAGAAACATATTAAAGCTAATATCTGCGGTGATAATCCTATTAGCTTCTGGAAATAAAAAATTCATTGTGTTAGTCTTCCTTACATTGAAGGATTTGATGAAAGGCAAATTGCTACAAAATCTAGACCTTCTTAAATGAATAGAGACTATCTAGAACTTTGTTAAAAGGAAATCGAAGACCTTCTCCAAAAACAATTTATTAGAAAATCAAGTTCTCCTTGGAGTTTTACTACATTTTATGTCATGAATGCAGCAGAAATGGAACAAGGTAAACCACATATCGTAATTAATTATAAACCTTTAAATAAAGTATTACAATGGATAAGATATCCTATTGCTAACAAACGTGACCTTCTTAACAGATTAGCTCAAGCAAGCTTATTCTCAAAATTTGGTTTAAAATCTGGATATTGACAAATCCAGATAAAAGAAGAAGATCGCTATAAAATTGCTTTTACCGTATCATTCGGCCAATACGAATGGAACGTCATGCCATTCGGACTAAAAAATGCTCCGTTCGAATTTCAAAAAATTATGAATGAAATTTTTAATTCGTATACTAAATACATCTTAGTTTATGGACGATGTATTAATCTTCTCTAATTCAATCGACGAACATTTTAAACATTTAAAAACTTTTATCTGGCTAGTAAGACAAAATGCCCTTGTAATATCTGAACCAAAAATCAAACTATTTCAAATCGAAATTCAATTTTTAGGACATAATATTAAGAATGATACCATAATACATCGAAAGAAGTATAGAATTTGCAGACAAATTCTCTGATAAAATATTAGATAAAAAATAGCTCCAGCATTTTCTAAACGTCCTAAATTATGTATCCAAATTTTATCATAATTTAGCTAAAATTGTAGCACCACTATTTAAAAGACTTTGAAAAAACTTTCCTCCTTGGGATGATGAATGTACAAAAGCTGTACAAATTATTAAAAGCATGTTAGGAATTTACCTTGTCTAAATTTAGCAAATCCTGCTTATTTAAAAATTGTTGAAACTGATGCCTCAGACATCGAGTATGGAGGTATTTTAAAACAAAACATTCCCTCCACTAACAAAGAAGAATTGGTTTGATTCACTTCCGGATTATGGAATCATCCTCAAAGTAAATACTCTACTATAAAAAAGGAAATGTTAGCTATTGTTAAATCTATTAATAAATTTCAAGATGATTTACTCAATACTACATTCATTCTACGAATCGATTGTTCCTCAGCTAAATTTATTTTACAAAAGGATGTTAAAAATTTAGTATCTAAACAAATATTTGCTACATGGCAAGTCCAACTAGCAATATTTGATTTCTCCATTGAATTTATTAAAGGTAAAGACAATTCATTACCTGACTTTTTAACTCATGAATGAACAACAACTCAAAATGGACGAGGGAGGGCGCACCCTAAAAGGGCGCACTGAACCAACCGTCCCCAATCCTGGACGAGGATGGCCCACTTCTCGTGGAGCCCCACGAGGACGAGGGTGCGGACACTCTTGTAGTGGCAGAGGAAAATTTACTTCTAAAATGATACCACTAAAGACATATCTATATGGGTCAACAGAAAACTTTAATCCAGAAAAAACTCCAAAAAAAAATCAATCCGGAAACGGTCCAACCAGTGGCCCAACACACATCAGAAATGTTTGAACATATGCTCAAACTAAGTGTTGAGCATATTTTACATCTAAACATTGAAGATAATGATATAACCTTCCCTTGGCTTATTTTTAATAAATATTGAAACACTAATCCATTTTTTTAAGATTTCAATTATGACAGAGAAACTTATGAAGCTATTCTCCTCTATCTGCAATGCATTGAAGTGAAACATCACTATGACGAAAAGCGTAATGTAACCTATAGCAGAGAAAACATTCTTAGCCTAATTCATCCTAAAAATTGGGGAATCACCTCATTTCAAATTGAAAAATTTGATATTCCACTACCTGATGGGAACTTCAAAACATGTTCCTTTAATTATTGAACTTATGTTCAAGCTATGAACAAAGCCTTTTATGTTTTAAATCCTACACATACTCATTCTTGGATGTTCATTCTTAATCCTAACATCTTAGACAATCCAATTCCCTCCTGGTTTTATAAATGGTGGGAATATAAAAGAGCTGTCCTTTCTATTTTACCACCAGAACTACAAACGAGTTATACAACTTGGGTGGATTCATCTCCCCATCTTCAAATAATTAAAGTTGAAGATTTTATCGATGGCATGGAAGAATTTTTCTTTTTTTCCCAAGCTCAAATTCCATGGATCTGGTCATGGAACATAGAAATTAATCGAGACTCATTAAATCTGAAAAGTCTCATGCGCAATTTTTCCGTCAAATGGTGGCTTGCTATTATTATTGATGATAAAAAGAAGCAGATTGATAAGGTTATTCAAAATAACCTCATCAAAAATCAAAGGCATCCTCTTGCTGTAGAATTTTCCTTAAAAAATCGGTAAAAAATGTTTAAACAACGATACCCACATGAATCTCTCAAACAAATCAAAGCACGACTTTAAAAGGCTTATTGGGAGTAGATGACACAGTTATTTCTAGATGATGAAGACATGACATCGCAACGTTCTAATGATACGATCCCAAACAAATGGGACCCTCAGTCGCTCAAGCCCGAAAATACAGGACCAAGTCATCGTCCTGGCAAAGCTCTATTATCAGAAGAAACAGACGACCTTTAATAAAGGCTGCACTAAAGGCAGCATCATGGGATCAATAATGCCTCCTTTATGACGTGTTATATTCTCCATTACAAAGGAAGATCATTAGTCACCAACCAGTTATAATGGAGAATCAACTTTTTACTTTAATAATTGTACTACATGTATCTTTAATAATTGCACTACTTTCTTCTCTTCTAAGTCTTCTATGTTGAGTCTAGTAATTAGGTTGTTAAGCCTAAGTGAGTGTCCCAAGGCTACCAAGATGGGGGGTGAATTGGTAGTTTAAAAATTAAAATTTAAGATCCCTTTTTAATTTTGTAGAAAAAGATTTTTTAACCACAGAGTTTTTTTAAAACTGAAATAGAAAGTGCGGAAATGTAAAAACAGTAAAATAAATGACACCAGATTTATAGTGGTTCGGTCTATAACCAGACCTACATCCACTCCTCAGAGGCACCCTCTGAGTATTGCACTAATACCAATAGTGACTCTCCTTTTGCACCCACAGCAAGGCGGAGAAGCCTTTACAACACACTCTTTTCACCACTTCCCGGTGCGGCAGAGAACCGTCCATCCTTTTACACAATACCAGTGTTGGCAGAGAACCGTCCGTCCTTTCACACTCTCCTAGTGTGGGCAGAGAACCCTTCGTCCTTTCACACTCTCCTAGTGTAGGTAGAGAACCCTTCGTCCTTTCACACTCTCCTAGTGTGGGCAGAGAACCCTTCGTCCTTTCACACTCTCCAAGTGTCGGCAGAGAACCCTTTGTCCTTTCACACTCTCCAAGTGTCGGCAGAGAACCCTTCGTCCTTTCACACTCTCCAAGTGTCGGCAGAGAACCCTTCGTCCTTTCAGACTCTCCAAGTGTCGGCAGAGAACCGGATCTCCTTGACAGATCTTCTCACAAGAATCTAGAAGGAAGAAAGAAAAGATTGAAGTAATCCCAATTCACAAGTAGAGACTCTTACCTTTGAAATCCAAGTGAAGCCTTCTTGCTTCTATGGTAGGAATCCTCCCTTGAATGCTCTCTTCACTTCTCTCCTTGGCTATTCTCTCAAGAGGCACGAAGATCAAATGACAAAAAGATAGGGTGGCAGTCTAATTTGGGCTATTTATACAAAAGACAAGAAAAACCGCCCAAAAACTGCAAGTTTTCAATTCTGTACGCAATGGATCGTCCTGTACGATCGTGGATCGTCCTGGACGATTTTACTTAAACGATCTGAAACGACCCTATTTGAATATGTGTACGAAGTGTCTTCGTACAGCTGATCGTCCTGTACGAACTAGGTTCGTCCAGTACGAACGGTTATTACAAGGTCGAATCTAGAAATTGCTGGAAACTGTCCTAAGTCGGTTAATCGTTTGGTTGATAATTAATTTTGTCTGGACGAAAATTTTACAGAGAACCAATCGTACTGTACGATAATTAATTTCGTCTGGACGAAAATTTTACAGAGAGCCAATCGTACTGTACGATAATTAATTTCGTCTGGACGAAAATTTTACAGAGAGCAAATCGTACTGTACGATAATTAATTTCGTTTGGACAAAAATTTTACAGAGAGCAAATCGTACTGTACGATAATTAATTTCGTCTGGACGAATAGGACTTAGAAAATTTTTCGAGCAAATTTCTATTCGTTCCATATGCTCTATAGGAGATAACTGTCTGATCGTCCAGTACGAACGAAAATCGTCCTGTACGATCAACACAAATTTAATATGATCTCCTTATTTGTGTGTGCATGTTTTGATTCACTCAAGTTATAATCACTCCCTTTCAATTTGATTTCTAAGCAAAGTGCAAGTTTCAAAAATTTTAAGGTATCTCATGCTGATTTTAATTTGAAGCCTTGTAGTCTGGAGTTCTTTCCCTGAAATGTTAGTACACACAAGAGCAAATACAATTCTTCCAAAATTGTTAGGAGATAACTACACATTTGAACAATAATGTTTGAAATCATCAAAACTTTATAAGTTGCCAAAAATGTAATGCATGCAAATAGCAACTATCTTAACAATCTCCCCCTTTTTGATGATGGCAAAACAATTATTGTTTGTATGATTTCAATTTAAACAAATATTTTTATCTCCTAAACTCCCCCTGAATTGATGAATACATGAAAATAAGGAGGCAATTTAAATCAAGAAATTTTTTTTTTAAAATTTTTTTTATTTTTCAGACACAAAAACAAACACAATAACATACAAACATAAAGAACACAATAACATACAAACATAAAGAATACAATAACATACAAACATAAAGATTTCTCCCCCTTTTTGACAACAACAAAAAGTGAAGAAGAAATAGACAAGAAATATAAGTAATTGTATGAAAATTCATTTGAACATTTAATCTAAATGGTGATTGATACAAGGTATGCAATTTTAAAACTAAAAATATTAGGTCAATCATAGAAATTCAGGAAATTTAAAAAGTGATATAACATTGTAAGTAAGAAGAATTTAGCAAAGACATGATTCAATTTAGACATTTCAATATAGAAAATCATTACAAGAGAGATGAAGAAAAAATTTTATATTACAATGTTCAAAAGAATATAAATGAACATAAGATCAATTTGAATTTAGAGATTGAAAGAATTTGGAAAGAAAAGAATTACCACATGTGGCGCTTTGCACATCTTTTTCAAATTTTTGAGCACATTTTTGTGCATCTTTTGATATTGGGCTGATTTTGTGCCTCTTTTTCATATTTGCGAACCTTTTGCGCATTCCTTTTGATTTTAGTACTTTTTGTACAATTTTTCAAGAGTAATTTAGACCAATTCTTTCCAAAATCAATAATCTAAAATTTCAAATATTTTTAAGTGCATAAATATTATTTGAGCAAGGAAATACAAAATAAGAAAAACATCTAAATTGCAATAATAATTTTAACTTTTATGTAGTCTAAATGAATATACATGGATTTAAAAATTCTAATTATAACAAGTTATAAACAACTTTTAAATTTAGAAAGACTAGATTTTCTAATGTAGATAATCTCAAATTACAATCTAATTTAAGCACTATGAAGATTAAATAATTCTAATGAAATTCATAAAAATTAACGACATTTCAATAACAAATCAACATTGAAACAAGTACTAAATGCATTGATAGTTATGAAAGGATTACACATTTCATAATATCTAAATATAAAAAAATACAAACAAAACACTTAACATAAGCACTTAACACAACAAGACAAAAAAAATGAGAAACTAACACAAAAAAATACAACACAAGTACAACAAAACAAAGAAAATCATCTCTACTGTTTAAAATGCACGCAAACCTATTTTTCACACATCGTCCCGTACGATCCAAAAGTCGTCCCGGACGATTTCCTCCAATTTTTGAATTTTTGAATTTTACTTTAAGAAAATCAAATCAAACTATAAAACACAGAAAACATACAATAATAATAAAAAAAAAACTTACACTCAAAAACAAATTCATTCAAAACACACAAAAATTCACAAAATAAAAAACAAAACATAAACATCAATGTTGCAAAGACATTTTGTTTAGGCATTTAAATCAATAACACCTAGCCTTGTTCTTAAAGTACTGAAGGTATCAAGGGCTAAAGGTTTTGTAAAAATGTCTGCAAGTTGATTTTCAGTTGAAACATGTGTGAGTTCAATTTCTCCTTTGGATACATGATCCCTTATGAAATGATGTCTTATATCTATGTGTTTGGTTCTAGAATGTTGAATAGGATTTTTGGAAATGCAAATAGCACTAGTATTGTCATAATAAATTGGAATAGTGCCTACAGATAATCCTAAATCAATCAACTGTTGTTTTAACCAAAGTACTTGTGCCACACAACTTCCTAAAGCAATGTATTCTGCTTCTGCAGTAGATAGGGCTACTGAATTTTGTTTTCTACTGGACCAAGAAACTAATGAATTACCAATGAATTGACATGTTCCAGAAGTGCTTTTCCTATCCACTCTACAGCCTGCAAAGTTAGAATCTGAATAACCAATAATTTCAAATGAAGAGCTAAACTTAGGATACCAAATTCCTAAGTTTTGAGTTTCTAGTAAGTATCTTAAAATCCTTTTCACTGCTGTCAAATGTGATTCTTTTGGATCTGATTGAAATCTAGTACACAAGCAAACACTGAACATAATATCTGGTCGGCTAGCAGTCAAGTAAAGCAAAGATCCAATAATCCCTCTATATTTCTTTTGATCAACAGATTTTCCCTTAAGATCCTTATCTAACTGAACTGAGGAACTCATTGGTGTACTAACAGGTTTAGCATTGTCCATTTCATATTTCTTGAGGATGTCTTTAATATATTTGGTTTGACTAAGAAATGTCCCTTCCTCAAGTTGCTTGATGCTAAAGCCTAGAAAGTAATTTAAATCTCCCATTAGACTCATTTCAAATTCACTACTCATTGCATTTGAAAAATCATCACAAAGATTTTTATTTGAAGATCCAAAGATGATATCATCCACATAAATTTGAACAATGAGTATTTCCTTTCCAAATTTCTTTAAGAAGAGAGTAGTATCCACACTTCCTTTTTCAAAAGATCTTTCAAGTAGGAAAGTGCTCAATCTCTCATACCAAGCCCTAGGTGCCTGTTTCAATCCATATAAATGCCTTTTTTAACTTTAAAAACATGATTTGGGTATTTTGAATTTTCAAATCCAGGAGGTTGTTCTACATAAACATCTTCTTCAATAATACCATTCAAAAAGGCACTTTTTGACATCCATTTGAAACAATTTAAAACTTTTAAAACAGGCAAAGGCAAGTAAAACCCTAATTGCTTCAAGTCTTGCTACAGGGGCAAAAAGTCTCCTCAAAATCAATTCCTTCAATTTGATTATACCCCTTAGCAACTAATCTAGCCTTATTTCTAATGACTACTCCTGAGTCATTCATTTTATTTTTGAAAACCCATTTTGTTCCAACAACACTTTGATCTTTTGGCCTTGTAGTTAATTCCCAAACTTTATTTCTTACAAATTGATTTAACTCTTCTTGCATGGCCAATATCCAAAATTCATCAGAAAGTGCCTGATCAATATTAGTGGGTTCTATAGTTGAAATAAAGGCTGAATGATTGACTTCCTTATTTAATCCACGCCTAGTTCTAACACCCTCACTAGGTTCTCCTATAATCAATTCTCTTGGGTGGTTTTTAGAAAATCTTAAATCTCTAGGCAAAAGGGTTTTCTTTTTCAAAGTTTTTTTCTTCCACATTTTCTTCTTCCAAGTTTAATCTATCAATCTTTTGGGAGTTTTTTTTCCTCAATTTCTTCTTCAACACTATTTGACCCTTCTAAATTTCCAGATTCATCAAATACAACATGTGTTGGTTTCTTCAATAACTAAAGTTCTTTTGTTGAATACCCTATAAGATTTTCCAACACTTGAATATCCAACAAAAATTCCTTCATCTGATTTTGGATCAAATTTTCCTAAGGCAGATTTTCCATTGTTATGAATGAACACCTTGCAACCAAAAACATGCAAATGAGACAAATTTGGTGTTCTACCTTTTAGTAACTCATAGGGTGTTTTTATTTAAATTTGATCTCACATTCACCCTATTCAGAACATAACATGCAGTGCTAACCGCCTCAGCCCAAAAATATTTAGGAAGAGAGTATTCTGCCAACATTGCTCTGGCGGCTTCTATTAATGTTTCTGTTTTTCCTTTCAACTACCCCATTTTGTTGAGGGGTTCTAGGAGCAGAAAAAGTTGTGATCAATCCCTTTTTTTCTTTACAAAAACTTTCAAATCTTTCATTTTCAAATTCTCCTCCATGATCACTTTGTATAGACATTATTTCACATCCTAATTTTCTCTGAATCCAAGTTGAAAAATTTTCTGAATTCCTCAAATGATTCACTTTTATGAAAAAAGAAATCTAACCCAAGTGAACCTAGAGAAATCATCCACAATAACAAATCCGTATACCTTCCCTCCTAGACTTACAGTTCCTACTGGTCCAAAAAGATCCATGTGAAGAATTTCCAATGGTTTACTAGTTCTAAGATCATTATTGGACTTAAAAGAGGACTTCACTTGTTTTTCCTAATTGACATGCATCACAAAGATGGTCCTTAGTAAAGTCTAGTTTAGTTTTGGTATACCTCTTACTAAATTCTTTTGGGTAATTCTCCTAAGATTTTTTCATACTAGAATGACAAAGTCTCCTATGCCAAAGCCAAGATTCATCAAAAACAGTTTTTTCAAACAGAAGGCAATAGGAGTATGAAATGAATTCAAATCTAGCATGTAAAAACATTGTTTACCCTTTTTTTTCCATTTAAAACTTCTTTCCCATTTAGGCTTAATATGCAGCTAGTAGGTAAAAAATTTCACATTATATAACCTTTGTCACATAGCTGACTTATACTTAACAAATTATGCTTTAAGCCTTCAACCAATAGCACATTGTCTATAAAAAAAGTTTTTGAAATTACCAATCATACCTGATCCAACCACTTTCTTTGTGGTATTATCTCCAAGTGTAACCTTGCCTCCATTCCTGGCTTCTAGCGATATGAATTGTGTAGTGTCTCCAGTCATATGCTTTGAACATCCGCTATCCAGGTACCATATGCTCCCACGAGGGTCTTTGTGTGAGAGCAATCCTGCAAAAAATATCAAATGTTAGACCTGGGAACCCCAAACAAGTTTGGGTTCACCTTTTAGCATTTTTTTATAATCAGATGCATGTATGATATGTGTCTAGGTTTATGCATCCTAGGTCTCTCCACACCAAATTAGATTTCATCATCAAGGTACAGGTGTGAGCTATATGTATGTCCAATAAATCCACAATTATTACAATTTAACATTAGGAAAAAATATTCCTAAGTTTTTCTTCCATGTGTTTGTCTTCTAAGGGATTTCATGAATTTAGGATAATATTTAGGATTTGTAAAATCTTCAAGTCTTGGGGGTTTCTTATTATCCTCGAGAGCTCTTATTGTTAATTTGTAAAATGAATATCTTATCTTCAAGATTCGATTTGTATAATTGATTCTGTATGCTTTTGCTCTCAGATTCATCCTTAAAATTTTTCAAATTTCTTTTTTCAAGATCAGTAAAGGATGACTTTAGATTTTCAAAATTCTTATTCAAGTCATCATATTCATCAAGTAGTTTTTCATGTGGTTGTCATCTATTAAAAGCATGGTCTTTCCTAAGGATTTCATTTTCTTTCTTGAGCTCTTCAAATTCTAAACTTAAACTAGCATGCATCTTTTTCATTTTCTTATATGCATTGCATGTGTTCAGAAACTTCAAATAGGGCTGTCATGATTTGTCACGATCAAACCCGACTAGGACCCGACTCAAAAATTTTATTTTTGTCAACCCTATCAAACCTTTCGGGTTCGCTTTCGATCTTTTAATATTTGAAAATCCTTATCAGGTTCGGGTTGACCCGGAAACCTTCTCAAAATGACCTAAGATGAGATGCTTACCATAAGCTGACCTAAAGCTTCATTCGCGGAGAATATACAGGACCTGGGTCTACCGCATGATTGATTTCTTATCGCGTTATTTTGTGATCATGTAGCGTTTTCACCCTGCTTTTTGCAAATTCTTTTTTAAATTAAGCAAAATGCTTGCTTGCTATGCAGCTTCATCCCTAAGCGTCTCAAATTCATCCGCTCCTTTGCTCTGGTTGCCGTGCTTTTAGCTTCAAAAATTCTCTATTCATCTCGCCTTTCTCACCCGAATTCTTTTCAATGATTTCGGGTTATTTTGACCCGAATATTTGGTCGGGTTTTTCTAGGATTTCATTTTCTTTTTGCCTATCAAATTCTTACTTAAACTAGCATGCATCTTTTTCATTTCGACCCTATATGCATCATTGCGAAATGTGTTCAGAAACTTCAAATAATTCATCATAGGATAAGTCACATACCTCTTCTTGATCTGAGTGATCTACTTTGTCAGCCATCAAGCAAAGATTATTCTTCTTCTTCTTCTTCTTCTTTTTTTGTCTCAGATGAGTCTGAAGCTTAGTTGAGTCTGCCCAAAAGAAACTCTCTTTGAAACTTCTTCTTGCCCTTCTTTTTACCATAGGTTTCTCTTCCATCTTCTCCTTAGCAGGAGTGGCTTTGAGTTTTGGGCAATCAGTCTTGATATGACCTGGTTTTCCTGCATTCATAACAAATCACTTCATTAGAAACCTTGCCATTTCTGTTAAACTTACCTCTATTCCATTGCTGGCGTTTCTTCTGCTTCCTCTTTAAAAAGCTTCTGAATTGTCTAGTCATTAGTGCAACATCATCTTCTTCATCCTCAGGTTGTGAGTGTTCACTCTCTGACTCTCTTCCACTTTTAATGCTATATTTCTTCTCCTTTCGTGGTTCACTGCTGCATCAATCTTCCTTTGACTTACTCCTTGCTCATAAGCAATGAGTGAACCAAGAAGATTGTCAATAGAATAAAATGTTTAAATCTTTAGACTCTGTAATTGCAGTAATTTTTGCATCATAAGCAGTAGGTAAACAACGAAGAATCTTATTGACCATTTCAGCAGCATTAGTTAATTCCTACCTACCAAGTGCATGCAAAAAGAAGTGACAATTTGTGTAAATCTTGTGTACATGTCGGAAATAGATTCATTAGGTTTCATGCATGCGAAACAATTCATAGTCATGTAACAAGATATTGAGCCTTGATTGTGATTGTTTAACCTCATTTGTCCCTTCATAAGTTATACAAAGTCTATCCCATATGTCCTTTCCGCTTTTGCAAGTGGAAACCCGCATGTAGTCTTCAGATTTTAAAAGCACAAAAAAGAAACTGTTTTTAAACATTTGGCATTTAATTGTGCTAAGTCACGTTCTTCTACACCAAGTCAATCAGTAAAAGGTATATATTCTACCATTACTCCATCAACTAATCTAGTTGGTTTTGTGTAGCCATCCTGGACTAACATCCACATGCGATAATCAAGTGACTGTAAAAAAGTAGACATGCGTGTTTTCCAAAAATCAAAAGGAATATTGTCAAACAGTGGAGGTCTAGTAATAGAGTAACCCTCAGGTGTGTTCCGGTTTCCAAAAGTAGCCATCTACGTTAATCAAAAAGTAGTTCAAACTTATGATATTGAAACGAAGCTCTGATACCACTTGTTGTTGAGTCTAGTAATTAGGTTGTTAAGCCTAAGTGAGTGTCCCAAGGCTACCAAGGGGGGGGGGGGGGTGAATTGGTAGTTTAAAAATTAAAAAATTTAAGACCCCGAAATTTTTTTTTAATTTTGTAGAAAAAGATTTTTCAACCACAGAGTTTTTTTAAAACTGAAATAGAAAGTGCGGAAATGTAAAAACAGTAGTAAAGTAAATGACACCAGATTTATAGTGGTTCGGTCTATAACCAGACCTACATCCACTCCTCAGAGGCACCCTCTGAGTATTGCACTAATACCAATAGTGACTCTCCTTTTGCACCCACAGCAAGGCGGAGAAGCCTTTACAACACACACTCTTTTCACCACTCCCCGGTGCAGGAACCGCTTTTTACACAGACACCGTCCGTCCTTTTACACAATACCCAGTGTTGGCAGAGAACCGTCCGTCCTTTCACACTCTCCTAGTGTGGGCAGAGAACCCTTCGTCCTTTCACACTCTCCTAGTGTGGCAGAGAGAACCCTTCGTCCTTTCACACTCTCCTAGTGTGGGCAGAGAAACCCTTCGTCCTTTCACACTCTCTCCTAGTGTGGGCAGAGAACCCTTCGTCCTTTCACACTCTCCAAGTGTCGGCAGAGAACCGGATCTCCTTGACAGATCTTCTCACAAGAATCTAGAAGGAAGAAAGAAAAGAGTGAAGTAATCCCAATTCACAAGTAGAGACTCTTACCTTTGAAATCCAAGTGAAGCCTTCTTGCTTCTATGGTAGGAATCCTCCCTTGAATGCTCTCTCTTCACTTCTCTCCTTGGCTATTCTCTCAAGAGGCACGAAGATCAAATGACAAAAAGATTGGGTGGCAGTCTAATTTGGGCTATTTATTTATACAAAAGACAAGAAAAAACCGCCCCAAAAACTGCAAGTTTTCAATTCTGTCTGCAGTGTATGGATCGTCCTGTACGATCGATCGTTGGATCGTCCTGGACGATTTTACTTAAACGATCTGAAACGACCCTATTTGAATATGTGTACGAAGTGTCTTCGTACAGCTGATCGTCCTATACGAACTAGGTTCGTCCAGTACAAACGGTTATTACAAAGTCGAATCTAGAAACTGCTGGAAACTGTCCTAAGTCGGTTAATCGTTTGGACGATAATTAATTTCGTCTGGACGAAAATTTTACAGAGAACCAATCGTACTGTACGATAATTAATTTCGTCTGGACGAAAATTTTACAGAGAGCCAATCGTATTGTACGATAATTAATTTCGTCTGGACGAAAATTTTACAGAGAGTCAATCGTACTGTACGATAATTAATTTCATCTGGACGAAAATTTTACAGAGAGCAAATCGTACTGTACGATAATTAATTTCGTCTGGATGAATAGGACTTAGAAAATTTTTCGAGCAAATTTCTATTCGTTCCATATGCTCTATAGGAGATAACTGTCTGATCGTCCAGTACGAACGAAAATCGTCCTGTACGATCAACACAAATTTAATATGATCTCCTTATTTGTGTGTGCATGTTTTGATTCACTCAAGTTACAATCACTCCCTTTCAATTTGATTTCTTTGAAATCATCAAAACTTTATAAGTTGCCAAAAATGTAATGCATGCAAATAACAACTATCTTAACATTATATGTTTATATAAGTGTGTAAGTTCTGCGTTAGAAGGCATCATTTTGTACTGAAGACTTTTGTTCTGCAATAATTAGATTTGTATGTTTTCTTTCATCTAGTGTCTTCCTTATATCTTTGCGTTTAAATTTTATGATATATACACATTAATTAAAAAATAGTTATGTATTAAAGTAATTAAATAATTAATAAGCAATTAAGAAAAATTAAGTTTTTAATATCTAAAATTAATTTTAAATAAAAAAAATTAATTTTCTTAAAATTTTAAGGTATTATATGAACTTTTAGGATTTAAATTGAATTTATTATAAATTTTCAAAGTTTAAGACAATTAAAAGGTATTTAAAATAATTTAAAAATAATTAATATTTAAAAAAATTATTAAATTAGATTAAATTAAATATTAAAGTTTTCTCATATTTAAAAATAATTTAAAATAATAATTTAAAAATATAACATATTTTAAAATAAATTTAATTTTAAATTAAAGGGAATTAAATTCTAAAAAATTTGGTATATTATATATATTTTTTGGATTTAAAAATATTTTTAAATTAATTTTTGAAGAAATTTTATTTTAAAAAGAATTAAAATTAATTTTAAAAGAATTTTTAATTAAAATGGCGACGGCGGGCTGCGTGGCAGGCTAGGATTGGCTCCCCTAACTACGGGTCAATAATTGCCATTGATTGCGCCGCCACACAATCGTTGGCAATGATTGTCGCGGTGTTGAAATCAACGACGCCACTACACCATGTCGGATGCGGCCGTGGAGCCGTCCGATCATCCATAGTTTGAAACAGATGGTCTAGATCTTGCCGAATGGAGAGCGGAACCGCGGGATTTAGATCCGCGATCCATCTTAACCGCGGAGCGATGAGATCCTGATTGTCGATCAAAAGATCAACAGCCTTAATCTTCCTCCAGCAGACGGAACGGGTAAACCCGAACCCTAGGATGATATTTCGCCTTGTTCTCATGATTGGTTGAACCAAATTGAATGAAATTTTATGCATAGCTAGTACAAAGTGAAGAGCATTCAAAGAGGACTGTTTTCGTAGTCTGAAATTTGATATACAAAAAGCTATTTAGATCTAAGTGTCCTAAGCTTGGGTTGAGGATTTTACTTAATCCAAAAGATGGATTTGGGATATCTTGTGCTTGTTGCACTTGTAGATTGTCCACACTCCTATTTATAGAAGGAATCACATTTCAAAACGTGAAGGATCTATGACAATTTTCATTGGAAGTTTAGAGGCTCGGATTGTCGGAAGTTCGCCTCCGGTGGGGTCTCAATGATGGATTTGGCTTGGGAAAGGTGAAGAAAGGTTAGGGGAGCTCACACAAGCAAGCTCTTGGGTTGGAAGAGACTAGGGTGAGAGTAAAAGCAAGATCCTCCTAAAGGTGACCTAATACCCCTATTTATAACCTTAGGGCCATGATGGACGACCAAGGTCAACCCTAGGGTTAATTAGGAGGGAAAGGAACATTCTTAACCATGGTTTGGGCGAAGGGTTTGTTTGGAAATGTTTTAAATGCAATAAATGGGGATAATTTGACCTAAATTGGTTAAATTTGACAAAACAAGGCTTAGGTTGACCAAGCCATGAGTTGACCTGGTCAACTTGGTCAATTAGACCCAAATGGGTGAGGAGTTCAGAAAAGAAGGGTTTGAAATTGATTGGAATTCAAATAAGGGCAATTTGGGCTAGTTGGGTCAACCTAGGTTGACTTGGTCAACCAGGTTGACCTAAGATCTGGTTCTGGACTCGGTAGACTTGGGTCTGAGCTCAGTAGACCTAGTTTGACCCACTGAACCCAATGAACGTGGTTTAGGGGTCTAGCTTGGTCAATTTGACAAAGTCAACCTTCCTGACCTAGGTTTAGGTGAAAATCAAGGTCAACAAATGGACTCCCAATAGGGGTGATAAACAATTAGTGAATCGTGCATGTTGGCGTTGACCAAATCTGATAAGCGAAGTAATATAAGGGTCAGATGGAGGATTATCAAAGAAAGGTAGTAGTGAGCTCATCTATCTACCTCATTCTTTTGCAAGGGCAGAGTAGATGAGAAAGAGAGGTAAAGGGTTTCTCATCCACCTGACCATATCAAAATAGTGAATGTGGATAGCTCAATGTTCACCTGACCACATCAAAATAATGAAACAAAGAGCAAAAGGGTAAAGTAAAATCAACTACCTGCCTAACCATATTGAAATAGCAGAACAGGTGGAAGCATCCTACATTCACCTGCCATATTGAAATAGTGAATGTGTTGACTCAATATTCACTAGAAACCAAGATCGTGATGCCCTGAGCAGTAACATTATCCGTTTGAAGGGGTCTGCCAAATAAAGGTACTAACCTGTGAAGGATTCTAGAAGAAAATAAATGAGGCCTTAAGTTAGGGAAAGAGACCCAAACAAACATAATGAGGTAATCATACTCGCTGATATAAAACATAGGAGATCATTTTATATGTTCCATAAAATAATTGTACACGTACTAAAATCTCTGGTTGAATACCCTACTATAGTCCAAATCATTACAAAAGGTTGATGAGCACATGGCAAGGATCCAGCAAGGTAACAAAAAATTGCCAGATAATTTCAGTTTAAAAGATGACAAATGAGATCTAATTTAGGACGCTTGGTTACGAACTTACCAACCAACGAAAAAACAAAAGGAGCCACCAAAGCTTTAATTTCTTCCTTCGAAAAAATTGACTTTAACTAAAAAAAAGTCACTCGCTCTACTAGATTTTCTCCTTAGCCGCCTCCCCCATTCCTCAATCAGATTGCTCCTCTTGATCTCCATATTTCTTTTATTTCTCATGCTTGTGTCATCATTTGAGTTACATTCTTCATATGCTCGAATGAATTTTACAATTAGGCTAGGCCCCATTGGTTTTTTTTCTTTTTTGGATTTTTCACATAAAAAAAATCTTTGGTCTTACTACTTTTATTTGTATGTATTGAATCTTTGTACAACGCTAAGACGTAGAGCATACACTCCACTGATTCAAATTTTCTAGCACAACTATTTGGTATCATTTGTGGGAAAATTATCAACACAATTTTTCAATGGCTAATAGTTAATTTCTCAATCAAGAATAAAAAAATGTGGGTGATCTAGTCCCCCTTTGCCTCACAGTTGAGGTTTGTGTACGTAAGGCGGATGAACTTCAAAGTCAAATCCTTCAATTATTAGAGGAGGGTGGAAAATTAAAGGCACCATCATAATATAATAGAGTTCTCCCTCCACAATATTAGCAACCATTTAGGGACAACGCAAATCAAGGAGCACCTCCTTCCTCACAATCTTATCAAGTTCTTTCTAACACAACTAGTTCAATCTTTCCTCCCCATATTATTTTGCCAACCTATAATCCTACACTAGTTGTGAAGGACCTAAATTAACATTATTCTATTGGTGGCCCTCGGGACAATATAAGAGATATACCACAAAGTGTTATTCAAGAAGAATTTCTTTTGAAAGAATGGAATCAATTTACTCATTCACGTAGCTTTCAAGAGTCATCACCCATAACAAATGAAATTCTCTAACAACCTATTCCGGTGGGATTCAAACTGACCACTATCGATCCATATAATAGATCCTTTGATACCTACGAACACCTTGATCATTATTGGATCATCATGCATATCCAATAAGCTTTTGATGCACTTCTTTGTCATGTTTTCATTAATACTCTCAAGGTTCAAGCTCGAATTTGGTTCTATTCCTTTTTTAGAAATACTATCTACAATTTTACCCACCTTGTTAAACTTTTAGTTGAATAATTCAATGCCAATAAAAGAGTTATCAAGACTCCTCTCATCTTTCTAGGAATTGTCAAAATGAGAGAGAAATACTAATAGAGTAGTTCAAAGTATTTTCATCTAAGGCACATAAAACTTCAAGAGTATATCCAAAATTATTAAGAAGGGTTTTTCTAGGTCTTCAACTTGGACTATTCTACTCATTGATATGAGAGAATGTTTGCTCATACTATAATCTGATTCATGAAGTAGAAGCTCAAATAACTACAGATGAAGACATCAATGCTCATCAAAAGAAATTTGAATAATCCTCCAAACATAAAAATTCATAAGAATTTGATCATCTTATAAAACAAACAAGACAACAAAAGTTAAAAAAAATGTTTCTCATCTAATTCATTCAAAAATTCTAAACATCGTAAGTGTCTGAATTCCCTAAGAAATTCAAACAGTGACGAACAGTCTCAATGCTATAATTTTTACCATTGAAAATGACACTATAGTGAAAAATGCTTTCAACTGAAAGTTGAGATTGAACGCTTAATTCACTAAGGATATTTAGGCCATTCTTTGCAAGAGCAACTTGTAAATCATGAGCCTCAAAATAAACGAGATCAAAAGAGTCGTGGCAAAAACATTATTGGTATTATTGGATAAGAGTGCCATCATATTGTAATTTCTCAAGGAAGTTGAACACTTAAAAAAAAATTAACATATATATCTTTAAAGTAAGTTTTATTTGAATTATTAATGAAATTTTACCTAAATAATATTGCATATAAGAAAAATCCCAGGAAGGCCCCTGAGGTAGACTTGAAGGGAAGCTAGTACTTGACAAGATCCTCACTAAAAAGACACCATGAAGGTAAGTGATTGACAAGGTCTCCACCCATAACCCCATGAAGGCATGCCCATGAGGTAGCTTCAAAGGGAAGCTAGTGGTGGATAAGATTCTCACTAGAAAGACCCCGTGAAGAAAAGTGACAGACAAAGTCTCCACCCACAACCCTAGGAAGGAATGCCTATAAGGTAGCTTCAAAGTAAAGCTGGTAGTTGACAATGTCCTCACTAAAAAGTCTCCATGAGAGTAAGTGGTTGATAGACTCATTAAAAAATCATAAGAAGGTTCAAGATTATTAAGAAAACTTTAAAGATAAAAACTTCATAAGGAATATGTGTATGCAAAATTTTGAAAGACAAAAAAGCTTCAAAAGTTGGATATAAATCTAAAATCTCAGAAGGCATAAACCTCATAAGGTATAGGATAATCTAAAATCACAAAGGGTATACACCCCAAAATATGCTAATATAAAAACTCTTATAAGACTAATAACCTCAAAAGATGTATATACATTTCAAAACTTAGAAGGCATAAGCTCATAAGATAGATGATTATTTTAAAACCTCTAAAGGTAAAAGTTTTAGAAGATTCAAGATTATTCAAGAAATTTAATGGTAAATGTCACAAAAGAAACACGTGTACCTAAAAACCCTTGAAAGACAAAAGCCTCAATAGGAAGATGTACATCTAAAACTCAAAAGGCATAAACCTCATAAGGAATAAGATGTGATGCTCCATAATCTAATTTGAAAAAAAATATTCTTTTAATCTTTTAATAAATAATAACCAGAGCTATCTAATATCATCTACCAAATAATAAAACATATTCTATAATTAAAAAAAATAATATTTACATCTATATTCATTCCCAAAAATCATATACAATACTCATAATATATAACAAAAATAAATACAACCTCAAGAATCTTGACTAGTCTCACACTCATACTCCCCTGCCTTGACCTTAAATCATTTAACCATATATAATGAGCTTAAAAAGCCCAGTAGGTCACCAAAATTTATAAGTGAAAATATTTTGATTCAACGAATGCTTCATTTGCTATTGAGCCACATAACATAAGATTGGAATTATGTGCTGATAGTTTTACTCTATATAGTCAGGCAGCTTCATCGTACTCTTGTTAGCCAGTTATACTAACATAATACAACCTTCCGCCAGAGATATTTATGACTACCTCATACATACTCTTAACACTTATAATCTCTGGACCACATAATCCAAAAGGAAAAATTGATATTTTTTGAAATCATCTCAGGTTCTTATGGGAAGATGGTGTCCTCATATGTGACATCTCAACCAAATAAAATTTTCTCTATAGAACTGCATTGCTTTGGACCATTGGCGATTTTCCAGCTAATTGTATGTTATCTGATTGGAGCAAAGTAGGAAAATTAGCTTACCCTTTCTGTATGGAGAATATTATATCTTTTACACTAAAATATGGATGAAAAAATATTTGGTTTGATTGTTATCATATGTTTCTACAGATGATCATCCGTTTAGGATAAATAAGCAAGTATTTGTCTAAAATAGAGTTTAGAGGTCACCTCTTCCACCGAGATTAAGTGATGATGACGTACTACAGAGATTTTCTAGCATTTGCTCAATTTTTGATTTTCCAACAGTATCAAAGTAAAAACTTTTGATATATGATGTTCAACATAATTGGATTAAAAAAAGTATTTGTTGGACATTATCATATTGGAGAATAAATTTGATAAGACATAATCTGATTGTCATGGATATTGAGAAAAACTTTTTAGACAATATTTTTAATACAATTATGGATATTAAAGACAAGAGAGCAAGGATAATGTCAAAGCTAGAATAGATTTTAAAAAGTACTACCATCAAAGAAATCTTAAGTTAGTAAGAACCAGTGATGGAAAAATAATGAATCCCAAGCACTTTACTCTTTCACGTTAGGGCTTAAAAGATCAATATTTTAGTGATTTAAAGATTTAAAAATGTCTGATTACTATTGATCAAATTTATGCTGATATGTAGATCTTAAATCTGCAAGATTATTTGGACTAAAAAGTCATGATTGTCACATAATTTTGAAGGTTCTCCTTCTGATCATAGTATATATGTTATTAGATTATATATCAAATTCGTTGACAGGGCTTAGCATTTTCTTTAAAGGCCTATGTTAATCTAAACTAAACAAAGATGATTTCTAGAGAAGGGAGGATTACATAACAATCATCCTATGTAAGTTAGAAAAAAATTTTCCCCAAAGATTTTTTGATTCTATGAAACATCTTCCGGTCATCTACCTTATGAAGTTAGAGTTAGTAGACATGTATAATAATGTTGGATGTACTCTTTTGAGAGGTGAAACATTTTTTTTAATATGTTATCTTAAATAGTTTTAATAATAACTGATAATTCTAATCATTTAGCATATATTTAAATAAGTTAAAAAATATGTTAAGAATAAAGCACGGCCAGAATAATCGATATGTGAAACATATTTATCTCAAGAAATCATTCACTTCTGCTCCTACTACTTCGACCACATATAAGGAGTACAAATACAAAGATTGATCTACATGGACTCGATGACTAAGAATAATCACAATTTGCACCATCAATCTTTAAAAGTCATGGAAAGCTTAATGGTAAATGTGTTAAAAGATTTCTCAATAATTTAGAAATCAAAATAGCAACTTTATATGTGCTACTGAATTGCCAATAAGTCCAACCAATCTTAGAGTAAGCTTTTCCATAATATGCAAAAGGAATCATATTAAATTTAAATAATGGAGTTTTACTTGGATGATTTGTCACCAAATATTTTATAAGCAATTTGCCTCTAATAGATACTACAGAGCAACTTGTTGCAAATAAATTTTCAGCTTGGTTTTGATCATATGTGAGACCTTAAAATTTAAAAATTTTATTGATTTACTTCTTATTTAATATTAGAAGCCCTAACATTTATAATTTTTTTTAGGTACATAACCCCGATAATAAGGTTTTCGATAAAGGTTTACAAGAACTGTCATGAGACTCATTGTAAAAAGTAAACACCTAGCATATATATATATATATATATATATATATATATATATATATATATATATATATATATATATATATATATATATATATATATATATATATATATATATATATATATATAATGGGTTCATATTGTATTCCAAGTCATGAAGTGAAAGGAGAAAAATTAAAAATTATGAAGTTTGTGTTAGAGGGAATACTCATAAATAAGATAAGTGTGATTATTAAAATATTTTGAATGTTGTTCTTGAGCTACAGTACCCAGGAGAAGATGAAAATCTTGTATGTTTGTTCGACTGTCAATAGTATGATTCATTGCCGAATAGAGGCATAAGGGTTCATTCTATATATGGTTTAGTAGAAGTAAAACATAATAGAAGATACTAAGTTTGATCCATTTATGTTAGCAAGTCAAGTTGTTCAAGTTTATTTCAGCAAATATCATAGTGGTCACAAAGATATATAAGATTGGCAAGCTATCATAAAAATAAAAGCATGGGGGATAATTGACTAACAAATACGTCGTAGTGAGTACTCACAAGATTATGAGATGTCAAACTATAGATCTATTGAAATTTATGAGATGTCAACTATAGCACATAATATGGAAATGCAGTTAGATGATTGAATTGTTCAAAAAGCTCTTTTAGTCAAAACGAGGAAGAAAGTGAAGATACATTGGGGAGAAATGATAATGTATCTGATTCTAAATAGTTCTTGTTATTTAAGCATCTAAATTTATTATAATGTACTTATTGAATTGTAGTTTTAAGAAATCAAATTAGTAAACAAATTTTGGTAAATTTCTCTTATTAAATTCTTTTTATATGTAAATCATTATACATTCTATAATTTTTTATGTTTGTTACAACTAAATATTCTATATTCTTTTTTTTTTTTAATTTCTACTTATATAAATCTTCATAATTTTACAACTTATTTTTTTTTATGTTACAACGATTTGTTATTGCTTCACTTATTATATATGGCTTTAGGTGATGACCCTCATTGTAGATCCTTCACTTCAAAGTTTTTTTTCGTAAAAAACATTTGAGCGCAGGACCAAGCAGGTCTAGATTGGGTGATGAAGGTCAGGGGTAGAGATAAGTTCCACCAGTGATACCATCTCCACCACTTGGGAGTCAAAGCAGTCCCCCATTGAGTTGGGTCAGGGAAAATCAGATTCAGTTGTAGTTGGAGTACCACCCTTTCCTAGTTACTTCCCTCCTCATATGTCTACAAGTCCTCAATTTTTCTCTCCAAATCAGACACATTTAGCTCCATTCTATTCTCATTATCCCCCACCAACATCACAAACTGCTTCTTTCATCTACCCTTACCCTCCTTACCCCCACCCCTATTATTACTTACCTATTGTGAAGCTAAAATACAATGGACAATCAACATAAGCAAAGGTTGGTGCTGAGGATCCTACAACAGCAGCATATAAGTGTGTATACATTGAACCTGAAGGTGATACATAAGTATAGTTTATTTTGTAAAGTTATTGTAATTTGATCTATTATATATTATTGAAAAAAAATTTAACCTAGAGCTTTAATCCCCAAAGCAACCTACCCACAAGATTCAGAACATCATACAAAGAAAAATGCATGATGCTCCTTATCTATGAAGAAGATTCCAAAGGAAGCTAGATATATGTGGTTTAGAGAATTTTAGGTATATTTATTTGGCATTACTTAAAATATTTGATTGTATTAATATTATTTAATATGACTATATTTTACAAAAAAAATTTAGGTGGTTGCTTGATAAGGTACAAGGATAAGAATAAATTTTGATATGGTTGCTTGATAAGGCATGAGAATAAGAATAAATTTTGATAGGAGATGATCGACTCGTCTTATGGACATGTTCACGGATATTAGAAAGTCCGAACAACATCCATTATGGATTGGCGAGGGAGTATGAGCATATTTGAGTAGAGCTTGGGCGTGCTCTGAGTTCACCAAATTGAGAGTGCAAAATAGAGCATCTGATTGTGCAAGTTTAGGAATCTCTCTTCATACTGGTGGATAAGTGCCTCATACTAAACATAGATGATGAGTGATAAAAGCTTTCAATTAGTTATACATCTATGTCTCATCAACATCAAGCTAATCAACATTGAGATGATGAGAAGGAAAGAAAAGCTCAAGTGAGTATAATTTTTTTGGGTAATATTACAAAATAAATATAAATTTATTTTATTAATTAATTCTCGCAGGATGATTTATACGAGTTCGGGAAAATCAATAGTCTACTAGTGAGAAACCATCTTCAGAATCTACCCAATATTCTAAGTATCAGATGTGGTCAGATGTTCTTGAAGGAAGGTAGGGGAGGAGGGTTTACGACTTAGGTTGGTAGGGATATGTTTATGAGGGCAGTGCATCTATGTCAAGATTTTATGATGTCAGTGGAGCTGAAGAAATTGTTAGCCAGAGGGTTAATCACCTGACAAAAGAGATAGAGAAGATAAGAAAGATTCAAAATGAGATGCATGTGAAGCTCTAATCATATCGAGATGAAAATTAGAAGAAGAAAGAGCAAGCGTCTACACCTGAATCACCGAGAAGTAAGGATACGGACGATGATTAAGGTTGTTATTTATTTGAAGAACTTTTTGGTGTATTTGGAACATCTAATTGTGGATTTCGTATATTATGTTTATTGTGGAACATATACATTCTTCTTTGTTTAAAGAACTATTTCTGCTTATTGTGGATTATTGAAATATATTTGTTGATTATTTTTTATTATTTAACAAAACATAATAAACAAATATATTTGCATATCAAAACACACATGAGCTTTTTTTTCCTTCTCATCAATCCACCGATGATCAGTTTGATATTGGTGAGTCTTTTTATGCAGTTCCAGTGGTGTCGGCTTTCGCCTAAGAAATTCTTTATGCAAATAGAAAGTATAGTTAAAATAATATACATATATTTATTAAACTAATTGAAAACTTTTATTAGTCATCGTCTATATTCACTATAAGACACTGATTCATCAGTATGAAGAGAGATTCCTAAATCCCACGATCATATGTTCTATTTTGCTTATTCTGCTCTCTCAATGGTGAACTCATGGCTCGCCCAAACTCTGCTCAAATCTGCCCATACTCCCTCGCCAATTCATATTGGATGCTGCCCGGACTTTCTAATGTTCGTTAACATGTCCCTAAGATGAGTTGTTCCTCTCCTCTCAAAAATTGTTTTGATTCTCATACCATGCTCAGGAAACCACTTAAAATCTTTCTGTAAAATATAGGCATAATAAATAATATTAATATAAATAAAATCAAATATTTTAAGTAATGCCAAATAAATATACCTGAAATTTTCTAAACCACATATCCCTAACTTCCTTTGAGATATTCTTCCATGATAAGTAAGAAGAATAATATTTGCTCTGTATGATGTCCCAAATCATGTGGGTTGGCTACCTTAAGGGATTGAAGATGCATGTTAAATTTTATGTCAATAATAATAATAGATCAAATAATAATAAATTTACATAATAAACTGAACTTATCCCTCAAGCTCGATGAATATATGCTTATCTGCTATTATTGCAGGATCCCCAACATCAAACCCTTTTTGTGTTAATGGTCCACCTTGTTCTGGCTGTATAGAAGGTGGGTAATAATAGGGTTAGGGGTAAGGAGGGTAAGGGTAGGTGGATGGAGTTATTTGTGATGTTCGTGGAGAGTAATATGGATAAAATGGACCTGAATGTGTTTGATCTAGAGAGAAAAATTGAGGACGTGTATATGTAGGAGGAAAGTACCCAGAAAGGGGTGACACTCTAACCATAGTTGGATCTGATTATCCCTGATCCTGCTCAGTAGGGGAATGCTGCTGACTCGCAGGTGGTGGTGATGATATCACTATTGAAACTGATCTTTATCCCTAACGTTTATCACCCTGTATAGACCTGCTTGGTCCAGTACTCAAATATTTATTATGAGAAGATTTTGAAGTGAATGGTCTATAAGGAGGATCATCACAAGAAATTATTTATAATAAAAAAAGTAATTAGTAAATTGTTATAACATATAAAAAATTAAGTTGTAACAATTATGAAGATTTGCATAAGTAGAAATAAAAAATATAATGTTGAGTATTTAGTTGAAACAAGTATGATAATTACATAATATATAATGATTTATATACAAATAATATTTAATAAGAGACATTTACAAAGATTTGTTCACTAACTTAATTTTATAATATAATAAGTACATTACAATAAATTTAGTCACTTAAATTATAAGAACTATTCAGAATCAGAAATACTTTCATTATTCTCTAAGATATCTTCGCTTTCTTCCTCATTCTCACTTGAAGAGCTGTCGAACTATTTACATCCTCTAATTGCATTCGAACATTATGTGATATAGTTGACATCTCATCAATTTCAACATACTTATAATTTAACATTTCATCATCTTGATATATAGTTACTATGATGTATTATTGGCCAACTATCCCATGCTTTTAATTTTATGACAGCTAGCCAATCTTGTTTATCTTTACGACTGTTAGGATATTTGTTGAAATAAACTTAAACAGCTTGACTTGCTAACACAAATTGATTAAACTTCCTATGCTTTCTACTATATTTTATTTCTATTGAGGGATACGTGGGATGAACCCTTATGCTTTTATTCGGTACTTGATTATATTATTGACAGTTGAACAAACATATAAGATTCTCATCTTCTCTTAGATACTGTGCTCAAGATCCTCATTCAGAATACCATAATTATCACACTCATCTTCTTCATAAATATTCCCTTTAACACAAATTCTATAATTTTTAGTTTTTCTTCCTTCACTCCATAATATGGAATAAAATTTGAACCCATTAAGTATATATATTTGCCAGGTGTTTACTTTTCATATTCAGCCCCATATTAGTGCTTGCATACCTTTATCAAAGACTTTATTACTAGGGTTATGTACTTAAGAAATTTTTAAACGTTAGGACTTCTATTATTAAATAAGATTTAAATTAATAAAAACTTTAAAATTTTAGTGCTCCTATATGATCTAAACCAAATTAAAAATTTATTTGTATCAAATTGCTCAACATTTATAGTATATGTTAAAGGCAAATTGCTTATAAAGTACCTGGTGAAAAATCATCCAAGGAAGACTTTAGTATTTGTAAGAACATGATTTTTTATATATATTATAGAAAAAACTTACTCTGAGATTGGTTGGATTTCTTGATAGATCAGTAGGACATATAAAATCATTATTTTGATTCTAAATTATTGAGGAATCGTTCAACATATTTGTCACTAGGCTTTTCATGACTTATAAAGACTAATAGTGCAGATTATAATTGTTCTTTTACATTTAAGTCTTTGTTACGACCAATCTTTGTTCTTGTACTCCTTCATAGAGCTTTAAGTAGTAGGAGCAGAAATGGGTGGTTTCTTAAGATAAATATATTTCACAAATCAATCCTTTTGGTCGAGATTTATTCTTAAAATATTCTTTCAACTTGTTCAAATATCTTCTAGATGATTAGAATAATCAATTATCATTAAAAATATTTAATATAATATATTAAAAACATATTTTGCCTCTTAAAAAAAAATATCAGGGTATAACCTATTGCAAATGTCTACTGAGAACATCCATGACTAAAGAAAAATGATATGGGCTTAAGGCATTCTCAAAATCAACCTTTAGATTCAAAGGTTGATCTTCATTTTCAAGTTTACCTTCAACTCCCTCTCAAGACTTATCATCAAGAAAATTATTAACAACAAAAATAAAAAATTAATCAAGGTAAGGTACATCCTCTTACAAATGTCAATTAGATTGTCAGTAGTCCCAATGAAGAAAAAAAATGGTTAGATTTGTGTATGTATTGATTTTCGGGACCTCAACAATGCATGTCTAAAAGATAATTTTTTTGATCCCATTATTAGAGCTATTAGCCGATAACACTTTCAACTATGATATGCTCTTATTTATGAATGGATCACCGGGTTACAATCAAATTAAGATGGTGCTTGAAGATGTAAAACACACATCATTCAGAACGCGCATTGGCATATTCTGCTACACGGTAAAGCCCATTGGCCTGAAAAAAGCTTGTGCCATTTACCAACGGGTAATGACATGCATTTTTGACAATTTGATGCACCAAAAGGTCGAGTGTTATGTATATGACCTAGTCCTTAACGGTAAAGGCCAACTGCCTGAAAAAGGATGGTGCCATCTACCAATGGGCAATGACATGCAGTATTGACAATTTGATACACCAAAAGGTCGAGTGTTATGTTGACGACCTAGTCGATAAGTGCATGGATCTCAAGGACCACTTAAATGACCTAAAGTTCGTATTTGAGAAGATCAAAAAGTTTGATGTGAAGATAAACCCTCTTAAATGTGCCTTCGATGTCTCTTCTGATAAATTCCTAGGGTATGTTATTCGTCATTGAGGAATCGAGATCGACCCCAACAAAATTAAGGAGATCATAGAAATGCTGCCTCCCAGAAACCTCTGTCAACTTTGTTCTTTACAAGGGCATATGGCTTTTATTTGACGATTCATATCGAATCTGTTAGGTAGGTGACAACCATTTTCAAAATTGATGAAGAAGGATGTTTGCTTCAAATGGGATGCAGAGTGCTATGAAGCGTTAAATAGTATTTAAAGATATATGTTGAATCCACCTATTCTTACAGCGTCAATTACAGGAAGCCTCTCATACTATACATGACCACTCTAGAAGAGTCCCTTGGAGCATTATTAGCTCAACATAACGAAGAAGGCAAGGAGACCGCACTCTATTATATCTGTAGAAGATTGATCGGAGTGAAAATCCGTTATTCCTCAATTAAGAAGCATTGTTTGGTGTTGATTTTTATAGTTTATAAATTATGCCATTACATGCTTTCTCATAAGGTTATGTTGATATCAAAAATCGATCAGCAGAATTTCTTGATGATAAGACCATAATTGATAGGTCATTTAATGAAATGGGCAGTAATACTACTATAGTTTGATATCACTTATATGACACAAAAGGCGGTGAAAGGATAAGCCTTGGAAGATTTTCTCGCTACATATCCTATCCCGGCAAATTCCCCACTCAACAATTTTCCCAACAAGAAAATCATGCAAGTCGAGAAGAACAAAGAATCATTTTGGGAGATGTACTTTGATGGGGCATCATCAATAAAACCTGCCCAACCTCAAAATCTTGCTAGGGCTCAAGCTGTCTTTGGGCTCATTTTCATATCATCTAAAGGAGGTATAATAAAATTTTCATTCAGCTTGGCCAAACCATCGATCAATAATGAGGCTGGGTATGATGCTCTAATAGTGGGACTTTAAATGACAATAGACTTCAGAATTCAAAATCTTCAAATTTTCAGTGACTCTTAACTTGTGATAAATCAAGTCTTGAAAGTTTCTAAGATTTGCAAGCTTGAGTTGGCCCATTACCACCGTTGAACTCTTGAGCTCTTGAAACAGGTGCCAAATGTTAAAATATCTGAAGTTCCTCGAGGATAGAATGCCAAAATAGATTATTTGGCCAAATTGGCCAAGGAAATTATAAATATTAATGAGGAGAGGCCTATATTCATCAGAGTTTATAATTATTAGGTTTTGGAGCCCACTCTGTTATAATTCCCGAAGGCAAAATAAGTACCAAACTCAAGCAACCGAGATAAAATTCTGGTTGACCCTCAACCTCTAATCAGATCATTATAAAAATTATCCAGAAGGATATCATGTAGACAAGAGACATAAAACTAGTCAAGCTTTGGGATCATGGTGGCATTATTTAGATATTGAAATAGAGAATGATTGGAGGTAGTCATTCGTCGACTACTTCAAAGAAAACAAACTCCTAACGAAAAAAGTACAGCCGTAAAAATCTGAAAAAGAGCATTATGGTACGCGTTTATTAATGACACATTATATCAATGGGCTTTTGACCAGATGTAGCTAAGGTGCCTAGGAATCATGGAAGCTGATAGAGTGGTAGAAGAAGTCCACGAAGGACTTTGTGGTGCACATCAGTTAGGTCCCAAAATGGTTGCTAAAAGCAAAGAGGATGGGTTACTATTGGCTAATAATAGTGAAATATTATATTGACCATGCCAAGAGGTGTCATGAGTGTTAGATCTACGGTGATGTTATACATCAACTGTCAAATCCAATGTACCGAACAGTAGTGTCCTAACCATTTGAATGTTGGGGAACTAATATAATCAATTTGATAAGCCTGCCATTGTTAGTGGGATATCACTTTATTCTGGCAGCAATAGACTACTTCTTAAAGTGGATAGAGGCAGCTCTATTCACAGAAGTCATGTCCGAGCACGTGATCAATTTCTTTACCCACAATACTGTCTATAGACTCGGTGTGCCATGCCGCATAATCTCTGACAATGGTACAGTTTTCAAAAGTACAAATATTTATAAGTTTATTGATCGACATAAGATCGATTGGCGATCCTCATCAATATACAACCCATGGGCAAATAGATTGGTCAAGGCTTTCAATAAAACGATGGTGAAATTATTGAAGAAAATTCTCACCAAGTACAAAAGAGAGTGGCTCACAAAGATGACAGAGGCACTATGAGTGTATTATACTACTTATAAAATACAGACCAAAGCCACTCCTTATGCGCTAGTGTTCAGGGTTGAAAACGTGTCACCACTAAAAATCAAGCTACCATCACTTTGGGTAGTAATCTTTAATGATCTCACTTAGGAGCAAAATGCTTGCCTGAGATTGGAAGAACTTGATGTGCTCGATGAGACAAGAGTAAAAGCTCAACAGAACTAGGAGATATACCGAGTGAGAATGAAAAAATCATTTGAACAAACGGTACATCATTGGTAATTTTAAGAAGCAAAATTGGTCCTGGTGCTAAGAAGGTCAATCATCTCACACCAAGGAATTGGTGGCAAATTCATATCCAACTGGGAGGGCCCCTTTTTCGTCGAGGTATATCAAAGATGAGCTTATCAGTTGATCGATTTAGATTGTCAGAGGCCTATACCGTCGATCAAGAGTTGATACCTGAAGAAATACAATACATAAGAATGGCTATGTGTTAAACCATCATGTACTTTATATGTATTTTCTTACATAAGTGCATCTTATATTTGAAATTCTCTTGTATTATAAGAATGCATTTACAAAATCTCACAAAAAGTCCCCCATACAACTGAGGGCATTTTAAATATTTATTCAGGTCAACATCTCGCCACATGTCAAAATTCTTGAATTAATATTTAAAATCTTGAAATACAAACCCTATCAAAAATTTTCCTGTAATACACGGGGATTTTAAATATTTATTTGGGTTAACATCATATTATGCATTGTGGTTCTTAAATAAATAATTAAATTTTAAAATTCTAAATTAATTATATTTTAAAATGACCCTATGAGGCAGGGATATTTTAAATATTTATTCGGGTTGACATCATGTTGTATGTAGAGATTATCAAATACGTATTTAAGATTATCTATGCAAATATTCTTTCATGCTAAAGAATACAAAAAAAGTTATTTCAAAGTAAATGCAGGTGATTTTCCATAAATTTTAGACACCACCATCTCCAACATTCCAAGATTCAAAAGTCAAGAAAGAGACTTTTGTGATTACCCACTTCAACAAATCGAGCTAGAGAAGTTAAAGTATTTCAACAGTCTGAAGCTTAAGATTTGAATAGGTGTAAAAGGTTGGATCCAATACGCCCAAATATGACTGGATTACTGGCAGCTCTGTCTACTCAACAAGCCATAAAAAATGTCGTAGTTGAGGAACTCCTACTTCATCAACCCGTTAGTAGGGACTGTAAGAAGTACGAAGGCTTATTCGACTTGGCAAGTTCAAGTTATCGTAGTATACTAAATTCCTAATCGGCTGGAGAATCCAAGTTCCAGTGGGAAGGATGAGTCGCTAACAACTACCAAATGCTTGTAGACTCCAAATCATCGACAACAAAGAAGGACTATAAATCTACCAACTTCTACAAAATCAGCATTGGGGAGCACATTGCCCATAACTCAAGTCTAAGGCCTGAATGGGTGTAAAAGGCTAGATCCAATAAGCCTAAACATGATCAGATTACTGGCAACTCCATCTACTCAATACGCCACAAAAAAAGGCTGCAGTAGAGGAACCCACATCTCAGCAACCAGAGGTTACGGAGCTATCAAATGCTAGCTCACCTAATATGACAAACTCACATGTCTCAGATTAAAGTTTTCTCAAGTAGTTAAGGATCAAGATACTACCCACATTTACTACTATTGATTAAATCCAAAACCTACAAATCCTTCAACAAATCCATAAAGCATTAAGTGAGGATCGAATGAATTTTTCTTCAATAAGTCTGCAAAAGCACAAAGCAAAAGATCGAAAAACTATCCCAGAGTTTGTATAAATCCTAAGGTTAAATTAAAATGATTTCATCATCAACTAGTCCACTATGAACAAAGCTCTAGACCGATGAATCCTCACCATCGACCTAATGCAAACCTAAAGGGTTTAAGTCACTAGTGTATACTGCTTCATCAAGTCCGCCAAAGCAATAAGCAAAAGGCTGAAGGAACCAAAATCGCATAACTCAAGCTAAAGCTACAAAAAGAAGCATCTTGAATGACATCTACAAATGTCCCTAAAGATTGGGGACATTTTAAATATTTATTTGGGTCGACATCGCGTCGTATGCCGAGATCCCCAAATAAATATTTAAAATTTCTTACCAAGATGCAGCTAAAGGAGGAAAGAATGAAAGATCCTTCGTAAAAAGAATGTGTCATTAGCAAAAAGTATAATTTGAGTAAGATACAATCAATATAAGAGAGAAAATTTCACCAGGTGATGAATTTGTAAGATTCAGAAAAATCTTGAACGATATCAGCAATATAAAGAAGATGTATTACAAATATACATAATTGCGGTAGAGAAATATGTTGAGCAGTTATAAAATGATGGAAGTAGAGGTGACATCAGTGGTAGAAGAAGGATACAAGATAAAAATGCTATCTACTACCATCAATCTATAAAGTAATACTCTAAGAATTTGAGTATGAAGTACTCTATCACTATCTAATGGATCTCTACTTCACAAAAGCCAACGTGTCAATCATATTGATTATTATAAGTACATTTAAAGATCTATAAAGACACAGAGATAGATTCTTGGATATTCACTAAAAGAAAATCTTATTATGACATCCAAACAAATTTTTGGAGATCCACTAAATAAAAACCTCTGTGTGACATCTAGGGATAAATATCTGGAGATCTACATGGTCAATCAACTTGTACTAATTGTGGTTTGCTCTAGACGTGTACCATATTTGTTGGAGGACATTTATTGACCTCTATAATAGAGAACAAAAAAATAAAAATCTTGCCTACATACCTTATACATATTAAGTCCCTAAAATCCTCCCAATTTTTCTCAAGAAATCAGCAAAAATCTTACTGAATTTAATGCTGAAACAGACGCTTCTCTATTATTCTCACACTATCCTTAATCTCGCCTGATTCTCATCGTTAAAAGGAGATAGAAATGAGAACCTAGGCTCTGCCTCTTTCCCGCTTACCCCATGACACCTCCAGATCCTCTCACTGACCATCTACCTCCTACTCACAAACTGTAAGCTCCGACCTACCTCCCCAAGTCGATCCACATTGCTTGTGATCTCCTCTCTAATAACCTACTTAAAGTCGATCCTCCCTTCCGTTCGACTCCAACTGCCAAAACTTTTGATCTTCTACTCGCAATCCTTCCACCTACATCTTCCCAAATACCCTCAATCTTGCCAAATTTTTTGAACCAGGCCGTCGAATCCCACTAAGCTAAATATCTCAACCTCTACTTGACTTCCGATCCTATCCCCAACTTTAATAGCCAAACACAAATCTTCTCATAGCCAAAGATCCTCTGTTATGATTCCTCCAAATCAACTTGAATCATAATCTCCACTTCATACCCAAGCAAATCCTGACATTTTAGCTATATATATTAGTTTATCTTTAAGTGTTAATTATATCTAGATATTATAATAATTATTAATTATAATAATCATGTTATTATAATTATTATTAATTATGATAATTAGTTTGTTATAATTATTAATAATTATAAATGAATATTAATTATAATAATTATGTTATCATAATTATTAATATTTATAGTTATTATTAATTATAATAATTATGTTATTATTATTAATTATTCTTATATTATTATTATTATTATTATTATTATTATTATTATTATTATTATTATTAGTTTTTTAAGGAAAAGAAAAAGGAAAAGAAAATGCAAAATAAAAAAAGAGAGGGATGTTAAAAAAAAGAAAGAAAAAGTTAAAAAAAAAAAGAATTGAGAAAAAAAGTGAGGAAAAAAAAGAGTGGGAAGAAATTTTTGTATTTTATGCATTTCATCATCGCTGTCGTAAAGGTATAATTTCTAAAATCGAAACACCATTTTTAGCATCAGCAACGCACCTAAAAACTAACCCATGTACTCTTTTCTTTATCGTGGTAAGAAGGAAACCCAGTGCGAAACTCGAAACCCCATTTTTAGCATTAGTAATGCACCAAAAAATTAACTCATGCAGGCTTTTCTCTGCCATGATAAGAAGGAAACCTGGTGCGATGCCTACGACGAGGCGGGTAAAATCCTATTTTCTACATTAGCAGCGCACCGGAAAACCAACATATGCTTGCTTTTCTCTAGCATGGTGGGATGAGATCAGGTGTAATGCCTACGACAAGGCAGGGATGAATATAAAACTGTGCATTTTTTAAACAGGTACTTGAAGACCCATGCACATCTTTTTTTGACGTGGTGGGACTGAAGATTTCTAGCCTTGGTGTCATCTGATATTGCCCGTGCATGCTTTTTTCTAGACTGCTGAAATTTTTCCTAAATAGGGAAGATGCTGAGAGATTGCCAAAATTTTGTCTAAAAATAACAAGGACTTGGAACAAACAAGGGACTATTTATGGACTGCATCTAGAATGAATTTGGAAATCAAATGAAAAAGACTTGGATAAAATTTAAACAACTCAAGCTTGAAGTTGAAGTTACTCTAAACAAAACCTTGAGCAAAATAACGTAAACTTGAACTAAATTGGAACTTGAATTAAAATTTCAAGAGATTGGATTCCAATAATGCTTAGGTGAAAATGAAAATACTAAAACCAAATTGAAAGTTTGACAGGGATGTTAAGCCCTAATGAACTAGTCCCAAGGCTAACCAAGAGGGGGTGAATTTGTATTTTAAAAAATCTTTAAGTAAAAGCACAATCACAACCAAACCATGATTCACCATAGAAATTAAAGTGCGGAAATTAAGTATGGAAGGACAATAAGAAAGAACACACCAAATTTTATAGTGGTTCGGTCAACCTGACCTACGTCCACTCCCCGGAGCCTCTCTTCCGAGTATTGCACTAAATACAGTGTCTCTCCTTTTTCCCCCACAGCAAGGCGGAGAATCACGTACAAAAACTTCTTTCCACCGACTTCGATGAGGCAGAGAACCAAACTCTTTTTGCTTCCTCCTGAAGCACGCAAAGAACCCAACTCCTTTTTCTTCCTCTTGAAGCAAGCAGAGAATCTCGATCAGATGCTGAAGTAGACCTCTCTAGAACCCCTAAGGAACCAGGGACGATGACCGGAGAAGATGACGATGAATCCTTTCATGGAGCAACCTTTGTGAAATCCTTCACAAACTCCCCCTCACAAGATCCTCTCTCTCTTTCTTGTTCTCCCTCTCCTTTTGGCTCTCTCAGGTCAGGAAAGTAGAAAAAGATATTTCTTTGAGAAAATAAGAGAGCTTTTAAATAAGGGATCAAAATTAGTCCTAATTAGCAACTAATCATCAAATATCATCCAGGACGATAGTACATCATCCTGTACGATTAGTTCAACTCGATGAATATCATCCGAAAATCACCCTGGATGGATGTCTGGACGGCTGAAAAATAGCTAGATCGTCTAAGACGATCGTGAGATCGCCTAGGCCGAGGAGTACAAAACGTAGAATATTGTCCATAACATAGCCCTGAATGGATGTCTGGACGATGGAAAAATAACCTGATCGTCCAGGCCAATCTCTCGATTGTCCTGGATGATTAATTAAATTCAGCACATATCGTCTAGAGCATCGCTCTGAGTGGAACCAGGCTGATATTTGATCATCCAGGAAAAATTAAGATTTATGAATTGATCGTCCAGGACGATATGAACGAGCAATCAAACCTTAATTGCTTTCTTTAATTACCAGATTAATTTAGGCATAATTACTCTGCACGATATCCAAAAATAAAAGATACCTAAATAGATCCGGCGGTAGATTTTTTCTGATTTGAGCATATCATCACAGCCGATACTAATTTTTTCATGACGATTCTCTTAATTGCGGCTGCCTTAATCAGGATGCTTTAATTAGGGTTTCTATTTTTAACTAATCATCTGATGAATTTTTGGATCTTCCCAGACAATGTGATCAAAAACAGAAAAATTTAAAACAGTCAGAAATTGTCCCCAAGTGTGTGTGTGCAAGGTTACATAGCATCAAGATCCATAAAATTATAATGGACTCAAGAAAAGGTAAAAGACACATCATACATTACAAACTGACTCAGTCCTAATCTACCCGATCTTGAACAGGTTCAAATTGCAGTTTGATCTTGTGTACATGAAATATTAATAGGCAAGGCGGTCGTAGAGAAATTGAAGTGTTTGCTATCATCAAAATTATATTCCTTGACAGATTCACAACAATTTCTCCCTTTTTTATGATGGCAAAAAAATTAATAATTAAAAATAAATAAAACACGAACATAAGTGAAAACAGTAAGAAAAAACAACTCAGACTCTACACCTTTTGACGTCACAAAAAAGGAAGAAAAACCATAAAAGAAAAAGTAGAAAGAATATGAAAAAAAAATGAAAGCAAAGTTTTTTTTATTAAAGCATGAATACTACAAAGTCTTCATGTGATTGATTTTAAAGACTTGTAAGATCAATGAGTTAACATTGTCAAAATTTGAATATGGTAGAATATTTGATCCTGTTAACCCTAGCTAGGACTTCTCTCAGGGCAAAATCGTCTTTTGAAAAAAAAAATACCTAACTCAGAAAAAAATAATTGGATAAAAAAAGAGATGTTCAAAACTTGATTTCAAAAAAAAAAATTCTTATAGAATAATATGCTAAAGTAATTTATCATAATCGTGATATTCGAAATCAAGCCTTTGAAAATACAAGTGACACATGAGTTCTTCTAAGTTTTAAAAGTTTGAAAGATAAGAGAGCTTGCTTTTGGTGGGCTCATTTTATGCCTCTTGTCAATTGATTGGTACACTTTGCGCATCATTTGATTTTTGATACACTTTCTGTATATTTCTCAATTTGGCATCATTGCGTATCTTTTGATTTGACGTTATTGTTCACTTTTTTTTGCAAGCTAGATCCCTTTTCAAAAATTTTAAATACTCTCAATTGTGAGTATATCTTCCAGATATTAGAGAAGAAAAACTCACTCTCTAATATAAGGAAGAACAAATCACAAAATAGAATTAAAATCATATGATAAATGTAATGACAAGATTATGAAAAAATTTGAAAGTAATATAAAGATTTTGAATATTATAAAGATAAGATAGATTATTGTAGCAAGATAGAAAAGATCTCAATCACAAAGTCTAGTTATTAATTTGAGATAGATTTTTATTTAGAAAAGAAAATTACACCACTAAAGAGATATTAGAGGAAGAGAAACAATCAATAGTTTTTCTCTCCTTAACTGATTTATAGATGTTGAATATTGACTACAAATTTTCAAAAAATAAAAACATGACATAAAAATATCATTTCAGCAGTGATCAAAAAAAGAGAAACCAAAATAAAAGAAATAAAAATAAAAATAAAAATAAAAATAAACAAAAGCTAGTAAAAAGTAAAAACAAACAAAGTGAAATAAATAAAAGAACAAAATGGCAACAAAACAGAAAACTTAGAATTCAGTAAACATCATGTTCATGCATTTATGTCAATCACACTCAATCTGATCCTTAAGATGTTGAAAGTGTCAAAAGCCAGTGATTTAATTCTCAGTTGTCACATGTTGTAACTCAATATCTCCTTTTGTCACATGTCTCTAATCAAGTGATGCCTTATGTCAATGTGTTTCGTCCTTGAATATTGGATAGGATTCTTAGAGATGCAGATGACACTAGTGTTGTCACAGAGGTTTGAAATTATGCTTATAGGTAATCCTAAATCCAGAATTTGTTGCTTCAACCAAAGGGCTTTGGCTATACAACTTCTTAAGGTAATGTACTCAGCTTCAGCACTGGAAAGTGCAATAGAGTTTTATTTTTTACTAGACCAGAAAACTAAAGACTATCCTATGAATTGTCAAATTTCAAAAGTGCTCTTTCTATCCACCCTACATCGTGCAAAATCATAATCAGAATATTGAATAATCTCAAAAGAAGTATTGTGCCTAGGATACCAAATTTCTAAGTTTTGGATCCCCAAAAGATATCTAAGAATTCTTTTAACTGTAGTTAGGTGGGATTCTTTAGGATCATCTTGAAATCTAGTACATAGACAAACACTAAACATTATATCAGGTCAGCTAGCAGTTAGGTAAATTAAGGATCCAATCATCCCTTTATACTTTTGTTGATCAACATATTTTTCATTTGAGTCCTTATCCACCTGAATATTAGAAATCATGGGAGTATTTATTGGTTTGGCTTTATCCATTTCATATTTCTTCAAGATGTTCTTAATGTACTTTGATTTATTTATAAAGGTTCCATCATCCAATTGTCTTATGCTAAACCCCAAAAAATAGGACAACTTTCCCATCATACTCATCTCAAACTACTTACTCATTATTTAAAAAAAAATCATCACATAGCTTTTTATCATAAGATCCAAAAAGTATATCATCAACATAAATCTGAACAATGAGTAACTCATCTCCTACTTTCCTCAGAAAAATGGTGGTGTCTATACTTCCTTTAATCAAATTCCTCTTTGTAAAAACGTGTTAAGCCTCTTATACCAAGCTCATGGTGCCTGTTTTAATTCATATAAGGCCTTTTTTAATTTAAAAACATAATTTGAAAATTGGGAACTCTCAAAACCTGAGGGTTGCTCTACAAACACATCCTCTTTTATTACCTCATTTGAAAATGCACTCTTCACGTCCATTTGGTAAAGCTTAAATCCCTTATAACAGGCAAAGGCTAGTAGCACTCTAATGGCTTTCAATCTAGTTACAGGGGCAAAGGTCTCCTCAAAATCAATCCATTCTATTTGGTTGTACCCCATAGTTATTAATCTTGTCTTATTCCTAACCACCACACCAGAATCATTCATCTTATTCTTAAAGATTTATTTGATTCCAACTACACTTTGTCCCTTTAGTCTTTCTACAATCTCGTAAATATCATTCCTAACAAATTAATTTAATTCCTCCTGCATGACTAAGATAAAAAAACTCATCAAACAAGGCTTGATTAATGTTAGTGGGTTCAGTCATTGAGATAAAGACAGAGTGGTTTACTTCCTTTCTAAGTCCTTGCCTAGTTCTCACACCTTTAAAAGGGTCTCCTAAGATCAATTCTTTAGGATGACTCAAAGAATATCTCCAATCTCTATGCAAGGTGTGTGTGGGTTCTACCCTTTCCTCCAGATTTGTATTTTCTACTCCTTAGGTAATCTCACATACACCTTCGGTGTTTTGTGGCTCTATACTCTTCTCCAAATTTTCAACTTCTTGGGTAATCTCTCCAACACCATCTTCATCGTCAACACTAGACTCCTTAGGATCAGATTCATCAAACACTATATGAGTAATTTCCTCCACCATCAAAGTCCTCTTATTAAACACCGTAAAAGATTTCCTCACACTAGAATATCCTAAAAACACTCTTTTATCAGATTTTGGATAAAATTTCCCTAAGTGTGACTTTCCATTGTTAATAATGAAAACCTTATAACCAAAGACATGAAGGTGGGAAACGTTAGGTGTCCTACCCTTAAATTATTGAGTCTAGTAAATAGGTTGTTAAACCTAAGTTAGTGTCCCAAGGCTACCAAGAGGGGGGGTGAATTGGTAGTTTAAAATTTTAAGCCCTCTTTTAAAATGAGTTAAACCGAAATGAAAATTTTCTTTTAAGTTTTTGTAGAAAGTGTTTTTCAACCACAGAGTTTTTTAAGCTAAAAAATAAAATGCGGAAAAGTAAAAACAATAAAATAAATGACACCAGATTTATAGTGGTTCGGTCTAAACCAGACCTACATCCACTCCCCAGAGGCACCCTCTGAGTATTGTACTAATACCAATAGTGACTCTCCTTTTGCAACCACAGCAAGGCGGAGAAGCCTTTACAAAACACTCTTTTCACCACTATTGGCAGAGAACCGTCGTCCTTTTACACAATCCCCAGTGTTGGCAGAGAACCGTCGTCCTTTCACACTCTCCTAGTGTGGGAAGAGAACCCTTCGGCTGTTCACACTCTCCAAGTGTAGGCAGCGAACCCTTCGGCTATTCATACTCTCCAAGTGTAGGCAGTGAACCCTTCGGCTATTCACACTCTCCAAGTGTCGGCAGAGAACCGGATCTCCTTGACAGATCTTCTCACAAGAATCTAGAAGGAAGAAAGAAAAGAGTGAAGTAATCACAATTCACAAGTAGAGATTCTTACCTTTGAACTTCAAGTGAAGCCTTCACGCTCCAGTGGTAGGAATCCTCCTTTGAATGCACTCTCACACTCTCTCCTTGGCTATTCTCTCAAGAGGCACGAAGATCAAATGACAAAAAGATTGGGTGGCAGTCTAATTTGGACTATTTATACAAAAGACAAGAAAAATCGCCCAAAAACTGTAAGTTTTCAATTCTGTACGCAGTGGATCGTCCCATACGATCGTGGATCGTCCTAGACAATTTTACTTAAAAAGCTTTGAAACAAACCTCTTTGTATATGTGTACGAAATATTTTCGTACAAGCTGATCATCCCGTACGAACTAAGTTCGTCCGGTACGAACGGTTATTACTAGGTCGGTTCCAAAAACTGCAGAAAACCGTTCTAAGTCGGTTAATCGTCTGGACAAAAATCTTATTCGTCTGGACGAAATTTTTACAGAGAACCGATCGTCCTGGACGATATTTAATTTCATATGGACGAAAATTTTACAGAGAACAGATCGTCATGTACGATAATTTAATTTCGTCTGGACGAAAATGTTACAGAGACCAGATCGTGCTGTACGATATTTAATTTTATCTGGATGAAAATTTTATAGAGAGAAAATCGTCATATATGATAATTTAATTTCGTCTGGACGAAAATTTTACAGAGAACAAATCGTCCTGGACGATATTTAACTTCGTCCTGGACGAATAGGACTTAGAAAAAAATTTTTCAAGCCAGTTCCTATTCGTTCCATGTGCTCAATAGGAGATAACTGTCTGATCGTCCCATACGAACTAATATCGTCCCGTACGATCAGAATAAATTTTATATGATCTCCTTCTGTGTGTGTGTATGTTTTTATTCACTCAAATTATAATCACTCCCTTTCAATTTTATTTCAAAGAAAAGTATAAGCTTCAAATTTCACAAAGTATTTCATGCTAAATTTGATTTGAAGTCTTCGTAGTCTGGAGTTCGATTTTCCTGAAATTTTAGTACACACAAGAGCAAATACAAATCTTCTAAAATTGTTAGGAGATAACTACACATTTGAACAATAATGTTTGGAATCATCAAAACTATACAAGTTGTAAAAATGTAAAGCATGCAAATAACAACTATCTTAACAATCTCCCCCTTTTTTATGATGGCAAAATAATTATTGTTTGTATGATTTCAATTTAAACAAATCTCCTAAACTCCTCCTGAATTGATGAATACATGAAAATAAGGAGGCTTTTTGAACAAAAGAACACAATTTTTTGTTTTTCAAAAATTTTTAACAAAAAATTAAAAAATACCAATACAATATCACAAGTCAAAAGACATAAAATCAAAATACAAGTATACACAAAATACACATACAAAAGTGAAGAAGAAATAGACAAGAAATGTAAGTAATTATATGAAATTCATTTGAAAATTTAATCTAAAGAGTGATTGACAGAAGGTATGCAATCTAAAACTAATAACATTAGGTAAATCAAAGAAATTTATAGAATTTAAGAAGTGATATAACATTGTAAGTAAGAAGAATTTATCAAAGACATGATTCAATTTAGACATTTGAATATAGAAAATCATTACAAGAGAGATGAATAAAAATTCTATATTTCAAAATTCAATAGAAATATAAATGAACATAAGAACAATTTGAATTAAGAGATTGAATGAATTTGGAAAGAAGAGAATTACCACATATGGCGCTTTGCGCATCTTTTTCAAATTTTTGGCACATTTTTGTGCATCTTTTTACATTGGGCTTATTTTGTGCCTCTTTTTCACATTTGCGAACATTTGCGCATTCCTTTTGATTTTTGTACTCTTTGTACAATTTTCAAGAGTAATTGAAACCAATTCTTTCCAATATCAATAATCTAAAATTTCAAATTTTTTTAAGTGCATAAATATCACTTGAGCAAAGAAATACAAAATAAGAAAACATCTAAATTGCAATAATAATATTAGCTTTTATGTAGTCTAAATGAATAGACATGAGATTAAAAATTCTAATTATGACAAGTTATAAACAAATTTTAAATTTAGAAAGACTAGATTTTCTAAAGAAATTAATCTCAAATTACAATCTAATTTAAGCACAATTAAGATTAAAAAAAACTAATGAAATTCATAAAAATTAAGCACATTTCAAAAACAAACCAATTTTAGATCAACTACAACAAATATTGATATTGATGAAAAAGATTACAAGATCATTTTATAATATCAATACAAAAATACTAAAAGAAAAAAAAACTGAACTTTTAAAAATTTAACACAAACAAACACAACTAAAACAAACACTAGAACAAACACTAATACAAACACAAATACAACAAACATAAAGAAAATCATCACTCATATCTCTATTCTACTGGAGGAGGAGGAATGTCACCAAATAGGTTGATGTAGGAGGTCATCAATATAACATTGGTATTGATTTCATGAACTTCATTCTTGATACTACCAATGTCCTGTTGTTGCTGCAGAAGTTGAGCATCAATTTGATCAAATCTTTGATCAAAATGAGTCTCAAGTCTATCAAATTTCTCAATCAAATTCTGATAATCTGATTGAGGAGCAGAAGTTTGCTCTCCTTCTTCTTCTTCTTCAGAAGCACTGGCATGTGCTTTTCCTTTTTCCTCCTTGAAAATTGCTCTGAAAGAAGCATCATTGTAGTACACCGGCTCTTCATATTCATCATCAGGATGCACTAAATTGTATTTCTTTTCCAAAACATATGTAACTAAGTGTCATAATGAGATATTCCTTTTTCTTTTTTGTTCTGCATGCCCAATTTCTGAAAGACAATAGAGATGGTCTAGGATAAGTTGGGCTTCATCGATAGGCTTACCACTCATAATAAAAAAAGTCACAACAAAAAGGAGGGGTAATATTGATCCTATCACCAGCTTTAGGAATAATTGAAGATCGAAGAATGTGCTGGATAATTCGAGCATTTTTAGTCATTCCTGTAACTCTAGCAATATGATATGTTAGGCCATTTTCTCTAATCTCCCTATTGACTTCATATCATTTGAAGGTGTTCTCATTCATAAGGGTGTGGGCTCTAAATCCTTCAGTTCTTAAGTTTAGAAAGGAACCTATGTCGTGCTTAGTGATTTCATCTTTTTGTTTGAAAACAAAAGAACTTATAGAGGAGTGGTCGGAATTGAAACTCATATTGGCTAGGAAGTAGATAAAGGTTTGTTTGTTGTAGAGGTGGACGAGAGAAAGAATGAATCCAAACTGGGTGGAAGCAAAAAGGTGCATTACCTTGAAGTGTATCTCGCTTTGAATCAGAATACGAGAGGGAGTTATTTTGGCAGAGGCAAAAAGAGCAAAGGATTCCTCATTTGCTTTTGAAAAGAAATTTTCAGAGGAATTCCTGTGAGGTTTCTTCGCTAACACCTTTTGTTTCTTGCTAGAGGAGGCCATTGATGATTTCGAAGTCGAAAGGGATTGAAAGAGATGTTTTGAGATGTGATTGTTGAGTTAGAAAGCCTTCATATTTAAAGAAAACGATACGTTCGTCCTGGACGAAAATAGTTCGTCCTGGACGAAAATTATCGTTCGTTTGGACGAAATAATTTTGTACAGACGATCCAATTCGTCCAAAAAGTAACAACTTTTCGTAATTAACACAATTTACTATACGTCCTTTTGTACAGACATTTTGACTTGACCGATCGTACAGACGAAAAATTTTCGTACAGACGATCAAAAGTTAATTCGTTTTAAAGTCTGTTGGAAACCGTCCCCTACTATGAAACGACGTCTGTTCGTCTGGACGAGCAAAAAGTTCTTATGGACAAATTTCACAATTAAAACTGCCTTATCCACTCAACTGCTGCATTCAATCGTCCCGATGTTTGAGAAAAAAAATATTTCGTCCTGGACGATGATCAGATCGTACAGACGAACTACATTAAAAAACTGCTCTCAAGATGTTTCATATCACGCAAACTGAATTTTACACACATCGTCAAGTACGAAAAATTTCGTCCCGGACGATTTCCATATTTTTGGATTTTTTGAATTTTTATCAAACAAAAACAAACTAAACATACAAATCACAGAATATAATGACAAATCCACATACTCAAATGAAATCACTTAAAAATAGTTAAAAATCACAAAAACAAAACAAAACAAAACAAAATAAACTACGAAAACATAAATATCAATGTTGCAAAAACATTTTTATTTAAGCATTCAAATCAATTACACCAAGTCTTGTTCTTAATGTACTGAAGGTATCAAAGTCTAAAGGTTTTGTAAAAATATCTGCAAGTTGATTTTCAGTTGAAACATGTGTAAGTTCAATTTTTCCCTTGGATACATGATCCCTTATGAAATGATGCCTTATGTCAATGTGTTTGGTTATAGAATGTTGAATAGGATTTTTGAAAATGCAAATAGCACTAGTATTGTCACAATAAATTGGAATAGTGCCTATAGTTAATCCTAAATCAATCAACTGTTATTTTAACCAAAGTACTTGTGCCACACAACTTCCTAATGCAATGTATTCTGCTTCTGCAGTAGATAGGGCCACTGAATTTTGTTTTCTATTGGATCAAGAAACTAATAAATTTCCAATGAATTGACATATTCCAGAAGTGCTTTTTCTATCCACTCTACAGCCTGTAAAGTCAGAATCTGAATAACCAACAATTTCAAATGAAGAGCTAAACTTAGGATACCAAATTCCTAAGTTCTGAGTTCCTAGTAAATATCTTAAAATCCTTTTCATTGCTGTCAAATGTGATTCTTTTGGATCTGATTGAAATCTAGCACATAAGTAAACACTGAACATAATATCTTGTCGGCTAGCAGTCAAGTAAAGTAAAGATTCAATAATCCCTCTATATTTTTTTTAATCAACAGATTTTTTCTTAAGGTCCTTATCCAACTGAACTGAGGATGTCCTTAATATATTTAGTTTGACTAAGAAAAGTACCCTCCTCAAGTTACTTAATACTAAAACCTAAAAAGTAATTTAGATCTCCCATTAGACTCATTTCAAATTCACTACTCATTGTTTTAGAAAAATCATCACAAAGATTTTTATTTGAAGATCCAAAAATAATATCATCCACATAAATTTGAACAATGAGTATATCCTTTCCAAATTTCTTTAGAAAGAGAGTTGTATCCACACTTTTTTTTCAAAAGATCTTTTAAGTAGGAAGGTGCTCAACCTCTCATACCAAGCCATAGGTGCCTGTTTCAATCCATATAATGCCTTTTTTAACTTGAAAACATGATTTGGGTATTTTAAATTTTCAAAGCCTGGAGGTTGTTCTACAAAAACATCTTCTTCAATTACCCCATTTAAAAAGGCACTTTTGACATCCATTTGAAACAATTTAAAACCTTTAAAACAGGCAAAGGCAAGTAAAACCCTAATTGCTTCAAGTCTAGCTACAGGGGCAAAAGTCTCCTCAAAATTAATTCCTTCAATTTCATTATACCCCTCAGCAACTAATCTAGCCTTATTTCTAATGACTATTCCTGAGTCATTCATTTTATTTTTGAACACCTACTTGGTTCCAACAACACTTTGATCTTTTGGCCTTGAAGTTAATTCCCAAAATTTATTTCTTACAAATTGATTCAACTCTTCTTGCATGGCCAATATCCAAAATTCATCAAAAAGTGCTTGATCAATATTAGTGGGTTCTATTGTTGAAATAAAGGCTGAATGATTGACTTCCTTGTTTAATCCACGCCTAGTTCTAACACCCTCACTAGGTTCACCTATAATCAATTCCTTTTGGTGATTTTTAGAAAATCTCAAATCTCTAGGCAAAGGATTTTCTCTTTCCAAATTCTCTTCCATATTTTCTTTCAAATTTAATCTATCATCCTTTTGGGAGTTTTCCTTAATCTCATCTTCAACAACATTTGGCTCTTTCAAATTTCCAGATTCATCAAACACAATATGTGTGGTTTCTTCATTGACTAAAGTTCTTTTGTTGAATACCTTATAAGATTTTTCAACACTTGAATATCCAACAAAAATTCCTTCATCTGATTTTGGATCAAATTTTCCTAAGGCAGATTTTTTATTGTTATGAATGAACACCTTGCAACCAAAAGCATGTAAATGAGACAAATTAGGTGTTCTACCTTTTAGCAACTCATAGGGTGTTTTATTTAAATTTTATCTCACATTCATCCTATTCAGAACATAACATGCAGTGCTAACCGCCTCAGCCCAAAAATATCTAGGAAGTGAGTAATCTGCCAGCATTGCTCGGGCGGCTTCTATTAATGTTCTGTTTTTCCTTTCAACTACCCCATTTTGTTGAGGGGTTCTAGGTGCAGAAAAATTGTGATCAATCCCTTTTTCTTTACAAAAATTTTCAAATCTTTTATTTTCAAATTCTCCTCCATGATCACTTTGTAAATAAATTATTTCACATCCTAGTTTTCTTTGAATCCAAGTTGAAAAATTTTTGAATTCCTCAAATGATTCACTTTTATGAAAAAGAAATCTAACCCAAGTGAATCTTGAGAAATCATCTACTATAACAAATCTGTATACCTTCCCTCCTAGACTTACAGTTCCTACTGGTCCAAAAAAATCCATGTGAAGAATTTCCAAAGGTTTACTAGTCCTAAGATCCTTATTGGACTTAAAAGAGGACTTCACTTGTTTTTCTAATTGACATGCATCACAAAGGTGGTCCTTAGTAAAGTCTAGTTTTGGTATACCTCTCACTAAGTTCTTTTGGGTAATTCTCCTAAGGTTTTTCATACTAGAATGACAAAGTCTATTATGCCAAAGCTATGATTCATCAGAAACAGTTTTCAAATAAAAAGCAGTAGGAGATTGAATAGAATTCAAATCTAGCATGTAAATATTGTTACTCTTTTTCCATTTAAAACTTCTTTCCCATTTAGGCTTAATATGCAGCTAGTAGGTAAAAATTTTACATTATACCCCTTATCACATAGCTGACTTATACTTAACAGATTATGTTTTAAGCCTTCAACCAATAACACATTGTCTATGAAAAAGTTTTTCAAATTTTCAATCATACATGATCCAATCACTTTCTTTATGGTATTATCTCCAAGTGTAATCTTGCCTCCACTCCTGGCTTCCAGCATTATGAATTAAGCAGTATCTCCAGTTATATGCTTTGAACATCCGCTGTCCAGGTACTATATGCTCCCACGAGGTCTTGTGTGAGAGCAATCCTGCAAAACTCTCAAATGTTAGACCTGGGAATCCAAACAAGTTTGGATTCACCTTTTAGCAATTTATAATCAGATGCATGTATGATATGTCTAGGTTTATGCATCTTAGGTCTCCACACCAAATTAGATTTCATCTTCAAAGTACAGGTGTGAGCTATATGTCCCAAAAATCCATAATTATTACATTTAACATTAGGAAAAATATTCCTAAGTTTTCTTCCATTTGATTGTCTTCTAAGGAATTTCATGAATTTAGGATAATATTTAGGATTTATAAAATCTTCAAGTTTAGGGAGTTTCCTATTATCCTCTAGAGCTCTTATTGTCAGTTTATAGAATGAATTCATATCTTCCAAGATTCGATTTGTATAATTAATTCTATATGTTTTGCTCTCTGATTCATCCTTAAAATTCTTAAATTCTTTTTCAAGATCAGCATAGGATGATTTTAAATTTTCAAAATTCTTATTCAAGTCATCATATTCGTCAAGTAGTTTCATGTGGTTGTTATCTATTAATGCATGATATTTCCTATGGATTTCATGTTCCCTTTTAAGCTATTCTAGTTCTAAACTTAAACTAGCATGCATCTTTTTCATTTTCCTATATGCATCATGCATGTGTTCAGAAACTTCAAACAATTCATCATAGGTTAAGTCACATACCTCTTCTTGATCTGAGTGATCAACATTATCTGCCATCAAGCAAAGATTGGTGACTTCTTCTTCTTTTTCAGTCTCAGATGAGTCTGAAGCTGAGTCCGCCTAGAAAGATCTTTGAAACTTCTTCTTGCTCTTCTTTACCATTGGTTTCTCCTCTACCTTCTCCTTGCTAGGAGTGGCTTTGAGTTTTGGGCAATCAGTTTTAATATGACCTGGTTTCCTGCATTCATAACAAATCACTTCATTAGAAACCTTGTCATTTCTATTAAACTTACCTCTATTCCATTGTTGGCGTCTCTTCTGCTTCCTCTTTAAAAAGCTTATGAATTATCTAGTCATTAATGCAATATCGTTTTCATCCTTAGGTTGTGAGTGTTCACTCTCTGACTTTTCCACCTTTAGTGCAATATTCTTCTCCTTTCGTGGTTCACCTGCATCAATCTTTCTTTGGCTTACTCTTTGCTCATAAGCAATGAGTGAACCAAGAAGATTGTCAATAGAGTAAATGTTAAGATCTTTAGACTCTGTAATTGCAGTAATTTTAGCATCATAAGCAGTAGGTAAACATCGAAGAATCTTATTAACCATTTCAGCATTAGTTAATTCCCTACCAAGTGCATGCAAAGAAGTGACAATTTGTGTGAATCTTGTGTACATGTCAGAAATAGATTCATTAAGTTTCATGCGAAACAATTCATAGTCATGTAACAAGATATTGAGTCTTGATTGCTTAACCTCATTTGTCCCTTCATAAATTATACAAAGTCTATCCCATATGTCCTTTTCGCTTTTGCAAGTGGAAACCCGCATGTAGCCTTCAGATTTTAAAGCACAAAAGAAACTATTTAGACATTTGGCATTTAATTGTGCTAAGTCACGTTCTTCTATAGTCAAATCTTTAAAAGGTGTTTCTACCCTAACTCCATCAACTAATCTAGTTAATTTTGTGTAACCTTCCTGGACTAGCATGCACATATGATAATCAAGTGATTGTAAGAAAGTAGACATGCGTTTTTTCCAAAAATCGAAAGGTATATTGTCAAACAGTGGAGGTCTAGTGATAGAGTAACCCTCAGGTGTGTTTCGGTTTCCGAATGTAGCTATCTACGTTAATCAAAAAGTAGTTCAAACTTATGATTTTGAAACGATGCTCTGATAGCACTTGTTGAGTCTAGTAAATAGGTTGTTAAACCTAAGTTAGTGTCCCAAGGCTACCAAGAGGGGGGTGAATTGGTAGTTTAAAATTTTAAGCCCTTTTTTAAAATGAGTTAAACCAAAATAAAAACTTTCTTTTAAGTTTTTTTAGAAAGCGTTTTTCAACCACAGAGTTTTTAAAACTAAAAATAAAATGCGGAAAAATAAAAACAATAAAATAAATGACACCAGATTTATAGTGGTTCGGTCTAAACCAGACCTACATCCACTCCCCAGAGGCACCCTCTGAGTATTGCACTAATACCAATAGTGACTCTCCCTTTGCACCAACAGCAAGGCGGATAAGCCTTTACAAAACACTCTTTTCACCACTACCCGGTGCGGCAGAGAACCGTCGTCCTTTTACACAATCCCCAGTGTTGGCAGAGAACCGTCGTCCTTTTACACAATCCCCAGTGTTGGCAGAGAACCGTCGTCCTTTCACACTCTCCTAGTGTGGGCAGAGAACCCTATGGCTATTCACACTCTCCAAGTGTAGGTAGCGAACCCTTCGGCTATTCACACTCTCCAAGTGTAGGCAGCGAACCCTTCGGCTATTCACACTCTCCAAGTGTAGGTAGCGAACCCTTCGGCTGTTCACACTCTCCAAGTGTCGGCAGAGAACCGGATCTCCTTGACAGATCTTCTCACAAGAATCTAGAAGGAAGAAAGAAAAGAGTAAAGTAATCACAACTCACAAGTAGAGATTCTTACCTTTGAACTCCAAGTGAAGCCTTCACGCTCCAGTGGTAGGAATCCTCCTTTAAATGCACTCTCACACTCTCTCCTTGGCTATTCTCTCAAGAGGCACGAAGATCAAATGACAAAAAGATTGGGTGGAAGTCTAATTTGGACTATTTATACAAAAGACAAGAAAAACCGCCCAAAAACTGCAAGTTTTCAATTCTGTACGCAGTGGATCGTCCCGTACGATCGTGGATCGTCCTGGACTATTTTACTTAAAAAGCTTTGAAACGAACCTTTTTGTATATGTGTACGAAATATTTTCGTACAAGCCGATCGTCCCGTACGAACTAAGTTCGTCCGGTACGAACGGTTATTACTAGGTCGGTTCCAAAAACTGCAGAAAACCGTTTTAAGTCAGTTAATCGTCTGGACAAAATTTTTACAGAGAACCGATCGTCCTGGACGATATTTAATTTCGTCTGGACAAAAAATTTACAGAGAACAGATCGTCATGTACGATAATTTAATTTCGTCTGGACGAAAATCTTACAGAGACCAGATCGTCCTGTACGATATTTAATTTCGTCTGGACGAAAAATTTTTCAAGCCTCAACTAAGGTCCTGTTCTTCTTTTTAGCTATCCCGTTCTACTGAGGGGTCCTAGGAGCTGAGAAGTTTTGACTAATCCTTTTATTCTCACAAAAGTCTACAAATCTCTCATTTTCAAACTCTCCCCCATGGTCACTATGGATGGTCAAGATCTCACAACCTAACTTTTTCTGAATCCAAGTGGAGAAGGATCTAAACTCATCAAAAGACTCACTCTTATGTGATAAAAATTTAATCCAAGTGAACCTCGAGTAGTTATCAACAATGACAAATTCATAAACTTTCCCCCTAAGTTGGTAGTGCTAATGGGTCCAAATAAATCAATGTGAAGGACTTCTAAAGGTTTAGGGGTGGTAATGTCTTTAATGGAATGGAAGAGGAATGGACTTGCTTCCCTAGTTGGCAGGTATTATACAGATGGTCTTTGAAAAACTTAAGCTTAGGGACACCTCTAACTAGGTCTTTTTGGGTCACTCTCCTAAGGGTTTTCATACTAGCATGACATAATCTCCTATGCCACAATCAATAATCATCAACAACAATTTTTAAACAAAATAAAGCAGCACATTCAATATTATTTAAATCAAGCATGTAAACATTGTTAATCCACTTTTCCTATAAAATAGTGTTGTTATTCAAGCTAATAATGCATGTATTTGCCAAAAAATTTATGATGAATCCCTTATCACATAGCTGATTGATGCATAGCAAGTTATGTTTAGTCCATCTATAAGCAAAACAGTTTCAATCAAAAGGTTCTTGGAGTTTCTGATTATACCTGCGCCCACCATTTTTTTGGTGGTGTTTCTCCAAGAGTTACCTTGCCTCCAACCCTGGCCTCCAGTGTAACAAATTGATCGACATCTCCAATCGCATCCGCTGTCCAGGTACCATATGCTCTCACGAGATCTTTGGTGAGAACACACCTACAAAATCATCAAATATCATATTTAAGAACCCAAACATATTTGGGTCCTTTCTTATGAAAAGAAAAATGTAATGCATGTGTGTTATGCTGTGAATAATGAAATTTAGGTCTCCATACCCAATGTGTACTACAGTGAACAGTGCAAGTGTGTGAAATGTGTTCTAGCATGCCACATGAAAAATATCTCTCTAGAAAAATGATTTATTAATCTGTTTCGGTTATAATGCATGTTCTTAAATTTTAGCTTTAGATCAAGTGTGGGTGTATTCCTATTTGTCTCAAGTGCATTCAATTGAGCTTTAAATCTCGAGTTAGCACTTTCTAAAAAAATGTTATCAACTCTCAAATAGTGTTCTGTATAATCAGATTCTTCAATAAAGTTTTAAAATCAGAGTCAAGTGAGGAGAAAGGATGCTTTCAATAAGCCATGCTCAATAATCAACTCATAATGCTTTTTATTCAATTCATCAAACTCATCAAATAATGTCATGTGATAGTTATTAATTTGAGTGTGATCTTTACTTAAAATTTTATGCTCTTTTAGCAAATTTGAAAATTTTAATTTCAGACTAGCATGAGTTTTCTTAAATTTCCTATATGATGGATGAATGTTCTCACAAACTTTAAGTAATTGATCATAAGTTGATTAACGTACGTCTTCTTGATCAGACTGACCAAGATGATCACCCATCAAGCACAAGTTTGTTGTCTCCTCTTCAGCTTCAATCTCATATAAATCAGATACAGAATCCACCAAAAATGTCTTTTAGAATCGCTTCTTGTCCTTGTCTTTTATGAACTTGGGTTTTTCCTCACCCTTCTCCTTGTTTAGGTGATCCTCAAGTGTAGGACAATCAACTTTGACATGGTCAGGCTTTCTGCACTCAAAACAAACTACATTAGAAGAACTTTTATAATTTGTGCTACTCTTATCTTTGTTCTATTTCTGATGGTACTTGTGATTCTTCCTTAGAAAACTTTTAAATTGCCTCATGATTAAGGAAACATCATCACTTTCAGACCTGGAAGAATCAGTATCTGTGTTATTGGCCACCAGCGCCATAGTTTTCTCCTTCTTTCGCTCACCAACATCAAGTTGTCTTTGGTTCACTCCTTGCTCATAAGCAAAGAGTGATCCAAGTAAGTTATCAACAGAATAAGTATTCAAATATTTGGATTCAGTAATTGCAATGATCTTAGCATCAAAAGAAGAAGACAAACATCTCAAAATTTTATTTACTATTTCATAGTTAGTTAGTTCTCTTCCTAAAGCATGCAATGAGGTGATAAATTGACTAAACCTAGTATACATATCAGAAATTAATTCAGTAGGTTTCATACAAAAAAGTTTGTAGTCATACAACAAAAAATTCAACCTAAATTGTTTTACTTCATTGGTTCCTTCCTAAGTAATACACAATCCATCCCAAATTTTTTTACAAGTTGCATAAGTTGAAACACGCATATAATTTTCATATTTTAATGCACAAAAAAGACAGTTCAAGCATTTTGCATTCAGTTGAGTTAAATCTCTATCATCAAGAGTCCATTTAGTGAAAGGAAGTACAGTAGTAATGCCATTAGATTTATGAGTCGGAGGTGTATAACCATCCTAAATAAACATCCACATGTGATAGTCAATCGATTGCAAAAATGTAGACATACAAGTTTTTAAAAAATCAAAAGGAATATTGTCAAACAAAGGCAGTCGTGTAATAGAATAACCTTCCGCAGTATTACAATTATCGAAGTTAGCTATTGATCAAAATTCAAAAGTTTTCATGATACCACTTGAAAGTTCGATAGGGATGTTAAGCCCTAACGAACTATCCCAAGGCTAACGAAGAGGAGGGGTGAATTGGTATTTTAAAAAATTCTTTAAGCAAAAGCACAATCACATCCAAACCAAGATTCATCACAAAAATCAAAATACAAAAATTAAATGCGGAAGCACAATAAGAAAGAACACACCGGATTTTATAGTGGTTCGGTCAATCTGACCTACCTCCACTCCCCGGAGCCTCTCCTCCAAGTATTGCACTAAACACAGTGTCTCTCTTTTTGCCCCCACAGTAAGGCGGAGAAGCCCTTACAAAAACTCCTTTTCACCTACTCCGATGAGGCAGAGAACCTAACTTCTTTTGCTTCCTTCTGAAGCAGACAGAGAACCCAACTCCTTTTGCTTCCTCCTAAAGCAGGTATAGAACCTCGATCAGATGCTGAAGTAGACCTCTCTAGAACCCCTAAGGAATTAGGGACGCTGATTGGAGAAGATGATAATGAATCATTTCTTGGAGCAACCTTTGTGAAATCCCTCACAAACTTCCCCTCACAAGATCCTCTCTCTCCCTTGCTCTCCCTCTCCTCTTGGCTCTCTCAGGTCAGGACAGCAGCAAAAGATATTTCTTTATGAAAATAAGAGAGCTTTTAAACAAGGGCTAAAAAATAGCCCTAATTAGTAACTAATCATCAAATATCATCTAAGACGTTTGTACATCATCCTGTACGATTAGTTAAACTCGATGAATATCATCCAGACAATCGCCCTGGATGGATGTTTGGATGACTGAAAAATAGCTAGATCGTCTGGGCCGAGTAGTGAAAAACATCGAATATCGTCCAGAATATGGCCCTGAATGGATGTCTGGATGATGGAAAAATAACTTGATCGTCCAAACCAATCTCCCGATCATCTCGAACAATTAGTTCAATTTAGCACATATCGTCTAAAGCATCGCCCTGAATGGAACCAGGCCAATATTTGATCGTCCAGGATGAACTAAGGCTTATGAACTAATCGTCCTAACCAATTCTGCAATTGTCCAGGACGATATGATCAAGAAATCAAACCTTAATTGCTTTCTTTAATTACCAGATTAATTTAGGCATAATTACACTGCATCGTCCAAGACGAAGTCCTAAATGATGTCCAAAAATCAAAGATACCTAAATTGATCTGGCAACATATTCTTTTTGAGTTGATTCTATCGTCCCGACCGATACTAATATTGTCCAGGACGATTCTCTTAATTACGGCTTCCTTAATCAGGATGCCTTAATTAGGGTTTCTATTTTTAACTGATCATCCATGCTAATATTTGGATCGTCTCGGACAATGTGATAAAAAAATAGAAAACTCTAAAATAGTCAGAAATTTTTCCCAAGTGTGTGTGTGCATGGCCACTTAGCATCAGAACCCATAATGTTACAATAGACTCTAGAGAAGGTAAAACATATCGTACATTATAAAATGGCTCAGTCCTAATCTACCCAATCTTGAGCATATTCAAATTGCAGTTTGATCTTGTGGACCTGAAATGTTAGTAGGCAAGACAGTCGTAGAGAAATAGAAGTGTTTGCTATCATCAAAATTATATTCCTTGAAAATAGATTCGCAACACAAATGATAATTTTGGTTAATCAAATGAAAATAATCAAACCAATATGGTACTCATGGAGGATAAGTCTTCAATGCGTATGAACGATGAACACAATTGTAGTTTGCAAAATAAATATAAGAGTTGTAGTGAATAAAGAATTCCAAGTATGACTTTCTTAGAATTATCAATAAAAAAAATTATCATGTCAATGATGAGCTACTTTTAAAGACAAGTGAATGCTTATAGGTCCATAGTGTCCATGTCAGTGGGCCAAAAGTTTCATATAATGAACTAGATGGCTTACCAACATACACAAGGAGCAAAATTTAAGTGCAAGCAATATTAGAAGAATGGTAGTGGATACAAACACCCATGTACAACGATAGCAGATAGACTTTGTATACAATGAGTCTCCCTACAACTGATTTCAACTGCCTTGGGGATGCATACAATGGCTCCCACGAGCACTAATAAAAGATTCACATGCAAGTGAAACAATTTGTTAGTCAGCGGAACGAAGCTTCCTATAGATACACATATTGAAGTATATGGTGAACGCTATAATATCCTGACAAGTGACAACAATCAATACATATGAAGAGATAGATGATGTAGAGTACAGCTCAATCAATGGTTAGTAGAGACATGTAAATGAATACATCAGTCTGCATATGAAGGATGACAGAGAATATGATGCAAGAACATATGAATAGTTATAGAAGGCCTCTAATGTGCATAATGAATACGGGATATCCAGAAGTGGATAGGAAAGAGTATGCAATGGCAATCTGCTGGTGGGCTTGTACTGCAAATACAACATATCAAAAAAAAAAAAAAAAAAAAGGGAAAAAGGGCTATAAAAGATATAATCTCCCTGCTACCAATATCAGTTGAATTGCATATGAACATATAGTAACTTGCCTACGAGCAGATATGAAGGAGTTGCGTCAAATACCTTTGCTTGGAAACAACATTAGAATGTCTACATCCTCTACTATTTCCTACCAAAGTGATAGCATAAGTCCCTTAATATGTACAATGCATCATCTACAAGCGAGAATAATATACTTGTAACACATACGAGTTCTATACAAATATAGATGTACGCACCGCATGTCACCTGTGGGTGGATGCATAAAAACTTCAATGAATGCAGTATCCTGTAGTTAGTTTTAGTATGTGAATGAATACATCTACCTACATGCTATAGCAGTAGCGGATGTACTAAAAAGGATAGAAATTATAGCTTAATGCATGAAGAATACATCAAATGCAAACACATTCACATGCTATCGTAGCGGAAGAAGGCCCATTATACACCCTATGTGTCTCCATAAGCAAAATACAAAGTGAATATATCAAGTGCAAAATGCCTACGAGTTACTATAGGAAACTCATCTTGCATACAACAAGACACCTATAAGCATCTACAAATGCAAAGTTGGAGATTCGTACTACAATCAACATGTGAAAAACATAACAAGTAGGACACAATAATCTACATGTGTTAAATGGGAAAATGAATGTAGTGGTACACCACACCATCGGATAAGCTACCCATAAACAGGCAGACATAAAGCATGTATGAGCTTTTAAATAGAGCATTGCATTAAAATGAGAGTTTCCCACATAATTGAGCAGCATCAAATATTTCTAAAAATGCCCCCGCACATGCACTATAATATGTATGCACATAGGGACACTAAAGGGGTATACATAATCGTGAAATCCACATGGGCCCCTTGGCGAGCATGTTATTGGTACACACATGATGTTTAGGGATGCTGCACTGGTCCATAAATAAACGTAGTTCAAGCCTGATCCTCCTATATGAATAGATAGGAGTAGACATAGTTCAGATTATTAAACAGATATACAGTCAAGGTGTCGATCAAAATATCTATTTTATACGTTCATATAAGACCTTCAAGGCCTCAAACAAAGAAAATTCATTAACAAAACTCCAAAGCTAGTAACGAGCCTTGACAGAGTCGACATGGTTGAAGCAACAATTTGAAATGACCCCATACACTCCATTGATGGCCGTGTTGAATGTAGATCTCAATTGGTGGAGTTAATTTCAAAGTGCCCTCAAACTTCCACAAAATTAAAATATTTTCAAGTGACCTCAAAGTTGCCCCTGATGATGGTCATGTTGAATGCTTATTTAAACTGGAGGGGTTAATTTCAAATATTTTCAAATTCCACCCAAATACTCATCAAAACTCTAAAACTCCATAGAAATTTCCAAAATCTCAAAACCCCAAGATATTTAAGTTGAAATCCAATCATTAATTACTTAAAGAAAAATCCATCCACCCTCCGCAACAATTTGAAGGGGTGGTCAAATTAAAATTTACTTTAGCTCTCATAGAGCTAATGCCTAGTCAAAAATATTACTATGATCCATTCTCAAATAATCTTCTGCCAATAAGGACGTGGTATGTGTCCTTTAATCGACGATTTCGCTGTCAAATGGAACTGCAAGTAATCGGTTATAACCTGAGGCCCTGGCACTACGAGATAACGGTTATGGTCAGAGCCATTAAATTCCTTAATGGAATCAGATCCTTGAGATATGAATCAATAAGATATAATTGATAGGGCACAAATCCCTCTATTAGCTAAGTTTGATTCAAACTTATTCCCTTAGATAAACATCCATCTCGGACGATGCAACCCATGGCTACTGACAAGGATCCTTCTATCAGGTTGGGTCGACTCCCTCCTCCGACTAAGTAGACTAGGGACCACGATAGTTCGAGACGACGGAACAATAGGATCTTGATCGGACTCATCTCCACTCCCCCACCATCTACTTTAAGTGCAAGATGGTGTAATTTCAAATATCAAATCCTTCAAATACCCTAAGCCCATGCTGCTACTATATGGCAGATAACACGTATATCTACATATTTGATTGATGACTATCCTTAATCAAAAGTTCTATCCCGTTATCGGGAAGGGTAATTAACTATTGGGGCTTGCGCCCATAAGAAACCAGAACACAGATCATAAAGTCTTTACAAAATGAGACGAAATCTCTAGGTAATGTCTTATCTACAAACCCATCTGTCATCCAAAATTTACCCCAGTACTTAAATCCATTAAAACTCCCTGAAGAAAAGCAGCAGGGGAGGCCAGGGTCGAATTTTCGGAGCCCACTATTACTCATCATGTTATCATCATTGTGCAAATCTAAGATACTCGGACATATCAAGAGCAAGGATCTTGTTTAAGAAATAGTTGCATATTAGAGAATGTTCATAACTATTAAGTTGTCTTTATTTCTGTATTTAATATAGAAATCAAAAGTAAGTTGCAACACCTAAGCTGGAGGCAAACTAGTATTTTTTATTAACATAATATTTTTAACCTATATATATATATATATATATATATATATATATATATATATATATATATATATATATATATATATAGAGAGAGAGAGAGAGAGAGAGAGAGAGAGAGAGAGTTAAAAATATAGATCAGTAATTATTATTATAATGAAATGAAAACAAGATCCCTTAATCAAATCACACTAGAAAAAGAAACTGCTAGTGACTTTAATAAATCAATCAATAAATAACACATGTAGCATGAGAGTTGAAAATTGTTATACATGTTATTATACTATAACAATTAATAATGTTATCTATAAAGCATGGGATTGGGTGAATCATAAAATAATAGTAAAATGTTAAATACCAAATAGTAAATGCCAAAAGAAAAAACGTGCGCAAACTAATTTTTTCATGGTTTTACACTAATGGTTATATTCACACCTTGAGTCATCTAGCTCAAGGATTCATTATTCTCTCATTCATCTACCACCAAATGGAGAATTCTACTTCTTACAACACAAAGGCTTCAATATATCACAATTTTCTTATAAGTTAAATTAAATAATAGCTCTCAACATTCAACAATAAACATTGAAGGAATATTGTGTAAGAGAATCATAAATAACCAAATAGTGTGCATGTTCATAAGGGATTTTTCATAGTTAGAGTTTTAAAATGAGAAGTGCAAGGAAATCTTTTTTTTCTTCTGATTTTTAGTCTTTAATTCATTTTAGAACTTTTAAAAGGGTATTTATATTAAATACCCGAAGAACAAACCCTAAAATAGACTAAGTTGTAAAGTACTGGTCGATTGTGTAGTACGATCGAAGTATAGTATGGTACGATTGGTTCAAACAACAAAATTTTATAAAATCCATCTCCATTTAATCATACAGTATGATGTGAATCATATTGGATGACTTGTTATGATAGATATATGGATCCAATTCCCTCTTAATTTCTACGGCTTAATTTGATTAAGGTAGAAAGGTAGCCATTCAATACAACTAGTTCAAATTTTGAATTACTGTAATTAAGGAAATAAACTTGTAATGGTAATTTATTATAAAATTAAACCTAATCATTCAATATGATTTATATCATAAAATATGATTAGTTCATGATAATAAATTTATGATTTTCTTAACTAATATAGATTGATCTTATTTGATTTCTTGATTAACTCATATCGCATTATATAATCTTGATCTAACAATGCAATCTACATGAGATTAATTTATATTCTTATTTTGGAAATTCTAAAATTATTTTTGTGGTTTACCCATGTGTGGGCGCTAGTTGTTTCACAAATTCGTTTACCTTGAACATCAAATAAAATATTCAAAAAGAAGAAAAATACAGTTATTGACTCGATTTATATCACCTTGTTGGTTTGATCATCATCTACGACTTATCTTGATGCTTGACTCTTGATTTCTTAATCTTGGCCTCAGCATCTTAATTCTTATCCTTGCTTGTGTTATCTTAGTTCCAAGTTCACACAATATATTTTAATTTCATCCTTGAATATAAGTGTAGTAGTCCAAAATATAATCAAATTAATGATTAAGATAAATTATATTTATAATCCTTTTCTTTGCTTATATGCATTTTGGCAAACTTGGCAGGTGCCTTCACATATTCTTGTTGGACTTCAATAACACATTTAGTTCTCCTAACTCCAAAATTCTTCGCCCTAGTGATACATATCATAAATGTCATGACCATCGATCGAAAGTGTCCCTTTAACATTCATTTTTTGTAATAAGGTTCCAAAAGACACGATGCGTTAATATCATTAAGAATGATTAGGCTGAAATTAAAAAAAAAAATGAGAGAAAACACATATACAAAAACACCAAATTTTATATGATTCAACCAAATCAAGCCTGTCTATCGCAACTTAGAGCGATGAAGTTTTCCTTATTAGATAGGATACACAAATACGATAAATTTTTCTTAATAGTCTTTTTTTTCTTTTCTCTCAATTACTTTCATCTTTTACTCCGAACTTATTTTTAATTATTGAAAATGGTAAGATGTGATTACTCATAACTTATGTTCTATCAAAAGTAGACATGCAAAGGCTTCGTTTGGGACAGCTTTTTCATTGCTTTCAGAAGTGACATTGTAGTATAAAAATTTTATGATCTAGAAATTTAGGGTGTACGATTTGCACATTACCCTTTCCCATATGAACATAACAACCAAAATATGATGTATAATTGTACAGCTTATTATTAGAACACATGCTATGAACAAGGTTCAAAATTTAGTATGCTTTCTATTTGTCTCCATTAGTCACAAAATATACCAAAATCTACATAAGTAACATTTTCGGTTCATGCTTGTCCTATGGTTGAAACTTGCCTAGTGCTCTTTTTTATTTTGTGCACTTTCTTCTTACAATAGTAACAAGCCATTTCCTTTAACCTACAATGAGACTTGCTCCTACCATCATTAGAAGTGGATCCCTTCTAAAAAAATTCCCCTCTAAATCACAAACATTCACATGGATTTTCATCTCTTGCGCCTTAGGCTTAGAAATCACAACTTTGAAAAGAAATTAAATTTTTCTTTCTTTTAAGCTAACTGTTTCTCTCCCATATAATTTGATGACCTGGAAATTTTTTATAAGACACAGTGTACAAACATCAATAAAGTTTGATACTCATCTTTAGTAAGCATAACAATGTTCCTCAAATATGTAAATGATAGAATTGAATTCATTCAACAACAACATCAAGTCTTCATCCCACCATGTAGGGTCGACTACATGAATCCTTTTTCTCCATTGTGTCCTATTATTAGTCAAATTCTCATTTAAATCTAATAAAAAAATATCATTTCTAATATTTTCTATCCAAGTCTATTTAGGTTTATCTCTATCTCTCTTAACATAAGTCAAATCAAATACATTTGCTCTCCTAATCGGGTCATCATAATGCCGACATTTTAAGTGATCAAACTATCTATAGCGACTCTCTATAATCTTATCTGCCACTGGATTCACTCCAGCATATCCACATCCACATATATGCTCGTTTCACATTATGTCCCTAAGAATAAAGCCACTCATCCACCTGAGCAAATGTTAATAAGTATGTACCTTCAAGCACGTGAAGTATTTCACATCTCTTCATCTTCATCTGATAAGGTTTGTTAGAAAATAAATGCCATATACAAGCTTTAGATTGAGCCATAAACCTTCAATGATTGTTTTTTCTCTAAGACATACATCAAATAAATTTTTTTTTTTAGCTTTAGGCAAATGCATTTACTAAGGGCAAGCAAAAATGTCAAAATATCAAGGTAGGCAATTGTCCACTCTTAACTCTTCCTAAGTCTTCTCATAAATCATTGCAGCTTAGCTTCAAGCCATTTATACGTAATTTATTGAGATTTTCAAATTTAAAATCATACAGATATATTATATTGGGGAACTTAATCGCTAGAACTGAACTGAAGGATCATAATTACCATCACTCATCCTAATTACCTCACTGAAGTAAATTAACGTATAAAGTTTCATCAGAATACTATTGATATCTAGCTAGATAACGATAATTAATGAACAAATTAAGTCTAACTCTCAAACTTCTTGTGTTTTCTATGCAGGTTGCCCTTCTCTTCCATCTGGAAATGATGAGCAGAAATCTAAAATTTACAAGTGGAGAGCTTCATTTGATAGAATATCGAGCAGAAATGATTTCTCAGTGCTTTCATAAATTAATGCAGCATATTTGGGATATAACCCATGCATGTTCTACTGTATGGACACTTTTAACTAATGAACTGATACATTGAACTGCTCAAACTATTTGATTTTGTTACTACTACAACAATAACAACGACAAGTCTTTATCCCACTGTGGGATCAGCTACATGAATCTTTTTTTTCTATTGTGTTCTGATATGGTTTTGAAGAATTCAAAATTAGTGAAGAATGCGATCAAATCTCAATAGTCGAAGGTATATAAAATTTATTTATAAATTAGCTTGCACACATTTGTTTAGTTGTTTCTACATTTTACTAATTTATCTCAAATGAAAATATTATTGAATTTGAAAATTTTTGTAGAATCGACATTAAGTTTTCTAATATTTGATATCAGATCCATTTCAAGACTTATGCTTTGATATTTTGATTTGTTTAATTTTATTTCAGGGTATAATGATAGAATAAAGATCTAAGATTATTTTCTTATCAGATTAAAGTTATAAAGTTTTTTTTTTTTTTATATTTTATATTATATTCATGATTTAAAACAAAAATTTTGATTTTTTAAATATAATTTTGGTTTTTTTACAAAATCTCAAATGATATACAATTTTGGAATAAAAATTGTATATTTATTCTATTTATTAATCTTGTTAACAAATATGAATTTTACTAGTTTTTGATATATATATATATATATATATATATATATATATATATATATATATATATATATATATATATTAGTTGAAACTCACGAGAGGGGCCTACATGTTAATATTAGGGAAAAATTACAAAGTCCTTAAGGGGATTTCAATCTCACTACCTCTCAAAGAGCTACAAAATTGAAATAAAAGAAAACTTACGAGTTCAAGATCCCCGCTAAAAAATAATATAAAGAAACATAGGAACTTGTTACGGTGCTTAAGAAAATGCATTCAAAAATAAGGAGTAAGCAAAAAACAATCAAAAAGCTCCCAGCAACAGGTCTCCACAGATCTTGCAATCAAATGGCTAAGAAAGGACCTGCACAACCAAAGAATGGACAAAAAACTGCAGAAAAATAGTAAAGGAAATGACAAGACAAAGGATACTAGTTTTTGATATATAAAATTGCAGGAAGAGAAATTTGTAAAAATTAGATTAGGTAAATTCATTTTAGATTTATTTTCATTTTAAAGGTAATTAAATTTATTTATTTTTTATTAAATATATTGAGTCACATATGTATATATTTTGTAATTATATAGATGATGAAGCTAAAAAATTTAAGCACAAAAGTTAATATCTAAGTGATTTATAGATAATTTGAATAATATAAGGGATTAGCCAAAGAATCCTTAATTATGAAAATTATATAGTTCTGTTTTAAAAATCACATGCATAATTAAAGATATTAACTGTAATTAATTAGACAAATATATTAAAATTATACCATACATTTTTTAAATTAGAATAAAATATTAAATTATATTTTCTAACTTAACTATAGGAATTAAAAAATCAATATAATTTGATAGTTTTATTACAGGAACTTAAGTGAATTTAATAGAATTAAAATTTTAATCCAAAAGTAAGTTTTATGTCAATAGATTCATTAATCTTTTAAATACATTATTTACTTCGGCAAAGCATATTATATGTTTATTAGCCTCAATATTTGTTTAGTAAGCATGTTTTAATTTATATATTATTTATCTTAATACAGTCATGTAATCAATTAATATCTCTGATCTTAAGTATGATATTCTCGAATTAAGAGGTGATAACTATAGAGTATGGAACGATAAAATTTTCCTTCATTTATGGTGGATGGATATTGATTATGCTAAAGGAAAGACGAACCATCTACGATTAAAGATACTAGCACTCCTTATGAGATCACTCTTTATGAATATTGGTAGCAATCTAATCATCACGGAAAAATTATTCTGTTAAGTTTTCTTTTAAACCACATCATTTTCGCTCTAGCCGCCTCCCTTAGCGATTTTAGGGTTCCTTGCTTTCCTTCCTCGTGCGATAATTTTCTTCTCGATTTCTCTTCGATACTCCTCCATTTTTCGACTCTGGTCCCGTTGGGGTTCCTGGCCTTGTTGAGGCAGGTTGATTGTTGGCGGGGATGACTTCGTCCAATGTTTGGGGGAAGGCATCCAGCCCGACTGATGGAAAAAGGAAAGGCTTTTTCGAGCTTGATGAATCTGCTTCAAAATCTCTTTCTAGTTCCTTTAAAGATGTTCTTGCTGGAAACTTAAGCCAAGGTGATAACGCTCCTAAGTTTGCCCAATCTGTTGTTAATGGAGTCCCGGCTGTGCTTATTTCGGATGAAGATGTTCTTAAATTAGCTTCACCTTTTCAGTTTACTTTTGTTGGAAAATTTGCTCTGCGTAGACCTAATCTGGATTCTGTGCGATCTTTTTTTACAAATCTCAAGCTTTCGAGTTTTTATTCCGTAGGTTTGTTGGATTCTAAACATGTTGCGATTCAGTTGTCTAACGGTTTGGATTACAGCAGAGTCTTTGCTAGGACATCGTATTTTATAAACAACTGTCAGATGCGTGTTTTAAAATGGACTCCGTTTTTTGATGTGCATGAAGAATCGCCTATAGTTCCGATCTGGATTTCGTTCCCTAATTTGCGTTTGCATTTTTTTAACCCTCAAGTCTTGCATGCTATTAGTTCTGTTTTTGGAAGGCCGCTGCAAACCGACCAGGTGAAGGCCTCCAGGACTCGTCCGTCTGTAGCTCGGGTTCTTGTGGAAGTGGACATTTCTAAGAAGCATCTTAAAGAGGTTTGGGTCGGGTCAAAGGCTTTTGGGTATTTGCAAAAGGTTGAGTTCGAAAAGGTTTCTGAATTTTGTTCTCACTGTAAGATACATGGTCATGCGATGTCTGACTATTTTAGATTACATCCTGAACTTAAAAAAAGAGTTCGATTCAGGTTAACGATAAAGTGGACTCACTTATTAATGTCTCTGATTCTGATAATGAGTTGGAAAAAGATGTTTCTAATGTAGGAGGTGATATTGTGGAGGAAATTGTGGCAGCATCTGATAATGAGTTGGAAAAAGAAGTTTCAAAGGCTGAGGGTGAGACGATGAAGGAAACGGTGGCAGATTTTAATGTTCCAGGTAACAATATAGTTTCGGAGGCTGGAAGGGCTGAAAATAATGTTGGTAATGTCCTTGGAAACTCCCCTGATTTATTTATTTCTATTGATTCTATGTTACAAAATACTAATCATGATCATTTAGTTCCCCCGGCTGCTACCTTAGTTCCTCCAGTTGCTACTAAGTCTCTAGATTTTGAGGCTGAATACAGAGAAAATGGTGAAGAAGGGGAAATTTTACCTTCTAATGTTAAGAAAGGCAAAGCTTTACAAAATGAAGCGGTAAAGGCTAAAGGGTACAAAAACTCGGAAGATTGTTCTTCTTTGCATAACTTGGGGGAAGAAAATTTTACTAAAGTTACCAAGAAAAAAGGTAAGAAGGCTAAGGAACCTTCTTCTTATTTGCAGGTTCCTAATAAATCCCAAACTAAATCTAATAGTTCTAATGGTTAAGTCCCTTGTTTGGAACATCAGAGGCATTGGTGGGAATGACTCTATTAACAGAGTTAGAAATATTTGCAGGATTCACAATATTCAACTTCTGATTATTATTGAACCTTTAATTTGCATGACTAAGCTTGATAAAACTGCTTCTAAATTAGGCTTTACTAACAAGTTTGCTAATTGCTCCAATAAGATTTGGATTTTTTGGAACAATGTCATTACTATTACTATTCTGAATGATTTTACTCAAGTTGTTCATGTTTCTATTTCTATGTTTAATTTCGAGTGTAAGGCTTCCTTTATTTATGCTGCTTGTACGAGAGTTGGTCGTTTGAACTTGTGGAATCAATTAAAGGATTTTGCTGCTAACAGTTCTGGCCCGTGGTGTGTTGGTGAGGACTTCAATATTATTTCTAATACATGTGAACGGTTGGGAGGTAATAGCCCTAATGTCCATGCTATGGATGATTTTACTGATATGATTTCTACCTGTGGTTTACATGATATAGGTTTTTTTGGTAATGCTTTTACTTGGAGTAGAGGCACTTTGTGGCAAAGACTTGATAGAATTCTGTTCAATAATGATTTGATGGCTAAATATCAAATGACTCATGTCGAACACCTTAGTAGAACTGTTTCTGATCATGCTCCTTTATTGCTTACTATTACTGCTTCTAATACTTATATTCCTTTTGCTTTTAAATTTCAAAATATGTGGTTATCTCATCATAATTTTATGAATGTGGTGGAAACTAATTGGCTTGCACCTATTTTCCCGAAAGATGATATTTCGGGTATGGCTAAGTTGTGGAATAAACTTAGTAGATTGAAGCAAGTCTTGAAATGGTGGAACAAGAATGTTTTTAGAAATTTATTTTCTAATATTAAGCTTGCTGAAAATGAGGTTTTGGATCTTGAAAATGTTGTTATGCTGAATCCTGATAATGCCAACATCTCTGAGCTCAATAATGCTAAAATCAAGTTATTAGAGTTACAAAATCAAGAAAAAACGTATTGGAAACAAAAAGCTTCTACTAAGTTTTTTGTTGAGGGTGACAGAAATACAAAGTTCTTCCACTCTTTAGCCAATAAGAAAAGAGTTAGAAATCATATTTTTAAAATTACTAATGCTAATGGGTGTATTTTGGAGGAGGAGGAGGCTATTTTACAGTCCGGGGTTGATCATTTTTTCAATATTTTTAATAAGGAGATCAATCAGGAAGCTACTTTAAACCCTTATATTGTGCCTTGTGGTATTTCGGATAATGATAACTTATATCTTACTATGGTTCCTTCTGAGGATGAAGTGTGGAAGGTAATGCAGGCTATGAATGGTGATTCTGTTGCAGGACCTGATGGTTTTACTACTACTTTCTTCATTAAAACTTGGCATATAATCAAAAAAGATATTTTGGATGCTATTTGTGATTTCTTTTTGGGTAATCCTTATATTAAGTTTTTTTCTGTCACGACCCGACCCGAGGGGGACGGATCCCGCCCGAGCCGGATCCCGACCAGCTTAACAAACTAACCAGGATCTGGCTTTGGAATTTGCTTACTGTACTGAATCTTCCAAATATTATACAAAATAGACCAGAGCTACTAAAAATATCAAATGCAGCGGAACAAATCATCTATATTTTTTCTTTCTTTTCCTCAAAACAATCATCTACAAATACAGTACATGGCTGCCAGAAAAATAAAGCAGAAAGAGTCATGACTGTACAAAAATCAAAAAGTACAAAAGTACCTATCACAGATCAGACTCTGAACTCTAGTCCAAGACCTCTTTCCCTTTCCCAGAACCTGAAAACCACTAGAAAACAAGGGTGAGCTCAACAGCTCAGCAAGACAACAAACCTCCAATCAAAACTCTCAGAATCTCCAAAACCAAACACATCAGACAAATCCGTACAGAAATCGAAACAGAATCGGACAGATATCAAATCGGACAGATCAGAACGGAACAGATCAAATCAGACAGAACTGTACGGAAACAAAAGTCGTATCAAATCAGAAACAGAACAGAATCGTGTCATAATAGTATCAGAAATCATATCAGAATCAGAAATAAAACAGAAATCATTATAATATCACATCATAGCTGATAGCACTTACAGAAGTCAGAAAATCAGATCAATCACATCAAGAGTACAAAATCAGATAATATTTAGTTCAGAACAAATCTTCCTTCCAGATATCATAACTTCCCCTTATATCTCTCTTGTGCATATAACACCCCTCTTCCCCTTATAGCTCCCTTTTTGTGCATACAGCACCAGAACTTCCGCTTATGCCTCCCATTTGTGCTCACGGCACCAGAACAGATGTGCTTATATCATAATACATATATAGTGCTTATAGCACCTAAACAGATATACAGAATTTTAGAACTTCACAGAACTTCCCTTTATAGCTCCCTTAACTTCCCCTTATAGCTCCCTAAATAGCATATACAGAATCAAAGCATTTCAGAGCAAATCCGGACAAATCAGAAATCAGACAAAAAATCGGGCAGCACAACGGCAGTATACGGAATTTACACAATTTTTCCTGAAAAATCACAATTCACCAAATTACAACAGAATGTAGATAATAATATTTCAGAACATTTATTCTACTGCCACAACATTTAATCTTCACACAAAAAAGTACAGACGGAAGAAAACGCCGCCAAATCAAAACGGTCCGGACAAAAATCTCCAAAATATATTCAAAATGTACACACCCGGCACGTCAACACCATACGTAATGTTACGCGATAAAAACTAAACCAGTCGGAAAATACGGACGAAAATCGCTAACAAAAACGAACTTCGGACAGAAAATACCGCCAACAGCGACAGTTCTGAAAATTGAGAAAGGCGGAATGTGCCTTACCTTGCGTACAGCAAAATCCTCAACAGTCTCGACAAACGAAAACGGACCCGCGGCTTCCCGAAATCAACTTTCCTTTTCTTTTCTTTTTCCTTTTCTCACGGATGGATTTCTGATATTTTTTTTTCTCTCTCTTCAAAATATCTCATTTCCTCTTTAAAATACTCAGATCGTCCTGGACGATCGCACTTCGTCCCGGTACGATCTGGGCTCTGGAAAATTCTCGTCTAGACGAAATTAATTATCGTCTCAAGACGACTTGGGCTCTGGAAAATTTTCGTCCAGACGATCCCACATTTCGTCCCGGACGAACTGCCCAATTTTCACAATTCTGAACAAACCTGTATCGATCGTCCCGGACGATCCAACTTCGTCCCGGACGAACCTGGAGCAGAACTGATATTACAATCTCCCCAACTTCAAAAAAATGTTGTCCTCGACATTGTCTAATCAAAACTCCGTCAAAACAGATACGGATACGACTTCCTCATGTTCGACTCCTTCTCCCAAGTCGCTTCCCGTGCAGTCCGGTGCTTCCACTGGACTTTAACCATCAGAATCTGTTTACTTCTTAGGTTTCGGACGTCGTACGCCAAAATCAACTCTGGCTCTTCCTTGTACGCCAGATTCTCCTGAATCTCAACCTCATCAGCTGATACCTTCTTTCCAGAGTCAAATACCCACTTCCTCAAAGTGGATACGTGAAACACATTATGCACGTCGGGCATCGAATCAGAAAGCAACAGTCTGTAAGCAGATTTCCCAATTCTTTCCAAGATTTCAAAAGGTCCAACATACCTTGGACTAAGCTTGCTTACCTGACCAAATCTGCTCACACCCTTCATCGGGCTGACTTTGACATACACAAAGTCACCAACTTGAAACTCAACAAACCTGTGCTTCTGATTATAATACTTCTGTTGTCGATCCTGAGCCGCTTTCAATCTTTCTTTAATCAAACTGATCTTCTGAGTAGTTTCATCAGCAAAAGTGACACCCAAAGCCTGTCTATCTCCGACCTCAGTCAAAGTCAAAGGAGTACGGCACTTCCGACCATACAGAGCCTCATACAGTGCCATACCGATACTGGACTGGAAGCTATTGTTATAAGAAAACTCAATCAAAGGGATATGATCTTCCCAGCTTCCGCCAAAGTCCAACACACAAAGTCTCAACAGATCTTCCAGTACCTGAATAGTCCTCTCAGACTGTCCATCAGTCTGAGGATGAAAAGCTATACTGAAATGCAGTTTAGTACCCAAGCCTTGCTGAATACCCTTCCAAAGTTTGGAAGTAAAACGTCCATCTCGATCAGATACAATCACTCGCGGCACACTGTGCAATCTGATAATCTCCTTAACATAAACATGTGCCAAGCGATCTACTGAATCAGTCTGTCTGATCGGAAGAAAATGGGTGGACTTCGTCAATCGATCTACGATCACCCAGATGACATCGTGCCCTTGCCTAGATCGCGGAAAACCCATCGCAAAGTCCATCGTCACCTCCTCCCACTTCCACTCAGGGATAGGTAACGACTGCAACAGTCCACCTGGTCGCTGATGCTCTGCCTTCACCAACTGACAGGCCTCGCATCTTGACACAAACTCCGCCACATCCTTCTTCATCCCAGGCCACCAGAACAAAAGAGTCATATCCGCATACATCTTACCACTGCCTGGATGAATAGTGTAGCCAGAATGATGAGATTCATACAGAATCTCCTGTCTCAAATCCCCAAACACAGGTACCCACAACCTGTTCTTGCAGAAAATAGCATCAGAATCAGAAATTCGAAGTTCAGGAGTCTTACCAGATCCAATCTGAGTAATCAACTTCGAATAGTCAGAATCTAACTTCTGGGCTTCTCGAATCCTTGGAGACAAGGAAGACTGAATACTCAGATGAGCCAAATCCAAACTATTGGAGGAAATCACCTCCAACTGCAAGCGCTCCATGTCTCGAATCAGAAATTCATCAGAAGTAAGCTGAATACCTGATAATCCAGAAGACTTCCTGCTCAGAGCATCCGCTACCACATTAGCCTTCCCAGGCTGGTACTGAATAGTCAGATCGTAATCCTTGATCAACTCGAGCCACCTTCTCTGTCTCAGATTCAGATCATTCTGAGTAAAAATGTACTTCAGGCTCTTATGATCAGTAAAGATCTCACATCTGACACCATACAGGTAATGACGCCAAATCTTCAAAGCAAATACCACTGCAGCTAATTCCAGATCATGTGTCGGGTAATTCTTCTCATGTGGCTTTAACTGTCTAGAAGCATAAGCGATTACCTGACCATGCTGCATCAGTACACATCCCAGTCCTTTCAGTGAAGCATCACTGAACACCTCAAAACCTTCCGTACCTGACGGAAGTGCTAACACTGGAGCTGAAGTCAAACAGTCCTTCAATCTCTGAAAACTAGCTTCACACTCCGGTGTCCAAACAAAAGCTACTGACTTCTGCGTCAGTCTCGTCAGAGGCGTCGAAATCTGTGAAAATCCCTTCACAAATTTCCTGTAATATCCGGCCATGCCCAAAAAACTACGTACCTCAAATACTGTAGTCGGCCTCGGCCAATCAGCAACTGCCTGAATCTTCTGGGGATCAACAGAAATGCCTTCTCCGCTAATCACATGCCCCAGAAAAGAAATACTCCTCAGCCAAAACTCACACTTGGAGAACTTGGCATACAACTGATGCCGCCTCAAAGTCTCCAACACAATGCTCAAGTGTCTGGCATGCTCATCCTCAGAAGCAGAATATACCAGAATATCGTCAATGAAGACGATCACAAACTGATCCAAATACTCCCTGAATACTCAGTTCATCAGATCCATAAAAATAGCAGGCGCGTTGGTTACCCCAAAAGGCATAACCAAGAACTCATAATGCCCGTACCGAGTACTGAAAGCTGTCTTCACCACATCAACTTCCTTCACCTTCACCTGATAATATCCGGATCTCAAATCAATCTTCAAAAACACAGAAGATCCAGAAAGCTGATCGAACAAGTCATCGATCCGAGGCAAAGGATACTTGTTCTTGATTGTGACCTTGTTCAATTCTCTGTAATCAATACACATACGGAGTGTACCGTCCTTCTTCTTCACAAACAGAACAGATGCTCCCCAGGGTGAAACACTAGGACGGACAAAACCTCTGTCAACCAACTCCTGAAGCTGAACTTTCAACTCAGAAAGTTCTTTCGGTGCCATCCTGTACGGAGCTTTTGATATAGGAGCGGTACCTGGAAAAATATCGATAGAGAACTCCTCATCTCTATCCGGAGGTAAACCAACCAACTCCTCAGGAAAAACATCAGCAAACTCCCGTACTACTGGGATCTCAGAAACAGAACCAACATCCAGGTTCAGATCCCGCACCGAAGCCAAAAACACTGGACATCCCTTCTTCCACATCTTGCTTACCTCCAACACAAAAAGCAGACTGGAGAGAACACCCTGTAAGCCCTGAAATACACATCGCTCTCCAGCCATAAGCAAACTCACTTGCTTCTTCAGACAATCAATCTGAGCTTCATACTGACTCAGCCAATCCATACCAAGAATCACATCATAAGACAAAATCGGTACCAAAATCAGACTCGATTTCCACTTCTTGCCAGAAATGTCAACCTCACACAAGCAAAACTTCTGAGCAATCAAAGGATTTCCAGCCGGTAAAATCACAGACAAAGAAACCGGTAAAACCATCAAATCCAAATGTAAAGTCTCAAAACACCGCTCGGACAGAAAAGAGTGACTGGCTCCAGAATCAAACAAAACACGACAGGGCTGATCAGAAATATAAATCGTACCTGTCACAACATCGGGGGCATCTCGAGCCTCCTGCTGACTCAAGTTGTAAACTCGGGGCTGCACTGGAGCTGGAGCTGAAGCAACAGAACTACTCTGCTCCCTCTGAACAGTAGGTGGTCTCCGTGGTGCAGAACTAGATCCACCACCTCTACCAGAAAATCCCTCAGGGCATGGAGGAACAGTCCTCGGTCTTCCTGCTGCTGAACCGGCAGGTCTAATAGAACCCTCAGATCGGAACTCAGAACGCCGATCCAATCCAGTCTGAGGACACTCTGCAATCCGATGTCCTGGCTGACCACACCTATAGCACTGACCAGTCATCCTGTAGCACTGGCCAAAATGTCGGCGTCCACAACTCTGGCACACAGGTGCCATGCTAACAGAACCAGAACTCGTCGTACTGGTAGCAGTATCAGACGACCATCCGCTCCTCCTGAAGTCAACAGATCCAGAACCAGCTACAAATCTCCTCTTCCCAGAGGAACCACTACCAGAAGTCTCGCCTCCAAATCTCTTCCTACTCGCAGTCCACCGCTGTTGAGTAGCTATCATGTCATTCTCTATCAAACGAGCTCGCTCCACAAGCTCAGAAAAATCAGTGATCCGGAACGGTATCAAGGGCTGCCTCAAAGTATCTCGTAGTCCCCTCAAAAATCTATAGCACCTCTCAGCAGATGTGCTAACCAGCTGCGGAGCGTACCTGGCTAATGCAGTAAACTCAGTCTCATACTGCATCACCGTCTTGCTCCCCTGAACCAGCCTCAGAAAAGTCTCCTGCATCTGCTGTCGTGCAGAAGGGGGAACGAACCAATCTCAAAAAACCTCAGTGAACTCTTCCCAAGTGATCAAAGAGTTCAATCTGCCCTGAAATCTGGCTGCTTGCTGGCCTTCCCACCAGTACTCAGCCTCTCCATCCAACAGAAACACTACCAATGGGACCTTCCTATATAACGGACACTGCATTCCGTCAAAGGTCTTTTCCAATCTCCTCAGCCACTCCTCGGCTGCTCTGGGCTCAACAGCTCCCTCAAATCTCTGAGGTTTCAATCTCAAAAATAACTGCAGATGTCTATCAATGTCATCAGATCTGACGGTAGAAGCTCTGCTCTGAGTCTCGCTCATCATCTGAGTAACAAGCGTAGCAAACTGAGACAATGTATCAGCACCGGCCACTGGGGCTGTACTCCCCACTGGAGCTGCCTGACTGGCACTCTGCCCGTCAGTCATGTCTGGGTCTGGCTGATCCATACAAAAAAATCCAGAAAATCCGAAAAACTATCACAAAAACAACACAATAAAAAACCGAACAACCCAAAACTACCCCAGACAAACTCACTACAGATCACTTCCTATAGCTCTGTCTTACAATCCAACCAAATTCCAAAACTAATGCTCTGATACCACCAAAGCTTGTCACGACCCGACCCGACGGGGACGGATCCCGCCCGAGCCAGATCCCGACCAGCTTAACAAACTAACCAGGATCTGGCTTTGGAATTTGCTTACTTTACTGAATCTTCCAAATATTATACAAAATAGACCAGAGCTACTAAAAATATCAAATGCAGCGGAACAAATCATCTATATTTTTTCTTTCTTTTCCTCAAAACAATCATCTACAAATACAGTACATGACTGCTAGAAAAATAAAGCAGAAAGAGCCATGACTGTACAAAAATCAAAAAGTACAAAAGTACCTATCACAGATCAGACTCTGAACTCTAGTCCAAGACCTCTTTCCCTTTCCCAGAACCTGAAAACCACTAGAAAATAAGGGTGAGCTCAACAGCTCAGCAAGACAACAAACCTTCAATCAAAACTCTCAGAATCTCCAAAACCAAACACATCAGACAAATCCGTACAGAAATCGGAACAGAATTGGACAGATATCAAATCGGACAGATCAGAATGGAACAGATCAAATCAGACAGAACTGTACGGAAACAAAAGTCGTATCAAATCAGAAACAGAACATAATCGTGTCAGAATAGTATCAGAAATCATATCAGAATCAGAAATAAAATAGAAATCATTATAATATCACATCATAGCTGATAGCACTTACAGAAGTCAGAAAATCAGATCAATCACATCAAGAGTACAAAATCAGATAATATTTAGTTCAGAACAAATCTTCCTTCCAGATATCATAACTTTCCCTTATATCTCCCTTGTGCATATAACACCCCTCTTCCCCTTATAGCTCCCTTTTTGTGCATACAGCACCAGAACTTCCGCTTATGCCTCCCATTTGTGCTCACGACACCAGAACAGATATGCTTATACCAGAATACATATATAGTGCTTATAGCACCTAAACAGATATACAGAATTTTAGAACTTCACAGAACTTCCCTTTATAGCTCCCTTAACTTCCCCTTATAGCTCCCTAAATATCATATACAGAATCAAAGCATTTCAGAGCAAATCCGGACAAATCAGAAATCAGACAAAAAATCGGGCAGCACAACAGCAGTATACGGAATTTACACAATTTTTCCTGAAAATCACAATTCACCAAATTACAATAGAATGTAGATAACAACATTTCAGAACATTTATTCTACTGCCACAACATTTAATCTTCACACAAAAAAGTACAGACGGAAGAAAACGCCGCCAAATCAAAACGGTCCGGACAAAAATCTCCAACATATATTCAAAATGTGCACACCCGGCACGTCAACAACATACAGAAAGTTACTCGGTAAAAACTAAACCAGTCGGAAAATACGGACGAAAATCGCTAACAAAAACGAACTTCGGACAGAAAATACCGCCAACAGCGACGGTTCTGAAAATTGAGAAAGGCGGAATGTGCCTTACCTTGCGTACAGAAAAATCCTCAACAGTCTCGACGAACGAAAACAGACCCGCGGCTTCCCGAAATCAACTTTCCTTTTCTTTTCTTTTTCCTTTTCTCACGGATGGATTTCTGATATTTTATTTTTTTCTCTCTCTCTTTAAAATATCTCATTTCCTCTTTAAAATACTCAGATCGTCCTGGACGATCACACTTCGTCCCGGTACGATCTGGGCTCTGGAAAATTCTCGTCCAGATGAAATTAATTATCGTCTCAGGACGACTTGGTCTCTGGAAAATTTTCGTCCAGACGATCCCACATTTTGTCCCGGACGAACTGCCCAATTTTCACAATTCTGAACAAACCTGTATCGATCGTCCCGGACGATCCAACTTCGTCCCGGACGAACTTGGAGCGGAACTGATATTACATTTTCTACTACTAATCTTGTTTTAATTCCTAAGAAGGAGGCTACCAACAACTGGAATGATTTTAGACCTATAAGTTTATGCTCTTTTCTTAATAAGCTTATATCTAAGATTATCGCTACTAGACTTATTAATATTATTCCTAGAATTATTTCTCAGAATCAAACTGGCTTTGTTAAAGGTAGGAGTATTTTTGACAATATATTGCTGGCTCAAGAACTTACACATGATATTAATACGAAAGCTCTAGATGGTAATATCATTTTCAAATTAGACATTACTAAAGCTTATGATAATTTGTGTTGGAATTTCCTTTATAAAGTGCTTTCTCTATTTGGTTTTAGTGATAGATTTATTTCCCTCATTAAGAATAGAATTGAGCATTGTTTTTTTTCTATCATCATTAATGGTAAAAGAAACGGTTTCTTTAAATCTAGTCAAGGGTTGCGTCAAGGTGACCTTTTGTCCCCGGCTTTATTTATAATTGCTGCTGACTATTTGTCTAGAAGTTTGGAATGGCTTTATAAAAAGTCATCCTAATTTATTGTACCGGACAGGGGGTGGTATTCCCATTACCCATTTATGCTTTGCTGATGATTTTATTATTTTTACGAATAATTCTTTGACTAATATTAAGCTTCTTATAAAGCATTTAAAGGAGTTTCAAAACATGAGTGGGCTTTCTATCAATAAGAACAAAAGTTCTTTTATTGTTTCTAAGTATGCTAGTCAAGGGAAGATTAATGATATTAAACGGGTCTGTGGGTTTAACTGCTCTACTTTGCCTTTCAAGTATTTGGGAGATCCTATTTTCAAGGGGTGTAAGAAAAGTGTTCTTTTTGAAGATATGGTGACGGTTTTCCATAATAAGATTACTAATTGGTCTACTAACTTTGTTTCATTTGGTGGTAGACTTGTTTTGATTAAAAGTGTTTTAAATTCAATTCCTATATTTATTTTCCATACCCTTAACCCTGCTTCTTCTACCTGTCTTAGATTGGAAAGAATTATCAACAAGTTTTTTTGGGGTTGTAATAATAGCAGGTCTTGCATTTTGTGGTCTTCTTGGTCGAATATTTGTGGCCCTTATGAGGAAGGTGGACTAAATTGTAAGAGCATTTCTGATATGGCTAATGTTTTCTCTTATAAATTGTGGTTCTCTTTTAGATCTAATGTTAGTTTATGGGCTAAATTCATGCATGCTAAGTATTGTCATGATATGCATTCTACTATTTGTACTGTCAAGGCTTCTGATTCTTCTGTTTGGAAGCGTTTAATGAAGGTGAGGAGGTTAGCCGAGCCTTTTATCCAATGGGGCTTGGGTAAAGGGGATATTTATTTTTGGCAAGATAATTGGTTAGGTATGGGTTCCATTGACAATTTGATTTCTTCTCATACCATTTGCTCTACGAAGGTTAGTTTTTTCATTGACAGAGGTTCTTGGAATGTTAATATGTTGAGACCTCTTTTACCTGAGGCTATTGTTAATCAAATTTTAAGCATCCCTTTAAATATTATTGAGAACGACTGGATTTTATTTAAAACTGCTACTAATGGTCTTTTTAGCATTAAAGAGGTGTGGAATGATTTTAGGACCATTAAGGAGTCTTCTAGGATTTTTGCTAATATTTGGCATAATAATATCCCTATGTCGTATTCTATCCTTACTTGGAGGTGTTTGAAGGGTTTTTTGCCGGTGGATGTCAGGCTTTTGAGCAAAGGTTTTGTCTTACCTTCTAAATGCCATTGTTGTGCTGACATTGAAGATATTAAACATGTTTTTCTTTTTGGTAAGATTGCTCAAAAAGTGTGGAGGTATTATGCTCTTTTGGTTAATAAACCTGTGCCTGATTTAAATTCTTCTGATCAGGTGACGGTTTTGTCGGTTTTAACCGACTGGATGTCTAATGTTAGAGGAAATGTTCTTAATATTATTCCTATTTTCATTCTTTGGTTTCTTTGGAAAGCTAGGAATGAGGCTAAGCATGATGGGATTAAAATGAAAGATACTGTTATTATTTCTAATATCAATCATAGATTATTTTAGTCTTTTAATGCTAAGCTTATTACTACTAATAATATGTCCAATTGTCAGGATTTGTGTGTTAAGCTGGGTATGAGTGTTCACGGTGAGGACGCTATTAGGAGGGAGAGAATTATGATATGGTTAAAACCGAAGGCTCCGACCATTAAGTTGAATTCTGATGGGTCTGTTGATAGATTTTCTGCTGGGTTTGGGGGTATTATCCAGAATTCTTTTGGCAAAGTTATTGTGACTTATGCGGGCCCTTTATCTCAGTGTATGGTCATTTATGCTGAGTTAATGGGTCTGTTAAACGGGCTGATTATTTTTCATAAGAGAGGGTTCATTTATGTTGAGATTGAGGTGGATGCTTTAAACGTTATTCAAATTATTAATAATGCCCACATTTCTTACCCGCAGTTTTTTTATCTAATTAGAGAAATTAAGTTTGCCTTGTCAAATCTTAATTTTACCTTGGCTCATCTGCTTAGAGAGGGTAATGCCTGTGCTGATGCTTTAGCTAAGCTTGGCAGCACGCTGGAGGAAGAGAGGGAATTTGATATGGAAAATTTGCCTATGTTGGTTAAAGGTTTGGTTAACCTGGATAAATCGAGCGTTATGTATATTTGTTTTAATTACCTCATGTTTTTGCTGTTTCTTCATTTTGTTGGCTGATTTTTGCTGTTGTTTTTTGTTTTGCTGTATCCTTCACAGCGGCTGAATTTGTTGTTGTGCCTGGGTTTTTATTTTGAGATCGGGATGGCTATTGTTCATTTGAAATTCAAGGTTCTGGGTAAGTATTTTGAGATCGGGATGGCTGTTATTCAGTTGAATTTCAATGTTTGGTTGTGGCTGAGCTGTCACAGTATGTTAAGCTGGAAAATGGGCTTTAATTTCAAAAGTTGGTATCCTATACAATTTTGGTTCATGACTGATAGTGTTTTTGGAGATTCCCTTACAGGATACATTTCATTGGGTGCCTATTTACGTGCTAGACTTATACTATTTGATGAAGTGGGCATTTTGAAGAACTGCAAGGTACTCTTTATTTCTAGTTTTTTTGCGGTTTTCTTTCGTTTTCTTCAATTTTGCAGGAAGATGGTGCTGAATGATGATTTAAGGATCTTCCTTTTTTGGGTGCTGTCTACTTACAGCCCGAGTTTTTTCCTTTATTATTTTTGTAACCTTAGATCAAGGAACCGCCGGCTCTTAGGTTTTATTTCTTTTAATCTTGTAGCTATTTGGAGCAGTAGAGGGCTGGAGGTTCCTTTTAAGGACTTTGTAATCGATTTTTTGATATTAACGCGTAGGCCCCTCCGTGGGTTTTAATTAAAAAAAAAATGGTAGCAATCTAATCATCTTAGTTTGATGTATATAAATATAAAAATATTTGCTAGTATTAATGTTTCGATCACTATAACAATGTTAGAGACCTAATTAAGATAATTGATGATTAATTCAACACTTCCGAAAATGCTCTTATTAGTACACCGATTATGAAGTTTTCATCTTTGAAGCTAAATAGAATTAAATGTGTGAGATAGCACATAATGCAAATGTGGGATATTGCAGCTTAGCTTAAAACACTTATGGTTGATCATTTGCCGAGTCTATTCTAGTGCATTATATTCTAAACATCATTTTACAATAATATGGTCCTTTCACAATATCCTATAATGCACATAAGGATAAATTTCCAATTAATAAGCTTATGACCATATGTGTTCAAGAGGAGAAAAGGTTGGTTATGAAAATGGATGAGAGTGTAATGTTAGCTACACATAAAAAGGATTGGAGTCAACCCAAGAAGAGAGGAAAAGGATAAAATACAACCCCAATCTAACATCCATAAAGAATCAAAAGTGTTTCTTTTGTAAAAAGAAGGAACACATGAAGAAGGATTGCATCAAATTTAAAATTTGGCTTGACATGAAAGGTTAAATAATTTCATTTGTCTTTTATGAATTTAATATGACTAATGTTATTTATAATACATGGTGGATTGATTCAGGATCCATATCCAATCTTTTTAATACTTTATAGGATATGTAAAATCTAAGAAAGTCAGTGGAAAAAGAGCAATACATCTATTTAGGAAATAAAATGATCTCATATATTGAAGATATTGGATCAAGCTATTTAGTATTGAGTAGTTTAGAATTAGAAAATTCTTTTTATGTACTCAGTTTTTTTATGAATTTGATTTCAGTTTTCAAACTTGTAATATTTGGTTATACTTTTAACTTTTCAAAAACTTCTGTCGCTTTATATTATAAATGTGAACTTATTGGAAAATGTATTTTTTAATAATATTTTCTATACTAATTTGGAAAATAGCTTCACTCATAATATAATGTATGTTCAAACTGGTATTAAAAGATGTGTTATAAATGAAAATTCTTCAATGTTATGGCACCGAAGAATAGGATATATCTCCATAAATAGGATTAAAAGATTGATAAATGATGGAGTATTTAATACTTTGGATTTCATTGATTTTGATATTTGTATGTGTTACATTAAGGGTAAGCAAACTAACAAGACAAAGAAAGGTGATAAGAGGAGTACAAACATATTAAAGATCATTCATTCAATATTTGTTGACTATATATGAATTTTTATAATCCAAAATATTTCATCACTTTTATTGACGATTACTCATGATATATGTATCTTTATTGCTTCAAAATAAAAATAAAGCATTAAGTGCCTTTAAGATTTTAAGGCAGAAGTAGAGAAATAATATTGAAAATAAATTAAAATTCTAAGATAAGATAAATGTGGTTAGTATTATGGAAGATATATTAAGGATGAATAAATGTTTGGTCCATATGCAAAGTTGCGTCAAGAAAATAAGATTGTTGCCCATTATAATTTACTTGGCTTACCTGATCATAATGGTGTAACTGAGAGAAGGAATAGAACATCGATGAGCATGGTTAGGATTATGAATAGTAGCTCTACACTACTTAAGTTCTCATGGATTGAAGCTCTCAAGACGACAATGTACATATTAAAATAGGTTCCAACTAATGTTGTTCCTAAAACTTCTTTTGAGTTGTGGAAAGGTTAGAAACCAAATTTAAGTCATGTATCTATAAGTGGATGTTTGTGTAAAGTGAGAAATTTTAATCTACAAGAGAAAAACTTAAACCCAGGAATGAACTTTTAATGGATATTTTATTGGATATGCTAAAATTCTAAATTTTATAGATTTTATTGTCCATCTAATAGCACTAGAATTATGGAATCAAGAAATGCAAAAAAAAATTTAGAATGATTTTATTTGTGGGAGTTACCAATTACAAAGCTTAGTTCTTGAAAAGAAATATATAGATGGACAAACTTTTTCAAGTGTTAGGTTGATTATTACCCATAACATTCCTAAAGTCCAAGTATGTATTGTACAACCATTAATAGTTATTCCATAAGCTACTAATAAACTAGTAAATATAGTTAACAATGAACTTCATAAGAGAAGGTTGTTACAACATTAAGAAGATCTATTAAGGAAAGACTATCAGTAATTCTTAGTGACTATATTATATATCTTCAATAGTCATACTATAACATTGGAGATAAAAATGATCTTGAAACATTTCATAAGCCAAGAGTTGTAAATAATCTAATTTATGGCTTGATGCCATAAAAGATGGGATGAATTCAATGGCACAGAACAAAAGTTTGGTTTAGTTTCCTAATAGTACAAAAGCCATAGGGTGCAAAAAAGTATTTAACACAAAAAAGACTCATTATACAACATTGAAAGATATAAAACAAGACTTTTTGCTAAATGATTCACTCAACATGAAGGGATTGATTACAAAGAAACTTTTTTTCATCTATCTAAAAAGGATTCCTTTAGAATTATCACGACACTGGTCAGGCATTTTCATTTAGAGCTATAACAAATGGATGTGAAAACTGTATTTCTAAATGGAACACTGAAAGAGGAGGTTAACATGAAACAACCAAAAGATTTTTTTCTCTTGTGAAGGTAATTATTTAGTATGCAAGCTTAAGAAGTCTATATATGGATTGAAACAAACCTCCCATCAATTGTATTTAAAATTCCATGATATAATCTCTTCATTTAGTTTTATAGAAAATATCATGGATCAATGTATATACCAGAAGATCAGTGGGAGAAAAATTTATTTTTTAATCCAATATGTAGATACTATTTTACTTACAACTAATGATAAAACCTTATTACGTGAGGAGAAATAATTTCTCTCTAAAATTTTTGATAAGAAGGATATGGGTGATGTCTCTTATGTTAATGGCATTAAAATACAAAGAGATAGACTTTAAGGCATTTTAGGTTTGTCTTAACACACATATATTAATAAAATATTGGAGAGATCTAGGATGAAAAATTGTTCTCTAAGCATAACTCTCATTGTTAAAGGGAATAAATTTTGTTTGAATAGGTGCTCGAAAAATGATTTTGAAAAGGCAAAAATGAGAAATATTCCATATGCTTCAGTTGTTTATAGCCTAATATATGCTCAGGTTTGCACAAAACCTGACATAGTATTTGTGGTAAGGATATTAGGGAGATATCAAAGTAATCAATGCATGTACTACTGGCGAGCTGCAAAGAAAGTATTAAGGTATATCCAACGTATCAAAAATTACATGCTTATATAGAAGCAGAATAATAGTTTGGAAGTGACTGGCCATTTAGATTAGAGAGAGTTGCCATCAAAGTAATCAATGCATACACTACTGGTGAGGATGCTCAGGTGGATGAGTGAGTTCACTCATAGGAATATAATGCAAAACGAGAATATATGTGAAAAGTTTGGAGTAGCCCTGTGGTACATAAGATTAGAGAGAGTTGCCTTAGATGATTTGGTCGCATAAAACATCAACCTTTATGATGTCCCAGTTAGAATAGCATATATGTTAGATTTGATACCATGCTAAGAAAGTTATAGGCATCAATAAAAAGACTTGGTTATAAAGTATTAAAAATGAAGTTTTCTTTAGATGTAAACGAGAATCTTAATTTTAACAGTACACAATGAAGAAAAAGAATTCATGTAGCTAACGCCACGTAGTGGGATAAAGAATTGATGTTGTTGTTGTTGATAGTTGATGTAGATGGTTAGTTTGTGTTGATGATTATCCTGTAGCCAATATTTGGGTTTGATTATCCTGTTAGGTTGTAAATAATTCATTGATATCTTATTTGAATGTGATAAAAATAAGAATGTTAAGATAGATGCGTGAATAAAGCTTAAAAATCATACATCAAGAAAATATGTGAAGTTTGATCCATTTGTGTTAGCAAGTCAAGCTATTCAAGTTTATTTCAGCAAATATCCCAGTGGTCATAGAGACAAACAAGATTGACTAGCTGTCATAAAAATAAAAGCACGGGGAATAATTGATCAAGAATACAATGTAGCAACAGCACATCAAGAGGATGAGATGTCAAGTTGTAGGCCTGTTGAAATTGAGGAGATGCCAATTACAACCTCAAGTATTGAAATGGAGTTAGAAGATGTGAATAGTTCAACTAGCTCAGGCGAAGATAAGAATGAAGATGAAAGTGAAGATACTCTTGAGAGTAATGAAAATAGTTTTGATGATTCTGAGTAGTTTTTGTAATTTAGTATTATAGAATTTTACTTTTTTGTAATATTTTAAAAAGTACTTTTTGAAATCTAAGAAATGAAAATGTTAATTTCCAACTTGTATTCTAGCATTCTTTATTTTTGTAATTCATTAACTGCTTTATTAATTACTTATTGTATTTGTATTCTGTTATATTTAGAATTATAGAATTATACTTTTTTATTAATTGATTCTTTATTTGTACTTTTTATATATTATTATGCATTACTAATTGTTTCTTTTAATGCAGATGGCTTCAGGCGACGATCCTCCTCGTAAATCATTTGCCTTAAAGTTCCGGTGGAAGAAGTTTACTATTAGTAGAGCCACACAGCCTGATGAAGGGGAGGGACCATCAGTTCCTCCTGCTGATGTACCTACACCACCACCACCACCTAGGGGACAGCAGTAGTCCCCGAGTGAGTAGGGTCAGGGACCTTCAGATCCACCTGCTGTTATACCTCCATACTTCCCTGGACACTTCCCTCCTCCCTCGATGAGTCCTCACTTCCCCTCTCCAGATCAGACGCATGCTTCTCTATTCTATTCATATTACCCCCACCATCATCACAGGCAGTTGGTCCATCCACTGGTCCTCAACCTCGTTACCCTTACCCATATTACTACCCCTATCCGGTGCAGCATGAACAGGGTGGACCATCTAGACCACCAGAGGTTGGCGCTAGAGATCATGCAGCTGCAACAGATAAGCGTCAATACATTGAGCCTTAGGGCGATAAGTAAGTCAGCTTATGCTATTAAGTTGTTTGTATTTTGATATATTACAAGTTATTGACAAAAAAAATAACATGCAGCTTCAATCCTTCAAGGCCACCTATACATATGATCCGGGATATTATAAAGAATAAATATGATGCTTCTTACTTATCCTGGAAGAAGATCCCAAAGCCAGTTAGAGATATGTGGTTTGGAGAATTTCAGGTATACTTTTTTGGTATGATTTCAAATATGTGATTTAATTTGTACTAATCTTTTTGGTATTGCCTAAATTTTATAGAAAGAATTTAAGTCGTTGCCTGAGCACATCACGAGGATCAGAACAAATTTTGAGAGGAGAGGAGCGACCCATCTCAGGGACATGTTCACGGATATTAGAAAGTCTGGGCAGCATCCTAATTGGATTGGAGAGGGCATTTGGGCTGATTTGAGTAGTGCTTGGGCGACCCCTGAGTTTATAAAAGTGAGAGCAGAATAAACAGAACAGAGCCTCTGACTGTGGTGGTTTAGGAAGCTCTCTTCATACTGGTGGATCTGTACCTCATACAAAACATAGGCGGTGACTGTTAAGAGTTTTAAATTAGTTTATTAAATATATTTATGTTATTATAACTAAGCATCAAATTTTCAGAAAGAGCAACTTGGTCGAGAGCCAACACCACTGGAGTTGCATACAAGAACTCATCAACATCAAGCTGACCATCAGTGGGTTGATGAGAAGGCTAAGAAGGCTCATGTGAGTAAAATTTTTTGGAGTTTTAGAATAAAAATTTATTTTAATAAAACTAATTATAATATCAATATATTTTATGGATTTATTCTAGCAGGATGATTTTGTACGAGCTCGAGAAAGTCGGCAATCCACTATCGAGGGATCATCTTTAGGATCGGCCCACATTTCTGAGTATCATACATGGTCAGATATTGTTGGTGGAAGACAGAGGGGGAAGGTATATGGCATGGGTTCACAGGCCTATGCTATTGAGGGCAGTTCATCCACCTATGTATTTCATGATCCAAGTGGAGCTGAAGAATCTGTAAGCGAGAGGGTTGCAGCGCTGACTAGAGAGATTGAAGAGATGAAAAGGGTTCAATCTAGAGAGATTGAAGAAATGAGAAAGGTTCAAAATGAAATGCAAGCAGAGCTGCAATCCTACAGAGTTGAAAATCAAAGGAAGAAGGAACAAGAGGAGTAGCCATCTCCAGATAGTGAGGATACAGCTGAGGATTAGATCTTTTTTATGTTTGATGATTGTATTTAGAAATTGTGAACTTGTGATTGTAACCTTATTGAATTTAGAACTTGTGAACTTATTTTATGTTTGATGAACTTATATAGAACTTTTTAATGTTTGATTGTAAACTTGTTTATTTAATTTGTGCTTATGTATATAGTTATGATGAATATAGCGGCATGTTGCCCAAAACTTCTGATTATGTATTGCTATTTCTGCAGATTTAGAATTTAGGGTGAACCTCCCTCAAATAGAGGGAATGCCGTTAATTTTTTTTTTTTCAGGTGCTACAGGTTACCGGCGGCCAACCGCGGAAACCTCGATACCGGACCGTTCATTGACGCCGCCGATAATTTCCTTACACCACCGGTAATATACCGGCGGTTACCGACGGCCACTGGTGGTTATCCGGTGAAAGCCCATCAGTGTAAACCGCCGGTAGTACCGTCGTTGGCCATGACCGTTGGGTAACCGCCGGTAATTTTACCGGCGGTAAACCGACGCTAGCCGGCAGTTGATCAAACGCACGACGGCCGTTGTAACCGCCGGCATGCCGTCGGTGAAGTGACTGTCGGTTAGCCATCGGTAAAATAACCTGCGGCTCAACGGCCGGAACACCACCGGTACAAAATCTGGTAATCACCTGCGGTGTTAGCCGCCGGAAAGCCGTCGGCTAATAAAACCGCCGGAAATAAACCGCCGTTAATTGTTTCCTATGCCATTTTTACCGGCGGCTTGAGGACCGCCGAAAAGCCGCCGGTAGTTTTGAAAACCGCCAGTTTAACCATCTAAGTCGCCGAAAAAACCCGCCAGTTTTTGACGATTTTCCTGTAGTGAGAACTAAAGCAAGCAAAGTTAGCACAAATGTCGGCTAACTTATTGTTCTCCCTAATAGTACAATTAAAAACAACATAATTAAAAAGTTTAATAAAAGAAAAGTCTAAAGAGTTAATACCATCTTTGTCCACCACTCCCTTGATGAATTTGATAACATTGTAGTTATCTCCTTCAATAACGATGCCTTTGTAATCAAGCATCCATTCTTTGACCATCATATTAATAGCTAGAATCGATTGAAGTTCCAAAGCCGCTGCATCACAATGAGTTTGAGACATACCGAATGCCAAAAAAAGTCTTCCTTGATGGTCTCTAAATACTCCTCAAATTAATGATGTTAAAATAACTATCATTAATGGTCCAAATTATTCCTAATTAATTGATTATTTTAAGTTTGAATTTAGCAATAAAAAATGACAGTTATTCAATTTTAATTAAGAAATTAAAACTGACTGTTTCTTACTTTTAATTCAGCTCTTAAAATTGAAAATTCATTTAAGTGAATAAAATTAATGAATAGTGAAGCTGAGTGTTCTTTGTCCTTTGTGGTGGAAAGTTAACATGCATGATGGATGTGTAAAGTGATCTTTCTTATGTTATTTAAAGAATTAAGTATGAAATGAGTCAATATGAAATCATTGATGTTAAATGTTTAGATAAGATAATTTTGAATGTTAAGTATATAATTTTTTAAAAAATGTCATAGGCTTTGGATTGGTTGAGATGGTTGTAATTTTTTTTATAAAAGTGATTATAAAATTATTATGTGGAAAGTAATTTTTTTTAAGTTGGTGTAAAAAATAACTTCTCAATATAAAAATTTTTGTAAAGCAGAGAGAAAGACATAGCCATATGGAATTATGATTGTGGCTTGAGAAAAGTTAAATAGGAAGAAAGCCATATCAAACAAACCATTAATCTATATCAACCTGAACTTGAATAAAAAAATATATATTTCTTTTCATAAGAAATTAGTGCTTGATTTGTGTACTAGAGCTAGCATTATGGAAATTGGTATTATTTATTCATTGTAGAATGGAACCAACAATGAAGTAGCTAAGTGCAGCACCCACCAGTCCAATTTGCATGTCATGAACTACAATGCTTAGTTAAACTGGTGACAAGGTACCACACTCACTAGCCTTATTTAAAAACAAAAAAGAGTAAAGCTTTCTACATAATGAGCTCTAGATGGTGAGAGATAATTACGTGCAAAATTTGGATAAAAGCTAAGTCCTATTTCTGTGAGTGTGCACAGTGAAAGTGCTGTGGTGAACAGTAACTACGCTTTTACTACGCACACTCACAAAAATGGGACGGTTCTCCAGTCCAGACTCCGCACGTAATAATCTCTCGGATGCATAGATAGTGCTTAGTAAGGTTCTCACTTGAAAGGTTCCATCTTCTTTGTTTTGATTAATATAAAATGAAAATGAATTGTTTAAGGCTTGTTAGGTTTCTATCTTTGAAGTTCTATGAATTTGATGTGCTGCGTTTACAAGACTTCCCATTCAATCCCTACATGCACGATAATATTATTATATGATTTTATCTCATTTAAATAGAATAAAAATATTACAAATCAATTGTTTATTCTGACGCTAATTTAATCAGAATATTTTTAGTTTATTTTTTTATTTTTATATAATTGAAAGATGTTATAAAAAGAAATGAATTACCTAAAGATAAATTACAATTGTTAATATAATCAAATATTTAGTTATTATTATTATTTAGGGAAAGTTTAATTTTATTCCATCACAAAAAGGGGTACATGATCAATATTTTAAAAATTGGATCGGACTGGCCAATTCAACCGGTTGAACCGGTTTGCCGGTCAGTCTGAATATTATAAAACTCCTTTAGACATGAATCAGCTTACCTGCCTCGAACTAGCAAACCAATGCAAATTTTCAAAAATCAATTCAGCGATATTTAATTAAATTAAATAAACCAAAGGTTACAAAAACTAAACAAACAAAACACAAAAGCCAAAACCGGCCACTGAGGAATAAATGAACTTAAAAAGTAATCATCCTCATGAATATTAATAAATTCTTGAGGCAAGTACAAAGAATTTACATCCCCATATTTCCACAAAAAGTGTCCTCCAATAGCTTGCTTAGCACCAAAATGGGTTGTCTTATTACTCTCTCTCGGCCTAGAGCCAACACTACCGAGTTGAACAATTTTATCCAACTGAACCGATCACTATCCTGAGCTCTATCCTTCCATCTAGCCTCCTTACAAAATTTCTGCATATGTATAATAACACTTGCATTCACTAAAGGAAAATCGTCAATTACCGGCGGAATTTCTGGTGGATTATTTTCCGACGGCTTTTCAACGGATAAAGATGAAATATTTATCGTAGATTTTTAGGAAGATTACCCAATGGATTTTCGACAGCTTTCTGCCAGATTTATTTCTGACAATTTTTTTGGCAAAATTTTCAATGGATTTTAATAATTTTTGAAAAATATTATATATTTATAAATTCATTTATTAATAATTTTATAATCTATTTTAATTCATTATTAATTTAATAATTTTAATATAACTTTAAATAATTAAAATTTAGTTATTAAAGTAGTAATTAATTTAATTATTTATTAATAACTTTAACTTATTATTCTATTAAAAACTTTAGTGTTAATATTAATAACATTAAATTAGTATTCTATTAATAACTTTAATATTAATAATATTAATATTAACCTTAATTTCTTTGTTTATAATTTTAACTTATTATTTTAATAACAAATTTGATATTTATATTAATAACTTATTTGAATTATTTAATATTTTAATTTTTGTTAAAATTTTTCGTGGATTAATTTATTTAAATATAAAATAGTTATTATTTTAACATATTTTACATCACAGCTGAGTGGTTCACACTCTTAAAATTGAAGAGGTCCTCGGTTCGAATCTCTATGCAGACAGGCAGGGGCGCAGTGCACGGGCAGGCCGGGCATGGATGAAGCGCAGGCTGGCTGGGCGCGGCAGGTTGGGCGCAGACGCACCGCAGGAGGGCTTGGCTCGGACGAACCACGGGGGGAGGTAGCGTGCATGGCCGGGCCTGGGTAGACCTGCGGGAGGGCGGGGTCAGTGGGTGCGGCGCTCATGTGGGCTAGGGCGGGAATTAAATTTTTAAAATAATTTTTTACTTATTCCGGCGGAGTTTTGCCGCCGAATAGTCGTTAAAAAAAGTTTTTCGATGATATAATTCCGCCGAAAAAAATTTTTGATGATTTGTTTTTTTTACTCAAAAGTTTTCTGATGCTTAATTTACCATCAAAATCATTTTCGCCAGAAATACAACAAAAAATTTAGAATTTTCTACCATAAAATCAGCTGAAAATATGCTATTTTCCTATAGTGATTGTCCCCTTCAATCAATTACTCCTTGCATTTCAAACATCCATCTTTCCACTACTTTTCTAATGAATTACATAGCAAGAAGCTCCACCTATAAGCTACCCCAATGCAAAATACTCCATCCAGTCACCTTCAGCAATTTACCCTAGCTATTCCAAACCACCATTCCTATACCACCTTCATTGTTATCATTAAGGGCTCCATCAATGTTAAATTTCAACCAATTCAGAGCGGGGGAAACACCATGAGCAAGAAGACTACCCACTAGGTTGGATGGAATCCCAATGCTCTGAACTACTAAAACTCTTCCTCTAATGCAGCATTTCCAGCAGTCAAGAGAGGAGTGGAATAGACATTGACATGCTTCTTGTCATTCCTCTTCTTCCAGCACAAGAACACAATATTGTAGTACAAAACAACCTAAGAGAACTCCTCTTTCCTGCACCATCTAATCTCTACTTGTTATTCTTCAAGATTTCTGAACTTAGGCAGATCAAAGCCTCATTTTTCCAGCGCTAAAAAGACCATATTAAGTTTCTTACTCCTCTTTGTAATATGATCTAAATCCTCAATTTCATGGAAACCAAAAGGACACCCCACACACCCTTGCAGACTAAGCCTAAGAAGCCAATCCGTTGTAGGAATAATCCCTCTATACACTCTCCACCATAACAATTGAACTCTCAGATTAAGCTTGAGCTTGTAAATACTACCCATCAAATCTTCCCCCATCTTGAACTTCTCTTTATAGACAATAGAAGAATCCAATCTACCATTTGGAGCTTTGACAATTTCCATACGGACTTCATCTTCATTCACTTGAACAAGAATTCCACAAATCAGTTCTCCCATAATCTCCCCAAACAGGTTCAAAATCCTAGCTTTATCCAAGCTACGATTGGGTGCTATGAATTGAGAAACTTTTATTCCTTCCAGCCTTTCCACATCAGCAAAAGTGGGCCAATCACTTATAGCTTTATCCCAAACCCATTCCTGATTCAGGATATCAATACACTCCCCATCCTTGACCTTCCATCTTGTACAACCCTTCAAGCAATCTGCACCATGACAAAGAATCTTCCAAGATGTAGAGACATTTCTCTTAGCATCATTCATCCAGGGATTTTTACCATACTTAGCACAAATGCACTTCTTTAGAATTCCATCAGGTTTGGACAGAAAATTCCATGCAGTCTTGTTTCTAAGAGGCCTAATGCATCTAGAAGAAGCATGAATACCCAAACCACTCAACTTAAGGGGTTTATACACCACCTTCCATGCAACATAATGTTGTCCCCTTTTATCAACTCCCTTGTCCTAAAGAAAATCTCTAGCAATCTTCTCAGCTTCCAAATGCACAGTTATTGGAACCAAAGTATGAGTCATAGTATATATCAAGGTTAGCATAAGAGTATCATTAACTAATGTCAATCTTCCCACCATCGATAATTACCTACTACCTCAAGCCATCACAAGAGATTTCATTTTCTGGATAAGCGGATTAACATCTGCTCTGCCAACCCTCTTTAATGACTGCTTAATGCCTAGGTAATCAAACTCCCACTACCCTTTTAAACCCAATTAGATAAGTAAATCTCTTCTTCTTCCAATCCAGTGTACCTTTACTAAACAATATAGCAGATTTACCATAGTTAATTTTTTGCCCCGATTACAAGCAATAGTCCTGCAAAGTACCAGTAATATATCCAATCTCATCTCTAGAAACACCTACAAACATAATAATGTCATCAGTATATAACATATGAGAGACACAAGGTCCCCCCACCGAGATTGGAACACTCCTAATATGCTCCTTTAGTTGCAATGCCAAATAAAGAAATTCGAAATAAAGGATGAATAAGTATGGTGATAACAGACACCCTGCCTAAATTCACATTCAGTAGTAATCCAATCAGTTAACTGCCCCTTAACAAATAATGAAAAATTGGGATATCTAATACAATTCATCACCCAACTCCTGAACTGAGTAGTGAACCCCAGGCCATCTTGATGAGAACTAACTCCAACATCTCCCAACTCATCTTATTATATACTTATTCCATATCAATCTTTAAAGCAAGTATTCCACTTTTAGCAGTTGACCTCTTGAATTTATTAATCACCTCTTGAGCAATAAGGCAATGATCCGAAATAGATCTTCCACGAACAAAAGTAGCCTGCTCTTCTGAAATAATCAAATGAAGAATCAACTTGATCCTGTTCATAATAACCTTGAAAATAATCTTATAGATCGTTTGGCAAAGGCTAATCGGTCTCAACTAGATGGGTGTCCAGATGAGCCACCTTATGAAGTAAAATAAACATTGTTTCCTTCCATTCTTCCATCATATCACCAGTTCTAAAGAACTCCAAACAAGCTCCTGCTACCTGCTTTCCAACTAAACTCCAAAAGTTCTTAAAAAAGAAGCTATAATTCCATCTCTTCCCAGAGCTTTGTTTCTGCCAAAGGATTTAACCACCTCCCATATTTCCTCTTAAGATACCTCTTTATCAAGGAGTTCTCCATAGTTACTAGCAATGTCCTTGTGCTTATTCAAAGAGGGCCAGCCCTCTCCAACAATATATTGTCTACTCCATTTCATCTTAAAAAAAATCAGATATGATTTTGGTAATTACCTCACCATCCTAATTAGTGTCACCCTCAGGGGTCTTTCACTCCCTTATTTAATTCATCCTTCAGCGGGCTAAAGCAATTGTATGAAAGAAATGAGTGTTCCCGTCACCTTCCTCCATCCACCTAATTTTTGCTCTTTGTCTTCACCAGCTTAATAGTATCGCCAAGTAATAATTAAGCTTTTGCACCTTATCTCTCAAGATATCTGATTGGGATTCAGATAATCTACCTCCTTCACATTACATATGTTGCATTAGCACAATGTCTCTTTTAGGTTCCTCCTTATCCATTACAATTTCCTTGAATTTATTTTTGCTCCAAAAGAATAGAGCTCTAAGAGTCCTCTTGCACTTTTCTTTAGCTTGTGGGATTCAGAGCCAACATCATTGAAATTCCTCTGCATAACAACTATCCACCAAACTGTGTGATATGAAAGCCAAACATCCTCAAACTTCATTCAAGATGAAGGTCTTCTCTATTGTTCTTCAAATTATCACAAAATGGGCAATGATCTAAAGCCACCTTATTAAGATGTTTAACTTGTATATATTTAAATAAACTTAAGAATTTAGAGATAACAACAAACTAGTCAAGCCTGCACCAAATCTTACTCCTCTCCTCTTTGTTAATGGACCAAGTAAACTTGGGCCCAATAAACCCCGATTCAATCAAGACATTAGTTACCCTGTATTATTCCATCTCTTTAGCAGCTAAAGAATACTTAAAAGGCTTCCCTCCCCTCTTCTCCTCTTGGGAAAGGATTCAATTAAAGTCACTATACACCATAAGAGGCATGTCAGTCTCATGATTCCAGGATATAACATCCTATAGTAATTTTCTAGTCACCCTATCATTGCTAGCATACACCACCATAAATCTCCCAGCAGGCTCCTTTCGAATTCTTTAGAGTACCCATCACACACTATTGTGTTTGTAATGTTACATGAATAGATACATCCCCATCTTTCCAAAGAAGCAAAATACCCCCTGCCAGTCCAACAGCAGGTTTGGAAAACAAAATTCCAGCCTCTCCCAATCAATTTAATCGCATCACTTATATTAAAATTTTCAACATTTATCTCCACCAGCCCAATGAAATTCACCTTATTGTCTCCCACTATGTTCTTTAAGTAATTGCTCGCCGAAGCCTTGCGAGCCCCCCTATAGTTCCAACAAAGAATGAATGCTCGCCATTAATTCACCAGAGGGGACGCGTCCTTGTCGATCCAATTATCCATCCAATCATTCTCAATACTTTCCTCTAAATAGGAATCTTCATACTTCTTATCTCTCCCAAACCTAAATACTGGCATTTCAACTAAAAGACCAAGGCTCTCTAATTCTTTAGCCAATAGCACACTAGCTATATTATTTCTCCTACTTTTCATTAATGAACTCCCAGCTCTATCGATCTTACTCTCAAGAACTTCATACCTTGGTAATTCCTTCAAAAAACCACTATTGACCAGCTCCATCGCCATCATCACATTATCCTCCTTCTCTATATTCTTCTTCAGCTTAGCATTTCTGACTTTACTATTCCTACTACCTGAAATAGCCAGGGCTCTTGACAGACTATTATGAGCAGTAGACTTAAAAGAATTACTCTTATTTTTGCACTTTATCTCGGTAAACCTTTGTCACAATAGGCTCACCCTGACCTTGCTTGTCAACTTCCTTAGGATCATCAATCCTTACTAAATCCATACCCAACCTATCCACATCTTCCTCCATTAAACCTTTAACATTGATTCTCTCCCCTATTTCCTTCTTAGGAACTTCTCATCAAATAGTTGTTTTCTTAGATTCTTGCAAGGCCTTTTTATTTATTATTAATGTTCATTCCTCACCTCCTTATGACAACGGTCCATCCCCCAACATCTTCATCTAGATTCTCAATTATCTTATTCTACTCACAACACTTCTCTTTCTTACCAGGACTATCAATTCTATCCATATTACCTATAGCACCTTCCCGAATAGATCTCCCCTCCCCACCAAAAGTCTCCGTCTGCACACCATTCCTGCCTGACTCCCTATATACCTCCACCCAATGCTCAATCATTTCATATTTAGTACAAATGATAGGGATCCCTTCATATTCAATTTGTTGGAAGAACCTTCCTCTAAATCTTTGATCCCATACTCCTTTATGCAACCTTTTGCCAAGGTCAAGCCTAACACACACTCTTGTATACGAACATCTCCCCCATGAGCTTGTGTGGGCATCCATTAGCAAAGGCTCCCCCACTAGAGCAGGCAATCTCACCAAATTTTCACAGTCCCCAATGTTCTAATGGAAGGTTCAAAAACTTGATCCAAATAGGTGAGGTAACCCCCTTTAGAGAATTACTTGATATGCCTGAAACCCAAATATCAATTCCAATGATGTGTCCGACAACAAACCAATGGTCTCCAATGAGAACACTATTCCTGTCTTCCACATTTTCAAACCAACAGATAAAGCAATCCATCCCCATATGAGTAGTCTGTACCAAGTCGAGATGCCCCCATTCCCTCTTAACCTCATTTTGTACTTCCCAAAAGGTTAGTCTCTTGCCAAGCAGCCTTCCTACTATAGCTTTTTCTAATTTATCCATGTTATTTCTAGCTTTCACCTAGTTTAGTGAGACCAAACTGTCATCCCTGATAAAATTCTTCTCATCCTACTTCAAGAATAAAAGAACATGTTTTGGCTTTACCCAAGCTCGATTAGTATTAGCTTCATTGAACAAGCCTTTTCCATCTCCTCCCAGGGAACCAGCAGCAACACCATAATCCAACCTATCAACTAGATATTTTCTTAGCCTCAGAGAACTAGTCAAGTTAGCATCATCCAAACCCCTATCCTTCCTCAAACCTTCTTTCTTCCCCCTATAATATTCCGACCCTTCCCCCCTTCTCACCCAACTTTAGGCAATCCAAAAGTACCTTCTGATCTAATCCCCATACTCCCAATCTCTATGAAGCATTCAAATTGCCAACTCCCGCCAAAAAACCTTGAGACATGTTTGCACCTTCTCCCATCCTTAGACCACTGTGATCCCTTCTACCACTTTAAGGATTTTGAGAATTTTTATTATTCAATTTTGGAAATAATGGAACCTCTAAACTTGTAGTTTGTCCACAAATAATTCCTTAGTTGAATGCACTTTTTGAAATACCCTGGATCGAACGGACAAAGTCTTGGATGGAATATAGCCCTAGTTCGCCAGAGTTCTTTACCATCGGTGAGCTTTTTGATCATTGGGTTTTGACTAAGGAAATAGAGGAGTTGCTGGGAGCTCAAATAAAAAGATAAAATGATCTGGGGAGGCTTGGAGGGTAACAAATGGAATGAGGCCTTTTTCTATGTTTAAACCCTATAGTTTAGCTTGGATGATCTTGGTTGACTGGGCCACTCCCTTTGAATGTTGCCACGTGCTTAAGGTTGTTAAGGTGGTAGAAGGAAGGTTGGAAAAGGTCCTAAGCCCATTAGGTGCTTTTGGGAAGAAGGGGGCCACTCCTTTCACATTTGGTTAAACCAACCTTTGAGCTTGGTTAGGAGAGCTCCTAGTGGGCTTTTGAGTTTAAATAGGAGCTTAGGGCCAGTTGACTTAGAGGAGGGAGAGAGCTTGAGGGAGTTTGACCATTTAATTAGGTTTTAGAATATGTTGACCTCTTTGACTAGTCAAGTGGTCAAAGAATGTTGAGGTGGCAAGGGAGGAGTGTGAGGTGCTATCTGAATCATCCCAAGGGCTTTGGAATAATTCACTTGGAGTTGGGAAGAATGTTGATCATGAGATTAGTTTTCCTAATTAGGTTTTGACTAATTTGACTGGTCAAATTAGTCAAATATTGGTGAGGTGGCCTTCTCATGATGAGGGGATGCTAGTATGGTAGTTCAAGGAGAATCAAATGGCTAGGTAGAGTGTAGGAACAAATGGATTCATGTAGGAAAGGTTTGAACATAGGTTTTGGGCTGACTTGGTCAAAGTCAAATGGTTTTAGATCACCTATGATTAAGATATGCTTAAATTGTGGAATGGAATAAGTTTGAAGGTTTGATGAAGTTTGGATGGGTTTTATTTGGATGAATGGTAGGATTTGACCCAAGCATAGTTGTTTTGACTAGACTTTAACTTAGTTGACCAAGTCAACTATTGACTTGGTCAACATGTCCAGTCAAGTCCAAACCACTCGGGGAGGTGTTCAAAAAAGTTTGACTAAGTTTACAATTGATTTGGGAGTGAACTAAGTGAACATAGGGCTCATGGTTGAGCTAGTCAACCTAGTTTGACTTGGTCAACCAGGTTAACTCAGGGGTAGGGATTGGGCTGAACAAATTTGGACTAATATTTAGAGTATAGTAGAGGTGATCCCAATGGCTGGATTGGTCATTTGGTCCAATTTGACAATTTTTGATCTTTAAGGAGCTTATTGGGTAAGGCTAGGTTGACTTTGTCAACCAAGTTGACTTAGGGGTTGGATTTAAGCTCAATAGATTTGAAATGACCAAAGAAACTTTGTGGAGGTGTTTTCTTGTCTGGTGAGGTAATTTGATCCAAAAGGGGTATTTGAACCCTTAAAGGGTAATTTAGTCAACCAAAGTTGACTAGGTCAACCAGGTCAAACCAAAACTTGAATTTGGTTCTGGTTGATCTCAAATGATATTTGGGATTCATTGGAAGAGGTTTCAAGAGTTGGAGAGATTGAAACATTTTGAATTTTGTCCAAAAGTCTAAAATTTTTCTTAAAGAGCATTTTTAAACATTTTGACCATTAAATCAACTCTGAGTCAAACTAGGTCCAAATAATATATTTTACTAGTCAACATACAATAACAAAGGTTATGAGCATGGTCAAGGGCCTCGGAAAGGTCCCAGGGTTTAAAATCAACAAAAAGACTCGTATAGTGGTTAGACCATAAATATTTGAGGGTTTTGTAACCTTTGAAAATAAATTCAATTTTTGGGGGGCTAGGAACCTCATATTGAGCTAAAAATTTTGTGGGTTGAGTCCAGGACATGTCTAATTAATGTGCTCAGATAGATCATGAATTGAAATTCATTTGATTGGATTTTCAAGTGATAGAAAATTCACCTAGAAAGGGCTTCAGGACTTAGGCTTTTGGCCTTAGGCTTTGATTTTAAAGTCTGAGTTTGAGCTAGATTTTGGGTTTGATTGGTTAAGTTTTTGAATATCAAAATCAATTATAATCATTTAAATGATTGAGATTGATTGGATCACGGACAAGGATCAATTGAAAATCAAATTAAATTATGATTGTAGGCAGGATAGGAGTCTAGGGTGGGAATTGGATTGAAGGTTAGATTGAACTTTGATTGGGGTATCTGTGATTAAAAAGTGGACAAACCCTAGGATCACCAAGCAGGAGTCTAGATAGACCCAAATGACCTCATATAAAAAAATGAAGTCAACATACCTATAAAGAGGTCTAGTTCCTGATAGCTAAAGGTGTTGTGATTGATAACTTTGAAATTAATGATAGTGGCTACCTGATACCATTGGTATTCAGTAACATCTTATTTAGTCTAGAACCTATCAACTTGGTGAAGCCTAGAAGTGTATCTAAAAAGGAGTCAGGCACACTTTCCTTCCATAGGGAATACTAGGAATTGAAAATAAAAGGTAATAAGGGTTAAATTGGAAGCAGTGTGATTTGTAATGAGCTTAACCTTCATTTTATAGCCTTTATTTGATCTTACAATATGATGGGCATTGTATTATTTGAACAGTAGAATCCAAATCATCTTGTCCAAAATAATGCAAAGATAGGTCAAACCATCCAATATAATAAACATCGTATAGTATGATCATTACCTTTTCATTTTTCCCACGAGGTCTCTTGTATGACCTTTAACTAAAGTGAACACATATTATTTATACAATATAATATATAATAATAATTATACCAGCCCTAATGATTTTATGCTAATTACTTTTTCATAACATATGCATCATCTAGTATGATGGTGTTTATATAGTATAGATGATAATAATTAGTAAAATCTCATCCAATGATCTAAATTTAAGGTTGATTCATGCCTATATATATGTATCATACAATATGATAGGGATCATACAGTATGATGTGTTAAGATAGTTGCTATTTGCATGTTTTACATTTTTGCAACTTGTATAGTTTTGATGATTCCAAACATTATTGTTCAAATGTGTAGTTATCTCCTAACAATTTTAGAAGATTTGTATTTGCTCTTGTGTGTACTAACATTTCAGGATAATCGAACTTTAGACTTCAAATCAAATTCAGCATGAGATACTTTGTGAATTTGAAGCTTGTAGTTTTCTTTGAAATAAACTTGAAAGGGAGTGATTGTAATTGAGTGAATAAAAACATACACACACACACATAAGGAGATCATATAAAATTATACTGATCGTACGCGATGATATCAGTTCGTACGGGACGATCAGACAGTTATCTCCTATTAAGATCACATGGAACAAATAGGAACTGGCCAAAAAATTTTTCTAAGTCCTATTTGTCCAAGACAAAATTAAAAAATGTCCGGGACGATTTGTTCTCTGTAAAATTTTCGTCCAAACGAAATTAAATTATCGTACATGACGATTTGCTCTCTGTAAGATTTTTGTCCAGACGAAATTAAATATCGTCCAGGACGATCTGGTCTCTGTAAGATTTTCGTCCAGACGAAATTAAATATCGTCCAGGACGATCTGGCTCTCTGTAAGATTTTCGTCCAGAAGAAATTAAATTATCCATACATGACAATTTGCTCTCTATAAGATTTTCATCCAGACAAAATTAAATATCATCCAGGACGATCTGGTCTTTGTAAAAATTTCGTCCGGATGAACCAATTTTTGTCCAAAAGATACAACCGACTTAGAAACGGTTTTTTTTCTGCAATTTTTGGAACCGACCTTGTAATAACCGTTCGTACCAGACGAACTTGGTTCGTACGGGATGATCAGCTTGTACGAAAACATTTCATACACATATACAAACAGGTTCATTTCAAGGCTTTTAAGTAATATCGTCCAGGACGATCCACGATCGTACGGGATGATCCACTGTGTACAGAATTGAAAACTAGCAGTTTTTGGGCAGTTTTTCTTGTCTTTTGTATATATAGTCCAAATTAGACTGCCATCCAATCTTTTGGTCATTTGATCTTCGTGCCTATTGAGAGAAAAGTCAAGGAGAGAGTGTAAGAGAGCATTCAAAGGAGGATTCCTACCACTGGAGCGTGAAGGCTTCACTTAAAGTTTAAAGGTAAGAATCTCTACTTGTGAATTGGGATTATTTCACTCTTTTCTTTCTTCCTTCTAGATTCTTGTTAGAAGATCTGTCAAGGAGACCCGGTTCGCTGTCGATACTTGGAGAGTATGAACAGTCGGAGGGTTCGCTGCCTACACTTAGAGAGTGTGAACAGACGAAGGGTTCTCTGCCCACACTAGGAGAGTGTGAAAGGACGAAGGGTTCTCTGCCCACACTAGGAGAGTGTGAAAGGATGAAGGGTTCTCTGTCCACACTAAGAGAGTGTGAAAGGACGGACGGTTCTCTGCCAACACTGGGGGTTGTGTAAAAGGACGACGGTTCTCTGTCGTACCGGGTAGTGGTGAAAAGATTGTTTTGTAAAGGCTTCTCCGCCTTGCTGTGGGTGCAAAAGGAGAGTCACTATTTGTATTAGTGCAATACTCAGAGGGTGCCTCTGGGGAGTGGATGTAGGTCTTGTTTAGACCGAACTTCTATAAATCTGGTGACATTTACTTTACTGTTTTTACTTTTCCGCATTTTATTTTTGGTTTAAAAAACTTTGTGGTTGAAAAATGTTTTCTATAAAAACTTAATAAAAATTTTCATTTTGGTTCAACACATTTTCAAAGAGGGTTTAAATTTTTAAAATACCAATTCACCCCCCTCTTGGTAGCCTTGGGACATTAACTTAGGTCTAACAACCTATTTACTAGACTCAATAAGTGGTATCAGAGCATTGTTTCAAAATCATAAGTTTAAACTACTTTTTGATTAACGTAGATGGCTACATTCGAAAATCGAAACACACCTGAGGGTTACTCTATAACTAGATCTCTACTGTTTGACAATATACCTTTTGATTTTTGGAAAACACGCATGTCTACTTTCTTACAATCACTTGATTATCGTATGTGGATCCTAGTCCAGGAAGGTTACACAAAACCAACTAGATTAGTTGATGGAGTTAGGATAGAAACACCTTTTGCAGATTGGACTATAGATGAATGTGACTTAGCACAATTAAATGCCAAATGTTTAAATAGCTTTCTTTTGTGCTTTAAAATCTGAAGACTACATGCGGGTTTCCACTTGTAAAAGTGGAAAGGACATATGGGATAGACTTTGTATAACTTATGAAGGGACTAATTAGGTTAAGCAATCAAGACTCAATATCTTGTTACATGAATATGAGTTTTTTCGCATGAAACCAAATGAATCTATTTCTGACATGTACACAAGATTCACATAAATTCACTTCTTTGCATGCACTTGGTAGGGAATTAACTAATGCTGAAATGGTTAATAAGATTCTTCGTTGTTTACCTACTTCTTATGATGCTAAAATTACTGCAATTACGGAGTCTAAAGATCTAAACATTTATTCTATTGACAATCTTCTTGGTTCACTCATTGCTTATGAGCAAGGAGTAAGTCAAAGAAAGATTGATACAGGTTAAACCACGAAAGGAGAAGAAGAATGTTGTACTAAAAGTGGAAGAGTCAGAGAGTGAACACTCATAACCTGAGGATGAAGACGATATTGCATTAATGACTAGACAATTCAGAAGCTTTTTAAAGAGGAAGCAGAAGAGACGCTAGCAATGGAATAGAGGTAAATTTAACAGAAATGGAAAGGTTTCTAATGAAGTGATTTGTTATGAATGCAGGAAACCAGGTCATATCAAGACTAAATGCCCAAAACTCAAAGCCACTCCTAGCAAGGAGAAGGTAGAGGAGAAACCAACTGTAAAGAAGGGCAAGAAGAAGATTCAAAGAGCTTTTTGGGCGGACTTAGCTTCAGACTCATCTGAGACTGAAAAAAGAAGAAGAAGTCATCAACCTTTGCTTGATGGCAGATAATATTGATCAATCAGATCAAGAAGAGGTATGTGACATAACTTATGATGAATTGTTTGAAGTTTCTGAACACATGCATGATGCATATAGGAAAATGAAAAAGATGCATGCTAGTGTAAGTTTAGAATTGGAAGAGCTTAAGAAGAAACATGAAAACCTTAGGAAAGATCATGCATTAATAGATAACAACCACATGAAACTTCTTGACGAATATGATGACTTGAATAATAATTTTAAGAATTTAAAATCATCCTATGCTGATCTTGAAAGAGATTTTAAAATATTTTAGGATGAATCTGAGAGAAAAATATATCGAATGAATTTTACAAATCCTAAATTTTATCATAAATACTTGGAATCCCTTAGAAGATAATCAAATGAAAGAAAACTTAGGAATACTTTTCCTAATATTTAATGTAATAATTATGGATTTTTGGGACATATAGCTCACACCTGTACTTTGAAGATGAAAACTAATTTGGTGTGGAGACCTAAGATGCATAAACCTAGACATATCATACATGCATCTGATTATAAATTGCTAAAAGGTGAACCCAAATTTGTTTGGGTTCCCAGGTCTAACATTTGATATTTTTATAGGGTTGCTCTCACACAAGTCCTCGTGAGAGCATATGGTACCTGGACAGCGGATGTTCAAAGCATATGACTAGAGATACTGCTCAATTCATAACGCTGAAAGCCAGGAGTGGAGGCAAGGTTACACTTGGAGATAATACCACAAAGAAAGTGGTTGGATCAGGTATAATTGGAAATTTGAAAAACTTTTTCATAAACAATGTGTTATTGGTTGAAGGCTTAAAGCATAATTTGTTAAGTATAAGTCAGCTATGTGATAAGGGCTTATATAATATAAAATTTTTACCTACTAGCTGCATATTAAGCCTAAATGGGAAAAATGTTTTAAATGGAAAAAGGGTAAACAATGTTTACATGCTAGATTTAAATTATATTCATTCTCCTACTACTTTTTGTTTGAAAACTATTTCTGATGAATCATGGCTTTGGCATAGGAGACTTTGTCATTATAGTATGAAAAACCTTAGGTGAATTACCCAAAAGAACTTAGTGAGAGGTATACCAAAACAAGACTTTACTAAGGACCACCTTTGTGATGCATGTCAATTAGGAAAACAAGTGAAGTCCTCTTTTAAGTCTAATAAGGATCTTAGAACTAGTAAACCATTAGAAATTCTTCACATGGATCTTTTTGAACCAATAGGAATTGTAAGTCTAGGAGGGAAGGTATACGGATTTATTATAGTGGATGATTATTCAAGATTCACTTGGGTTAGATTTCTATTTCATAAGAGTGAATCATTTGAGGAATTTAGAATTTTTTTGACTTGGATTCAAAGGAAATTAGGGTGTGAAGTAATTTCTATACAAAGTGATCATGGAGGAGAATTTGAAAATGAAATATTTGAAAATTTTTGTAAAGAAAAAGGGATTGATCACAATTTTTCTGCACTTAGAACCCCTCAACAAAATGGGGTAGTTGAGAGGAAAAACAGAACATTAATGGAAGCCGCCCGAGCAATGTTGGCAGAATACTCACTTCCTAGATATTTTTGGGCTGAGGCGGTTAACACTGCATGTTATGTTCTGAATAGGGTGAATGTTAGATCAAATTTAAATAAAACACCCTATGAGTTGCTAAAAGGTAGAACACTTAATTTGTCTCATTTGCATGTTTTTGATTGCAAGGTGTTCATTCATAATAATGGAAATCCGCCTTAGGAAAATTTGATCCAAAATCAGATGAAGGAATTTTTGTTGGATATTCAAGTGTTGGAAAATCTTATAGGATATTCAACAAAAGAACTTTGGTCATTGAAGAAACAACACATATTGTATTTGATGAATCTGAAAATTTGGAAGAGCCAAATATTATTGAAGATGAGATTGAGGAAAACTCCCAAAAGATTGATAGAATAAATTTGGAAGAAAATGTGGAAGAGAATTTGGAAAGAGAAAACCCTTTGCCTAGAGATTTGAGATTTTCTAAAAACCACCCATGGGAATTGATTATAGGTGAACCTATTGAGGGTGTTAGAACTAGGCGTGGATTAAACAAGGAAGTCAATCATTCAGCCTTTATTTCAACTATTGAACCCACTAACATTGATCAAGCACTTTCTGATGAATTTTGGATATTGGTCATGCAAGAAGAGTTGAATCAATTTGTAAGAAATGAAGTTTGGGAATTAACTTCAAGGCCAAAAGATCAAAGTGTTGTTGGAACCAAGTGGGTGTTCAAAAATAAAATGAATGACTCAGGAGTAGTCATTAGAAATAAGGCTAGATTAGTTGCTAAGGGGTATAATCAAATTGAAGGAATTGATCTTGAGGAGACTTTTGCCCCTGTAGCTAGACTTGAAGCAATTAGGGTTTTACTTGTCTTTGCCTATTTTAAAGGTTTTAAATTGTTTCAAATGGATGTCAAAAGTGTCTTTTTAAATGGGGTAATTGAGGAAGATGTTTTTGTAGAAAAACCTCTAGGTTTTGAAAATTCTAAATACTCAAATCATGCTTTCAAGTTAAAAGAAGGCATTATATGGATTGAAATAGGCACTTAGGGCTTGGTATGAGAGGTTGAGCACCGTCCTACTTGAAAGATCTTTTGAAAAAGGAAAGTGTGGATACAACTCTCTTTTTAAAGAAATTTGGAAAGGATATATACTCATTGTTCAAATTTATGTGGATGATATCATTTTTTGGATCTTCAAATAAAAAATCTTTGTGAAGATTTTTCTAAAATAATGAGTGGTGAATTTGAAATGAGTCTAATTAGAGATTTAAATTACTTTCTAGGTTTTAGCATTAAGCAACTTGAGTAAGGTACATTTCTTAGTCAAACTAAATATATTAAGGGCATCACTCAAAAAATATGAAATGGACAATGTTAAACCTGTTAGTACACCAATGAGTTCCTCAGTTCAGTTGGATAAGGACCTTAAGGGAAAAATCTGTTGATCAAAAAAATTTAGAGGAATAATTGGATCTTTACTTTACTTGACTGCTAGCCGACCATATATTATGTTCAGTGTTTGCTTATGTGCTAGATTTCAATCAGATCCAAAAGAATCACATTTGACAGTAGTGAAAAGGATATTAAGATACTTACTAGAAACTCAGAACTTAGAAATTTGGTGTTTGAATAGTTGCTATTTGAATGAGTTATATTTATGCAACTTAGCGCGCTAGTTTTGATGATTCCAAACATTATTGTTCAAATTGTATAGTTTTATCTCCTAACAATGTCAGAAAATTTGCACTTGCTCTTGTGTGTACTAACATTTCAGGAAAATCAGACTCCAGACTACGGAAAACTTCAAATTCAAATTCAACATGAGATAATTTTGTTTAATTGATGTTTGTCTTTTCTTTGAAATAATTTTTGAAAGGGAGTGATTGTAATTGAGTGGAATAAAATCTCACACACACAAATAAGGAGATCTTGAAATTCTATACTGATCGTACAGGACGATATTTATCGTACTGGACGATCTGTCAGTTATCTCCTATAGAGCACTTGGAACGAAATAGGAACTTGCTTTGAAAAATTTTCTAAGTCCTATTCGTCCAGGACGGAAATTTATTATCGTCCCAGGCGATGGGTTCTCTGTAAATTTTTCGTCCAGACGAATTTTACCATCGTACGAGGCGACCAGTCCTCTGGAAAATTTTCGTCCAGACGAAAAATAAATATCGTACAGGACGATCAGCTCTCTGGAAATTTTTCGTCCAGACGAAAAAACTAATTATCGTCCGCGGCGATTGGTTCTCTGAAAAAAAAAAAAAAAAAAAAAAAAAAAAAAAAAAAAAAAAAAAAAAAAAAAAAAAAAAAAAAAAAAAAAAAAAAAAAAAAAAAAAAAAAAAAAAAAAAAAAAAAAAAAAAAAAAAAAAAAAAAAAAAAAAAAAAAAAAAAAAAAAAAAAAAAAAAAAAAAAAAAAAAAAAAAAAAAAAAAAAAAAAAAAAAAAAAAAAAAAAAAAAAAAAAAAAAAAAAAAAAAAAAAAAAAAAAAAAAAAAAAAAAAAAAAAAAAAAAAAAAAAAAAAAAAAAAAAAAAAAAAAAAAAAAAAAAAAAAAAAAAAAAAAAAAAAAAAAAAAAAAAAAAAAAAAAAAAAAAAAAAAAAAAAAAAAAAAAAAAAAAAAAAAAAAAAAAAAAAAAAAAAAAAAAAAAAAAAAAAAAAAAAAAAAAAAAAAAAAAAAAAAAAAAAAAAAAAAAAAAAAAAAAAAAAAAAAAAAAAAAAAAAAAAAAAAAAAAAAAAAAAAAAAAAAAAAAAAAAAAAAAAAAAAAAAAAAAAAAAAAAAAAAAAAAAAAAAAAAAAAAAAAAAAAAAAAAAAAAAAAAAAAAAAAAAAAAAAAAAAAAAAAAAAAAAAAAAAAAAAAAAAAAAAAAAAAAAAAAAAAAAAAAAAAAAAAAAAAAAAAAAAAAAAAAAAAAAAAAAAAAAAAAAAAAAAAAAAAAAAAAAAAAAAAAAAAAAAAAAAAAAAAAAAAAAAAAAAAAAAAAAAAAAAAAAAAAAAAAAAAAAAAAAAAAAAAAAAAAAAAAAAAAAAAAAAAAAAAAAAAAAAAAAAAAAAAAAAAAAAAAAAAAAAAAAAAAAAAAAAAAAAAAAAAAAAAAAAAAAAAAAAAAAAAAAAAAAAAAAAAAAAAAAAAAAAAAAAAAAAAAAAAAAAAAAAAAAAAAAAAAAAAAAAAAAAAAAAAAAAAAAAAAAAAAAAAAAAAAAAAAAAAAAAAAAAAAAAAAAAAAAAAAAAAAAAAAAAAAAAAAAAAAAAAAAAAAAAAAAAAAAAAAAAAAAAAAAAAAAAAAAAAAAAAAAAAAAAAAAAAAAAAAAAAAAAAAAAAAAAAAAAAAAAAAAAAAAAAAAAAAAAAAAAAAAAAAAAAAAAAAAAAAAAAAAAAAAAAAAAAAAAAAAAAAAAAAAAAAAAAAAAAAAAAAAAAAAAAAAAAAAAAAAAAAAAAAAAAAAAAAAAAAAAAAAAAAAAAAAAAAAAAAAAAAAAAAAAAAAAAAAAAAAAAAAAAAAAAAAAAAAAAAAAAAAAAAAAAAAAAAAAAAAAAAAAAAAAAAAAAAAAAAAAAAAAAAAAAAAAAAAAAAAAAAAAAAAAAAAAAAAAAAAAAAAAAAAAAAAAAAAAAAAAAAAAAAAAAAAAAAAAAAAAAAAAAAAAAAAAAAAAAAAAAAAAAAAAAAAAAAAAAAAAAAAAAAAAAAAAAAAAAAAAAAAAAAAAAAAAAAAAAAAAAAAAAAAAAAAAAAAAAAAAAAAAAAAAAAAAAAAAAAAAAAAAAAAAAAAAAAAAAAAAAAAAAAAAAAAAAAAAAAAAAAAAAAAAAAAAAAAAAAAAAAAAAAAAAAAAAAAAAAAAAAAAAAAAAAAAAAAAAAAAAAAAAAAAAAAAAAAAAAAAAAAAAAAAAAAAAAAAAAAAAAAAAAAAAAAAAAAAAAAAAAAAAAAAAAAAAAAAAAAAAAAAAAAAAAAAAAAAAAAAAAAAAAAAAAAAAAAAAAAAAAAAAAAAAAAAAAAAAAAAAAAAAAAAAAAAAAAAAAAAAAAAAAAAAAAAAAAAAAAAAAAAAAAAAAAAAAAAAAAAAAAAAAAAAAAAAAAAAAAAAAAAAAAAAAAAAAAAAAAAAAAAAAAAAAAAAAAAAAAAAAAAAAAAAAAAAAAAAAAAAAAAAAAAAAAAAAAAAAAAAAAAAAAAAAAAAAAAAAAAAAAAAAAAAAAAAAAAAAAAAAAAAAAAAAAAAAAAAAAAAAAAAAAAAAAAAAAAAAAAAAAAAAAAAAAAAAAAAAAAAAAAAAAAAAAAAAAAAAAAAAAAAAAAAAAAAAAAAAAAAAAAAAAAAAAAAAAAAAAAAAAAAAAAAAAAAAAAAAAAAAAAAAAAAAAAAAAAAAAAAAAAAAAAAAAAAAAAAAAAAAAAAAAAAAAAAAAAAAAAAAAAAAAAAAAAAAAAAAAAAAAAAAAAAAAAAAAAAAAAAAAAAAAAAAAAAAAAAAAAAAAAAAAAAAAAAAAAAAAAAAAAAAAAAAAAAAAAAAAAAAAAAAAAAAAAAAAAAAAAAAAAAAAAAAAAAAAAAAAAAAAAAAAAAAAAAAAAAAAAAAAAAAAAAAAAAAAAAAAAAAAAAAAAAAAAAAAAAAAAAAAAAAAAAAAAAAAAAAAAAAAAAAAAAAAAAAAAAAAAAAAAAAAAAAAAAAAAAAAAAAAAAAAAAAAAAAAAAAAAAAAAAAAAAAAAAAAAAAAAAAAAAAAAAAAAAAAAAAAAAAAAAAAAAAAAAAAAAAAAAAAAAAAAAAAAAAAAAAAAAAAAAAAAAAAAAAAAAAAAAAAAAAAAAAAAAAAAAAAAAAAAAAAAAAAAAAAAAAAAAAAAAAAAAAAAAAAAAAAAAAAAAAAAAAAAAAAAAAAAAAAAAAAAAAAAAAAAAAAAAAAAAAAAAAAAAAAAAAAAAAAAAAAAAAAAAAAAAAAAAAAAAAAAAAAAAAAAAAAAAAAAAAAAAAAAAAAAAAAAAAAAAAAAAAAAAAAAAAAAAAAAAAAAAAAAAAAAAAAAAAAAAAAAAAAAAAAAAAAAAAAAAAAAAAAAAAAAAAAAAAAAAAAAAAAAAAAAAAAAAAAAAAAAAAAAAAAAAAAAAAAAAAAAAAAAAAAAAAAAAAAAAAAAAAAAAAAAAAAAAAAAAAAAAAAAAAAAAAAAAAAAAAAAAAAAAAAAAAAAAAAAAAAAAAAAAAAAAAAAAAAAAAAAAAAAAAAAAAAAAAAAAAAAAAAAAAAAAAAAAAAAAAAAAAAAAAAAAAAAAAAAAAAAAAAAAAAAAAAAAAAAAAAAAAAAAAAAAATAAAAAAAAAAAAAAAAAAAAAAAAAAAAAAAAAAAAAAAAAAAAAAAAAAAAAAAAAAAAAAAAAAAAAAAAAAAAAAAAAAAAAAAAAAAAAAAAAAAAAAAAAAAAAAAAAAAAAAAAAAAAAAAAAAAAAAAAAAAAAAAAAAAAAAAAAAAAAAAAAAAAAAAAAAAAAAAAAAAAAAAAAAAAAAAAAAAAAAAAAAAAAAAAAAAAAAAAAAAAAAAAAAAAAAAAAAAAAAAAAAAAAAAAAAAAAAAAAAAAAAAAAAAAAAAAAAAAAAAAAAAAAAAAAAAAAAAAAAAAAAAAAAAAAAAAAAAAAAAAAAAAAAAAAAAAAAAAAAAAAAAAAAAAAAAAAAAAAAAAAAAAAAAAAAAAAAAAAAAAAAAAAAAAAAAAAAAAAAAAAAAAAAAAAAAAAAAAAAAAAAAAAAAAAAAAAAAAAAAAAAAAAAAAAAAAAAAAAAAAAAAAAAAAAAAAAAAAAAAAAAAAAAAAAAAAAAAAAAAAAAAAAAAAAAAAAAAAAAAAAAAAAAAAAAAAAAAAAAAAAAAAAAAAAAAAAAAAAAAAAAAAAAAAAAAAAAAAAAAAAAAAAAAAAAAAAAAAAAAAAAAAAAAAAAAAAAAAAAAAAAAAAAAAAAAAAAAAAAAAAAAAAAAAAAAAAAAAAAAAAAAAAAAAAAAAAAAAAAAAAAAAAAAAAAAAAAAAAAAAAAAAAAAAAAAAAAAAAAAAAAAAAAAAAAAAAAAAAAAAAAAAAAAAAAAAAAAAAAAAAAAAAAAAAAAAAAAAAAAAAAAAAAAAAAAAAAAAAAAAAAAAAAAAAAAAAAAAAAAAAAAAAAAAAAAAAAAAAAAAAAAAAAAAAAAAAAAAAAAAAAAAAAAAAAAAAAAAAAAAAAAAAAAAAAAAAAAAAAAAAAAAAAAAAAAAAAAAAAAAAAAAAAAAAAAAAAAAAAAAAAAAAAAAAAAAAAAAAAAAAAAAAAAAAAAAAAAAAAAAAAAAAAAAAAAAAAAAAAAAAAAAAAAAAAAAAAAAAAAAAAAAAAAAAAAAAAAAAAAAAAAAAAAAAAAAAAAAAAAAAAAAAAAAAAAAAAAAAAAAAAAAAAAAAAAAAAAAAAAAAAAAAAAAAAAAAAAAAAAAAAAAAAAAAAAAAAAAAAAAAAAAAAAAAAAAAAAAAAAAAAAAAAAAAAAAAAAAAAAAAAAAAAAAAAAAAAAAAAAAAAAAAAAAAAAAAAAAAAAAAAAAAAAAAAAAAAAAAAAAAAAAAAAAAAAAAAAAAAAAAAAAAAAAAAAAAAAAAAAAAAAAAAAAAAAAAAAAAAAAAAAAAAAAAAAAAAAAAAAAAAAAAAAAAAAAAAAAAAAAAAAAAAAAAAAAAAAAAAAAAAAAAAAAAAAAAAAAAAAAAAAAAAAAAAAAAAAAAAAAAAAAAAAAAAAAAAAAAAAAAAAAAAAAAAAAAAAAAAAAAAAAAAAAAAAAAAAAAAAAAAAAAAAAAAAAAAAAAAAAAAAAAAAAAAAAAAAAAAAAAAAAATCAAAAAAAAAAAAAAAAAAAAAAAATCCATATTAATATCATCAACAAATAATAATCTAAATTCATAATAATCATTCAAAAAAATCATTAAAAAATAAAAAAATCCATAATAACAAAAATAAATACATACAATAAATTAAACATACACAATAATCAAACTAACCTCTATATAATAATTCTATGACACAGAAAACAATATATCCATCTAAACCTAATAATAATTACATCATACCCTTCATCTTAGACATAAAACATATGACAAATATCCTCCCATCAAATACCCACTCAACAAAACAATACCACCTATATACAGATAAAATCCTACATAAAATCCACATCAAATATCACTCACATCCACAGATCATCATATACCTGAGAAATAAACACCAATATATATAAACCAAATATACCAACACTCTGTCACCATACATTAATACAAATACCCCACATCACATAATTGAATATTATTTTATATTTTTATATATATTTTCCCTCAATATTATTTTATTTAAAGTGATAATGATATCCATTTATCCCTCCCATATGATAGTAATCCAGAATTAATCATACTAATTTATTTATTTTTTTTTTAACCAGTCCCAATTAAAATCTAATCACAATTATATACCATAAATTTATTTTTTTATATTAATTTATATCTATTTTTAATTAAATAAAATAAATTAATCCTCCTATCTAAACACCTATATAATCATAATCACACCTATTACAGACTATTGAATATTTAGTCTATATCAACATTATTTTAATTATAAATTTTATTAAATAATATTATATATATAATTGATATAATATTTATTTATAGTCATATACATACATATTCAATAATTTAGCATTTATATATATTACCAAACAGAGATATTAATTATATTTAGAATTCAATAAAGTATATATTTTCATTTTTTTACATTAATTTGAAATATTAAATTTATTTTACAATATTTAAAATAATTAATATATAATAATTTATATAACCAACACCCACCCTTAACCCAAGCTTTACCATATTTTATATCCACCATTATACTGATTTTCATTTAAAATTTATTTATTAATAATATCAATTAATAATAAATTACAATTAAAATACATTATAATAAAATACAAATAATCCTTTACAATTTATTTTTGAATATGTGTTATTTTAAATTTTATTATATTATTTTATAAAAAACAATTTATTTTAAATAAAATTAAAAAATTTGAATTTTTAATTTATCATAATAAAAATATAAATATTCAAAATATTATTTTATAAAATTTTTTAAATATAAAATAAATTTATTATTATTTATTTATAATTAATTATTTTATAAATATCTACATGATTTTATATCATTAAGTTTTTTAAAAAAAAATAAAGCCATTAATTATCAAAAAATCTAATCATAAAATAAAATTTATTCAATAATAATATCAAAATCTAAAAATTATAATAATATATTCATTAAATCAAATAAAAAAAAAATATATAAAAAATAAAATCAATCATATTTATAAATAATAATAATCAAAAATAAATTCTATTAATTAAATTTTTAATACAAATTTTTTTATTTTTTATATATTATCAATTATTATTAAAAAAATAAATCTATATATCAAAATCATAAATAACAATTAAAATAATCAAATCTAAATAATTACAATCAAAAATAAAATAAAAAAAAAATCATAAACAAAATAAAACATACACAAAATCATAAAAAATAAAATCATAAATAAAATATATCAAAAACCAATCAAAAAATCATACAAAATCCAAAACAATCAATAACTAAAAATAATAAAAAAATATAATCAAAAAAAATAATCCAAATAAAAACAAAAAAAAATCAGAACTCAAACCCACCACAATATCAACAACTAAAAAAACCCAAAAATAACCCAAACATATAAATAACAAACATAAATAAAACATCAAAAATCCAAACACAAACTAAAAATATACATCATAAACACATAATCAAAACCATTATAAAAAACACCATAATACAAATAAAAATACACCCCATCAATCACCCAACAAACATAACAAACAAAACATCCCAACAATCAATAAAAAAATTCAAATCATACAAAAATCAAAAAAAATAACAAAACCCATCATAAAACTCAAATCACTCTAAATCACCACACAAAAAAAACAAACTAATACCAATAATCATAAATATTTTAAAAAAATATTCTGATAGTAAAATACTAATCATAATATCATCAAATCATAAAAAAATTTAAATAAAATAAAAAATAATCAAAAATAATAATAAAATCCATAATTAATAAAAAAAAATGCCATAAATAAAAAACAAATATCAAAAATCAAAATTTTAAATATTATAATAATATAAAATTAAAAAATATCAAAAATATTTATTAATAATTAATCATCAATAAATATAAATCATAAAATCATCTTATATCAATCAAATTTAAATTTTAAATCAAAATAAAAATTAAAAAATTAATATCTTATTTAATCAAAATATATCCATCAATCATAAATCATATAATAAAATTAAATATCCAGCTAAAATACATTAATAAATATTAATCAAAATAATCAATAAAAATAATAAAAATAATACAAAAAAATCAAATACTATAAATAAACATAATCCAATAATCCATAAATCATATCATACAAATTAATATAAAAATAAATATCCATTATTAATAATATACTAATGATTATCTTTATAAAAAAAAATAAAATTAAATATAAAATAAAAAATATTATTATAATAACTTTTAAATTTAATTAAAATAATTAATAATTTGAAAATCATCATCAAATATAATAATAAATATAAAAATAATCACAATAAAATAAACAAAAAAATACAATAAAAAAAAATATCAATAACATCCCAAAATAAAAAAAAATAAATTAAATCAAAAAAAATAATACAATAAAAATAAAAAAAAATAAATCAAAAAAAAAAAAAAAAAAAAAAATCAAAAAAAAAAAATCAATAATAATCAATAAATCAACAAAAAACTCAAAATATAATCAAAAAAAAAAAAAAATAAATCAAAAAAAATAATTCTTGTTCGCTTAAATATGAAATTTTACTAGTTGTTCTGACTTTATATTTATTTTAGTTGAAAAACTCACGTAGAGGGTCTATATGTTAATATAGGAAAAAAATGTAAAAGATTTAAGGGGATCTCACTCTCACTACGCAGTGTTTAAAGAGCTATCAAAAATTGAAATAAAAAGAAACTTTAAACCCAGAGTTCGAGATCCCCGCTTTAACAAAATAATACAAAGTAACTAAGGATAACCATGTTAGGGTTATTGCCTTAGGGAAAATGCACCATTAGAAATAGGGAGGGGGAAGTCAGTCAAAAAACAATCAACAAGTCAGCAACACGTTCCACAGACAATTGCACATCAAACGGGCCTAAGAAAGGACCTGCAAACCAACAAAAAGAATTTGAACTAAAAACACTGCACGAAAGATAGAAAGTAAATGACAAGACAAAGGATAATAGTTTTATGATTATATAAAATTACAGGAGAAAGAGAAATTTGTAAAATATTTAGATTAGGTTATATTCATTTTAGATTTTTTGCAATTTTAAGTGTAATTTAAAGTGATTTATTTTTTATTAATTTATTGAAGATGTCATCACTATGTAGATATTTTGTAATTATATAGATGATGAAGCTAAAAATTTAAGCAAAAAAAAGTTAATATCTAAGTGATTTATAGATAATTTGAATACTATAGGGATTAGCAAAGAATCCTCTTCATTATGAAAATTTATATAGTTCTGTTTCAAAAATTCACATGCATAATAAAGATATTAACTGTAATTAATTAGACAAATATATTAACAAATTATACTCATACAATTTTTTAAATTAGAATAATATTAAATTATATTTTCTAACGTAACTATAGGAATTAAAAAATCAGTATAATTTGTAGTTTTATTTACAGGAACTTAGGGAATTTAATAGAATTTATAATTTTAATACAAATGTAAGTTTTATCGCTTCACATAGATTCATTAAACTTTTAAATACATTATTTACTTCGGTAGCTGAATTAATATGTTTATTAGATCAATATTTGTTTAGTAAGCATGTTTTAATTTATATATTTTTTATCTTAATACAGTCATATAATCAATTAATATATCTGATCTTAAGTATGATATTCTCGAATTAAGAGTATGGAACGATAAAATTTTCCTTCATTTATGGTGGATGGATATTGATTATGCTAAAGGAAAGACGAACCATCTACGATTAAAAATACTAGCACTGCTTATGAGATCACTCTAGCTTTATGAATATTGGTAGCAATCTAATCATCTTAGTTTGATGTATACAAATATAAAAATATTTGCTAGTATTAATGGTTCAATCGATCAGTATAACAATGTTAGAGAACTAATTAAGCTAATTGATGATTAATTCAACACTTCCGAAAAAGCTCTTATTAGCACGCCGATTATGAAGTTTTCATCTATGAAGCTAAATAGAATTAAATGTGTGAGATAGCACATAATGCAAATGTGGGATATTACAGCTTAGCTTAAAACACTTATGGTTGATCATTTGCCGAGTCTATTCTAGTGCATTTTATTCTAAACACCATTTTACAATAATATGGTCCTTTCACAATATCCTATAACGCACATAAGGATAAATTTCCAATTAATAAGCTTATGACCACATGTGTTCAAGAGGAGAAAAGGTTGGTTATGAAAATGGATGAGAGTGTAATGTTAGCTACACATAAAAAGGATTGGAGTCAACCCAAGAAGAGAGGAAAAGAATAAAATACAACCCCAATCTAACATCCATAAAGAATCAGAAGTGTTTCTTTTGTAAAAAGAAGGAACACATGAAGAAGGATTGCATCAAATTTAAAATTTGGCTTGACATGAAAGGTTAAATAATTTCATTTGTCTTTTATAAATTTAATATGACTAATGTTATTTATAATACATGGTGGATTGATTCAGGATCCATAACCAATCTTTTTAATACTTTATAGGATATGTAAAATCTAAGAAAGTCAGTGGAAAAAGAGCAATACATCTATTTAGGAAATAAAATGATCTCATATATTGAAGATATTGGATAAAGCTATTTAGTATTGAGTAGTTTAGAATTAGAAAATTCTTTTTATGTACTTAGTTTTTTTTATGAATTTGATTTCAGTTTTCAAACTTGTAATGTTTGGTTTTACTTTTAACTTTTCAGAAACTTCTATCGCTTTATATTATAAATGTGAACTTATTGGAAAATGTATTTTTTAATAATATTTTCTATACTAATTTGGTAAATAGCTTCACTCATAATATAATGTATGTTCAAGCTGGTATTAAAAGATGTGTTATAAATGAAAATTCTTCAATGTTATGGCACCGAAGAATAGGATATATCTCCATAAATAGGATTAAAAGATTGATAAATGATGGAGTATTTAATACTTTGGATTTCATTGATTTTGATATTTCTATGTGTTACATTAAGGGTAAGCAAACTAACAAGACAAAGAAAGGCGATAAGAGGAGTACAAACATATTAAAGATCATTCATTCCGATATTTGTTGACTATATATGAATTTTTATAATCCAAAATATTTCATCACTTTTATTGACGATTACTCATGATATATGTATCTTTATTTGCTTCAAAATAAAAATAAAGCATTAAATGCCTTTAAGATTTTAAGGCAGAAGTAGAGAAATAATACTGAAAACAAATTAAAATTATGAGATAAGATAAATGTGGTGAGTATTATGGAAGATATACTAAGGATGAATAAATGTTTGGTCCATATGCAAAGTTGTGTCAAGAAAATAAGATTGTTGCCCATTATAATTTACTTGGCTTACCTAATCATAATGGTGTAACTGAGAGAAGGAATAGAACATCGATGAGCATGGTTAGGATTATGAATAGTAGCTCTAAACTACCTAAATTCTCATGGATTGAAGCTCTCAAGACGACAATGTACATATTAAAATAGGTTCCAACTAATGTTGTTCCTAAAACTTCTTTTGAGTTGTGGAAAGGTTAGAAACCAAATTTAAGTCATGTATCTATAAGTGGATGTTTGTGTAAAGTGAGAAATTTTAATCTACAAGAGAAAAACTTAAACCCAGGAATGAACTTTTAATGGATATTTTATTGGATATGCTAAAATTCTAAATTTTATAGATTTTATTGTCCATCAAATAGCACTAGAATTATGGAATCAAGAAATGCAAAAAAAAATTAGAATGATTTTATTTGTGGGAGTTACCAATTACAAAGCTTAGTTCTTGAAAAGAAATATATAGATGGACAAACTTTTTCAAGTGTTAGGTTGATTATTACCCATAACATTCCTAAAGTCCAAGTATGTATTGTACAACCATTAATAGTGATTCCATAAGCTACTAATAAACTAGTAAATATAGTTAACAATGAACTTCATAAGAGAAGGTTGTTACAACATTAAGAAGATCTATTAAGGAAAGACTATCAGTAATTCCTAGTGACTATATTATATATCTTCAATAGTCATACTATAACATTGGAGATAAAAATAATCTTGAAACATTTCATAAGCCAAGAGTTGTAAATAATCTAATTTATGGATTGATGCCATAAAAGATGGGATGAATTCAATGGCACAGAACAAAACTTTGGTTTAGTTTCCTAATAGTACAAAAGCCATAGGGTGTAAAAAAGTCTTTAACACAAAAAAGACTCATTATACAACATTGAAATATATAAAACAAGACTTGTTGCTAAATGATTCACTCAACATGAAGGGATTGATTACAAAGAAACTTTTTTTCATCTATCTAAAAAGGATTCCTTCAGAATTATCACGACACTGGTCAGGCATTTTCATTTAGAGCTATAACAAATGGATGTGAAAACTGTATTTCTAAATGGAACACTGAAAGAGGAGGTTAACATGAAACAACCAAAAGATTTTTTTCTCTTGTGAAGGTGATTATTTAGTATGCAAGCTTAAGAAGTCTATATATGGATTGAAACAAACCTCCCATCAATTGTATTTAAAATTCCATGATATAATCTCTTCATTTAGTTTTGTAGAAAATATCATGGATCAATGTATATACCAGAAGATCAGTGGGAGAAAATTTTATTTTTTAATCCAATATGTAGATACTATTTTACTTAAAACTAATGATAAAACCTTATTACGTGAGGAGAAATAATTTCTCTCTAAAATTTTTGATAAGAAGGATATGGGTGATGTCTCTTATGTTAATGGCATTAAAATACAAAGAGATAGACTTTAAGGCATTTTAGGTTTGTCTTAACACACATATATTAATAAAATATTGGAGAGATCTAGGATGAAAAATTGTTCTCTAAGCATAACTCTCATTGTTAAAGGGAATAAATTTTGTTTGAGTAGGTGCTCGAAAAATGATTTTGAAAAGGCAAAAATGAGAAATATTCCATATGCTTCAGTTGTTTATAGCCTAATATATGCTCAGGTTTGCACAAAACCTGACATAGTATTTGTGGTAAGGATATTAGGGAGATATCAAAGTAATCAATGCATGTACTACTGGCGAGCTGCAAAGAAAGTATTAAGGTATATCTAAGGTATCAAAAATTACATGCTTATGTAGAAGCAGAATAATAGTTTGGAAGTGACTGGCCATTTAGATTAGAGAGAGTTGCCATCAAAGTAATCAATGCATGCACTACTGGCGAGATGCTCAGGTGGATGAGTGAGTTCACTCATAGGAATAGAATGCGAAACGAGAATATATGTAAAAAGTTTGGAGTAGCTCCTATGGTACATAAGATTAGAGAGAGTTTCCTTAGATGATTTGGTCGCATAAAACATCAACCTTTATGATGTCCCAGTTAGAATAGCATATATGTTAGATTTGATACCATGCTAAGAAAGTTATAGGCATCAATAAAAAGATTTGGTTATAAAGTATTAAAAATGAATTTTTCTTTAGATGTAAACGAGAATCTTACTTTTAACAGTACACAATGAAGAAAAAGAATTCATGTAGCTAACCCCACGTAGTAGGATAAAGAATTGATGTTGTTGTTGTTGATAGTTGATGTAGATGGTTAGTTTGTGTTGATGATTATCCTGTAGCCAATATTTGGGTTTGATTATCCTGTTAGGTTGTAAATAATTCATTGATATCTAATTTGAATGTGATAAAAATAAGAATGTTAAGATAGATGCGTGAATAAAGCTTAAAAACCATACATCAAGAAAATATGTGAAGTTTGATCCATTTGTGTTAGCAAGTCAAGCTATTCAAGTTTATTTCAGCAAATATCCCAGTGGTTATAGAGACAAACAAGATTGGCTAGCTGTCATAAAAATAAAAGCACGGGGAATAATTGATCAATAATACATTGTAGCAACAGCACATCAAGAGGATGAGATGTCAAGTTATAGGCCTATTGAAATTGAGGAGATGCCAATTACAACCTCTAGTATTGAAATGGATCGAGTTAGAAGATGTGAATAGTTCAACTAGCTCAGGCGAAGATGAGAATGAAGATGAAAGTGAAGATACTCTTGAGAGCAATGAAAATAGTTTTGATGATTCTGAGTAGTTTTTGTAATTTAGTATTGTAGAATTTTACTTTTTTGTAATATTTTAAAAAGTACTTTTTGAAATCTAAGAAATGAAAATGTTAATTTCCAACTTGTATTCTAGTATTCTTTATTTTTGTAATTAATTAACAGTTTTATTAATTACTTCTTGTATTTGTATTCTGTTATATTTAGAATTGTAGAATTATACTTTTTTATTAATTGCTTCTTTTATTTGTACTTTTTATATATTACTGTGCTTTACTAATTGTTTCTTTTATGCAGATGGCTTCAGGCGACGATCCTCCTCGTAAATCATTTGCCTCAAAGTTCCGGCGGAAGAAGTTTACTATTAGTAGAGCCACACAGCTTGATGAAGGGGAGGAACCATCAGTTCCACCTGCTGATGTACCTACACCACCACCACCACCTAGGGGCCAGCAGCAGTCCCCGAGTGAGTAGGGTCAGGGACCTTCAGATCCACCTGCTGTTATACCTCCATACTTCTCTGGACACTTCCCTCCTCCCTCGATGAGTCCTCACTTCCCCTCTCCAGATCAGACGCATGCTTCTCCATTCTATTCATATTACCCCCACCATCATCACAGGCAGCTGGTCCATCCACTGGTCCTCACCCTCGTTACCCTTACCCATATTACTACCCCTATCCGGTGCAGCATGAACAGGATGGACCATCTAGACCACTAGAGGTTGGCGCTAGCGATCATGCAGCTGCAACAGATAAGCATCAATACATTGAGCCTTAGGGCGATAAGTAAGTCAGTTTATGCTATTAAGTTATTTGTATTTTGATATATTACAAGTTATTGACAAAAAAAATAACCTGCAGCTTCAATCCTTCAAGGCCACCTATACATATGATCCGTGATATTATAAAGAATAAATATGATGCTTCTTACTTATCCTAGAAGAAGATCCCAAAGCCGGTTAGAGATATGTGGTTTGGAGAATTTCAGGTATACTTTTTTGGTATGATTTCAAATATGTGATTTAATTTATACTAATCTTTTTGGTATTACCTAAATTTTTATAGAAAGAATTTAAGTGGTTGCCTGAGTACATCACGAGGATCAGACAAATTTTGAGAGGAGAGGAACGACCCATCTCAGGGACATGTTCACGGACATTAGAAAGTCCGGGCAGCATCCTAATTGGATTGGAGAGGGCATTTGGGCTGATTTGAGTAGTGCTTGGGTGACCCCTGAGTTTATAAAAGTGAGTGCAGAATAAACAGAACAGAGCCTCTGACTGTGGTGGTTTAGGAAGCTCTCTTCATACTGGTGGATCTGTACCTCATACGGAACATAGGCGGCGACTGTTAAGAGTTTTAAATTAGTTTATTAAATATATTTATGTTATTATAACTAAGCATCAAATTTTCAGTGGGTTGATGAGAAGGCTAAGAAGGCTCATGTGAGAAAAATTTTTGGAGTTTTAGAATAAAAATTTATTTTAATAAAACTAATTGTAATATCAATATATTTTATGGATTTATTCTCGCAGGATGATTTTGTACGAGCTCGAGAAAGTCGGCAATCCACTAGCGAGGGATCATCTTCAGGATCGGCCCACATTTCTGAGTATCATACATGGTCAGATGTTTTTGGTGGAAGATAGAGGGGGAGGGTATATGGCATAGGTTCACAGGCCTATGCTATTGAGGGCAGTTCATCCACCTCTGTATTTCATGATCCAAGTGGAGCTGAAGAATCTGTAAGCGAGAGGGTTGCAGCGCTGACTAGAGAGATTGAAGAGATGAAAAGGGTTCAATCTAGAGAGATTGAAGAAATGAGAAAGGTTCAAAATGAAATGCAAGCAGAGCTGCAATCCTACAGAGTTGAAAATCAAAGGAAGCAGGAGCAAGGAGTAGCCATCTCCAGATAGTGAGGATACAGCTGAGGATTAGATCTTTTTTATGTTTGATGATTGTATTTTGAAATTGTGAACTTGTGATTGTAACCTTATTAAATTTAGAACTTGTGAACTTGTTTTATGTTTGATGAACTTATATAAAACTTTTTAATGTTTGATTGTAAACTTGTTTATTTAATTTGTGCTTATGTATGTAGTTGTGATGAATATAGCGGCGTGTTGCCCAAAACTTCTGATTATGTATTGCTATTTCTGCAGGTTTAGAATTTAGGTTGAACCTCCCTCAAATAGAGGGAATGCTATCAATTTTTTTTTCAGGTGCTACAGGTTTCCGGCGGCCAACCGGCGGTTTGGCCGCCGGAAACCTCAATACCGGACGGTTCATTGACGCCGCCGATAATTTCCTTACACCGTCGGAAATATACCAGAGGTTACCGATGGCCACTGGCGGTTATCCGGTGAAAGCCCATCGGTGTAAACCGCCGGTAGTACCGTCGGCCATAACCGGCGGGTAACCGCCGGCAATTTTACCGGCAGTAAACCGACGCTAGCCGATGGTTGATCGAATGCACGACGGCCTCTGTAACCGCCAGCATGCCGTCGGTGAAGTGACCGCCGGTTAGCCATCGGTAAAATAACCAGTGGCTCAACGGCCGGAACACCGCCGGTACAAAATCTGGTAATCACCGGCGGTGTTAGCCACCGGAAAGTCGTCGGCTAATAAAACCGCCGGAAATAAACCGCTGTTAATTGTTTCCTACGTCATTTTTACCGGCGGCTTGAGGACCGCCGAAAAGCCGCCGGTAGTTTTGAAAACCGCCGGTTTAACCATCTAAGCCGCCGGAAAAAACCGTCGGTTTTTGACGATTTTCCTGTAGTGAGAACTAAAGCAAGCCAAGTTAGCACAAATGTCGGCTAACTTATTGTTCTCCCTAATAGTACAATTAAAAACAACATAATTAAAAAGTTTAATAAAAGAAAGGTCTAAAGAGTTAATACCATCTTTGTCCACCACTCCCTTGATAAATTTGATAACATTGTAGTTATCTCCTTCAATAACGATGCCTTTGTAATCAAGCATCCATTCTTTGACCATCATATTAATAGCTAGAATCGATTGAAGTTCCAAAGCCGCTGCATCCCAATGAGTTTGAGACATACCGAATGCCAATAAAAGTCTTCCTTGATGGTCTCTAAATACTCTCCAATTAATGATGTTAAAATAACTATCATTAATGGTCCAAATTATTCCTAATTAATTGATTATTTTAAGTTTGAATTTAGCAATAAAAAATGACAGTTATTCAATTTTAATTAAGAAATTAAAACTGACTGTTTCTTACTTTTAATTCAGCTCTTAAAATTTAAAATTCATTTAAGTGAATAAAATTAATGAATAGTGAAGCTGAAGTGTTCTTTGTGTCCTTTGTGGTGGAAAGTTAACATGCATGATGGATGTGTAAAGTGATCTTTCTTATGTTATTTAAAGAATTAAGTATGAAATGAGTCAATATGAAATCATTGATGTTAAATGTTTAGATAAGATAATTTTGAATGTTAAGTATATAATTTTTTAAAAAATGTCATAGGCTTTGGATTGGTTGAGATGGTTGTAATTTTTTTTATAAAAGTGATTATAAAATTATTATGTGGAAAGTAATTTTTTTTAAGTTGGTGTAAAAAATAACTTCTCAATATAAAAATTTTTGTAAAGCAGAGAGAAAGACATAGCCATATGGAATTATGATTGTGGCTTGAGAAAAGTTAAATAGGAAGAAAGCCATATCAAACAAACCATTAATCTATATCAACCTGAACTTGAATAAAAAAATATATATTTCTTTTCATAAGAAATTAGTGCTTGATTTGTGTACTAGAGCTAGCATTATGGAAATTGGTATTATTTTATTCATTGTAGAATGGAACCAACAATGAAGTAGCTAAGTGCAGCACCCACCAGTCCAATTTGCATGTCATGAACTACAATGCTTAGTTAAACTGGTGACAAGGTACCACACTCACTAGCCTTATTTAAAAACAAAAAAGAGTAAAGCTTTCTACATAATGAGCTCTAGATGGTGAGAGATAATTACGTGCAAAATTTGGATAAAAGCTAAGTCCTATTTCTGTGAGTGTGCACAGTGAAAGTGCTGTGGTGAACAGTAACTACGCTTTTACTACGCACACTCACAAAAATGGGACGGTTCTCCAGTCCAGACTCCGCACGTAATAATCTCTCGGATGCATAGATAGTGCTTAGTAAGGTTCTCACTTGAAAGGTTCCATCTTCTTTGTTTTGATTAATATAAAATGAAAATGAATTGTTTAAGGCTTGTTAGGTTTCTATCTTTGAAGTTCTATGAATTTGATGTGCTGCGTTTACAAGACTTCCCATTCAATCCCTACATGCACGATAATATTATTATATGATTTTATCTCATTTAAATAGAATAAAAATATTACAAATCAATTGTTTATTCTGACGCTAATTTAATCAGAATATTTTTAGTTTCTTTTTTTTTTTATATAATTGAAAGATGTTATAAAAAGAAATGAATTACCTAAAGATAAATTACAATTGTTAATATAATCAAATATTTAGTTATTATTATTATTTAGGGAAAGTTTTATTTTATTCCATCACAAAAAGAGGTACATGATCAATATTTTAAAAATTGGATCGGACTGACCAATTCAACCGGTTGAACCGGTTTGCCGGTCAGTCTGAATATTATAAAACTCCTTTAGACATGAATCAGCTTACCTGCCTCGAACTAGCAAACCAATGCAAATTTTCAAAAATCAATTCAGCGATATTTAATTTAATTAAATAAACCAAAGGTTACAAAAACTAAACAAACAAAACACAAAAGCCAAAACCGGCCACTGAGGAATAAATGAACTTAAAAAAGTAATCATCCTCAAGAATATTAATAAATTCTTGAGGCAAGTACAAAGAATTTACATCCCCATATTTCCACAAAAAGTGTCCTCCAATAGCTTGCTTAGCACCAAAATGGGTTGTCTTATTACTCTCTCTCGGCCTAGAGCCAACACCACCGAGTTGAACAATTTTATCCAACTGAACCGATCACTATCCTGAGCTCTATCCTTCCATCTAGCCTCCTTACAAAATTTCTGCATATGTATAATAACACTTGCATTCACTAAAGGAAAATCGTCAATTACCGGCGGAATTTCTGGTGGACTATTTTCCGACGGCTTTTCAACGGATAAAGATGAAATATTTACCGTAGATTTTTAGGAAGATTACCCAATGGATTTTCGACAGCTTTCTGCCAGATTTATTTCTGACAATTTTTTTGGCAAAATTTTCAACGGATTTTAATAATTTTTGAAAAATAGTATATATTTATAAATTCATTTATTAATAATTTTATAATCTATTTTAATTCATTATTAATTTAATAATTTAATATAACTTTAAATAATTAAAATTTAGTTATTAAAGTAGTAATTAATTTAATTATTTATTAATAACTTTAACTAATTATTCTATTAAAAACTTTAATGTTAATATTAATAACATTAAATTAGTATTCTATTAATAACTTTAATATTAATAATATTAATATTAACCTTAATTTCTTTATTTTATAATTTTAACTTATTATTTTAATAACAAATTTGATATTTATATTAATAACTTATTTGAATTATTTAATATTTTAATTTTTGTTAAAATTTTTCGTGGATTAATTTATTTAAATATAAAATAGTTATTATTTTAACATATTTTACATCACAGCTGAGTGGTTCACACTCTTAAAATTGAAGAGGTCCTCGGTTCGAATCTCTATGCAGACAGGCAGGGGCGCAGTGCACGGGCAGGCCGGGCATGGATGAAGCGCAGGCTGGCTGGGCGCGGCAGGTTAGGCGCAGACGCACCGTAGGAGGGCTGGGCTCGGACGCACAGCAGGAGGGCTGGGCTCGGACGAACCACAGGGGGAGGTAGCGTGCATGGTCGGGCCTGGGTAGACCTGCGGGAGGGTGGGGTCAGTGGGTGCGGCACTCATGTGGGCTAGGGCAGGAATTAAATTTTTAAAATCATTTTTTACTTATTCCGGCGGAGTTTTGCCGCCGAATAGTCGTCAAAAAAAGTTTTTCGATGATATAATTTCACCGAAAAAAAATTTTGATGATTTGTTTTTTTGACTGAAAAGTTTTCTGATGCTTAATTTACCATCAAAATCATTTTCACCAGAAATACAACAAAAAATTTAGAATTTTCTACAAAAAAGTCAGCTGAAAATATGTTATTTTCCTATAGTGATTGTCCCCTTCAATCAATACTCCTTGCATTTCAAACATCCATCTTTCCACTACTTTTCTAATGAATTACATAGCAAGAAGCTCCACCTATAAGCTACCCCAATGCAAAATACTCCATCCAGTCACCTTCAGCAATTTACCCTAGCTATTCCAAACCACCATTCCTATACCACCTTCATTGTTATCATTAAGGGCTCCATCAATGTTAAATTTCAACCAATTCAGAGCGGGGGAAACACCATGAGCAAGAAGACTACCCACTAGGTTGGATGGAATCCCAATGCTCTGAACTACTAAAACTCTTCCTCTAATGCAGCATTTCCAGCAGTCAAGAGAGGAGTGGAATAGACATTGACATGCTTCTTGTCATTCCTCTTCTTCCAGCACAAGAACACAATATTGTAGTACAAAACAACCTAAGAGAACTCCTCTTTCCTGCACCATCTAATCTCTACTTGTTATTCTTCAAGATTTCTGAACTTAGGCAGATCAAAGCCTCATTTTTCCAGCGCTAAAAAGACCATATTAAGTTTCTTACTCCTCTTTGTAATATGATCTAAATCCTCAATTTCATGGAAACCAAAAGGACACCCCACACACCCTTGCAGACTAAGCCTAAGAAGCCAATCCGTTGTAGGAATAATCCCTCTATACACTCTCCACCATAACAATTGAACTCTCAGATTAAGCTTGAGCTTGTAAATACTACCCATCAAATCTTCCCCCATCTTGAACTTCTCTTTATAGACAATAGAAGAATCCAATCTACCATTTGGAGCTTTGACAATTTCCATACGGACTTCATCTTCATTCACTTGAACAAGAATTCCACAAATCAGTTCTCCCATAATCTCCCAAAACAGGTTCAAAATCCTAGCTTTATCCAAGCTACGATTGGGTGCTATGAATTGAGAAACTTTTATTCCTTCCAGCCTTTCCACATCAGCAAAAGTGGGCCAATCACTTATAGCTTTATCCCAAACCCATTCCTGATTCAGGATATCAATACACTCCCCATCCTTGACCTTCCATCTTGTACAACCCTTCAAGCAATCTGCACCATGACAAAGAATCTTCCAAGATGTAGAGACATTTCTCTTAGCATCATTCATCCAGGGATTTTTACCATACTTAGCACAAATGCACTTCTTTAGAATTCCATCAGGTTTGGACAGAAAATTCCATGCAGTCTTGTTTCTAAGAGGCCTAATGCATCTAGAAGAAGCATGAATACCCAAACCACTCAACTTAAGGGGTTTATACACCACCTTCCATGCAACATAATGTTGTCCCCTTTTATCAACTCCCTTGTCCTAAAGAAAATCTCTAGCAATCTTCTCAGCTTCCAAATGCACAGTTATTGGAACCAAAGTATGAGTCATAGTATATATCAAGGTTAGCATAAGAGTATCATTAACTAATGTCAATCTTCCCACCATCGATAATTACCTACTACCTCAAGCCATCACAAGAGATTTCATTTTCTGGATAAGCGGATTAACATCTGCTCTGCCAACCCTCTTTAATGACTGCTTAATGCCTAGGTAATCAAACTCCCACTACCCTTTTAAACCCAATTAGATAAGTAAATCTCTTCTTCTTCCAATCCAGTGTACCTTTACTAAACAATATAGCAGATTTACCATAGTTAATTTTTTGCCCCGATTACAAGCAATAGTCCTGCAAAGTACCAGTAATATATCCAATCTCATCTCTAGAAACACCTACAAACATAATAATGTCATCAGTATATAACATATGAGAGACACAAGGTCCCCCCACCGAGATTGGAACACTCCTAATATGCTCCTTTAGTTGCAATGCCAAATAAAGAAATTCGAAATAAAGGATGAATAAGTATGGTGATAACAGACACCCTGCCTAAATTCACATTCAGTAGTAATCCAATCAGTTAACTGCCCCTTAACAAATAATGAAAAATTGGGATATCTAATACAATTCATCACCCAACTCCTGAACTGAGTAGTGAACCCCAGGCCATCTTGATGAGAACTAACTCCAACATCTCCCAACTCATCTTATTATATACTTATTCCATATCAATCTTTAAAGCAAGTATTCCACTTTTAGCAGTTGACCTCTTGAATTTATTAATCACCTCTTGAGCAATAAGGCAATGATCCGAAATAGATCTTCCACGAACAAAAGTAGCCTGCTCTTCTGAAATAATCAAATGAAGAATCAACTTGATCCTGTTCATAATAACCTTGAAAATAATCTTATAGATCGTTTGGCAAAGGCTAATCGGTCTCAACTAGATGGGTGTCCAGATGAGCCACCTTATGAAGTAAAATAAACATTGTTTCCTTCCATTCTTCCATCATATCACCAGTTCTAAAGAACTCCAAACAAGCTCCTGCTACCTGCTTTCCAACTAAACTCCAAAAGTTCTTAAAAAAGAAGCTATAATTCCATCTCTTCCCAGAGCTTTGTTTCTGCCAAAGGATTTAACCACCTCCCATATTTCCTCTTAAGATACCTCTTTATCAAGGAGTTCTCCATAGTTACTAGCAATGTCCTTGTGCTTATTCAAAGAGGGCCAGCCCTCTCCAACAATATATTGTCTACTCCATTTCATCTTAAAAAAATCAGATATGATTTTGGTAATTACCTCACCATCCTAATTAGTGTCACCCTCAGGGGTCTTTCACTCCCTTATTTAATTCATCCTTCAGCGGGCTAAAGCAATTGTATGAAAGAAATGAGTGTTCCCGTCACCTTCCTCCATCCACCTAATTTTTGCTCTTTGTCTTCACCAGCTTAATAGTATCGCCAAGTAATAATTAAGCTTTTGCACCTTATCTCTCAAGATATCTGATTGGGATTCAGATAATCTACCTCCTTCACATTACATATGTTGCATTAGCACAATGTCTCTTTTAGGTTCCTCCTTATCCATTACAATTTCCTTGAATTTATTTTTGCTCCAAAAGAATAGAGCTCTAAGAGTCCTCTTGCACTTTTCTTTAGCTTGTGGGATTCAGAGCCAACATCATTGAAATTCCTCTGCATAACAACTATCCACCAAACTGTGTGATATGAAAGCCAAACATCCTCAAACTTCATTCAAGATGAAGGTCTTCTATTGTTCTTCAAATTATCACAAAATGGGCAATGATCTAAAGCCACCTTATTAAGATGTTTAACTTGTATATATTTAAATAAACTTAAGAATTTAGAGATAACAACAAACTAGTCAAGCCGGCACCAAATCTTACTCCTCTCCTCTTTGTTAATGGACCAAGTAAACTTGGGCCCAATAAACCCCGATTCAATCAAGACATTAGTTACCCTGTATTATTCCATCTCTTTAGCAGCTAAAGAATACTTAAAAGGCTTCCCTCCCCTCTTCTCCTCTTGGGAAAGGATTCAATTAAAGTCACTATACACCATAAGAGGCATGTCAGTCTCATGATTCCAGGATATAACATCCTATAGTAATTTTCTAGTCACCCTATCATTGCTAGCATACACCACCATAATCTCCCAGCAGGCTCCTTTCGAATTCTTTAGAGTACCCATCACACACTATTGTGTTTGTAATGTTACATGAATAGATACATCCCCATCTTTCCAAAGAAGCAAAATACCCCTGCCAGTCCAACAGCAGGTTGGAAAACAAAATTCCAGCCTCTCCCAATCAATTTAATCGCATCACTTATATTAAAATTTTCAACATTTATCTCCACCAGCCCAATGAAATTCACCTTATTGTCTCCCACTATGTTCTTTAAGTAATTGCTCGCCGAAGCCTTGCGAGCCCCCCTATAGTTCCAACAAAGAATGCTCGCCATTAATTCACCAGAGGGGACGCGTCCTTGTCGATCCAATTATCCATCCAATCATTCTCAATACTTTCCTCTAAATAGGAATCTTCATACTTCTTATCTCTCCCAAACCTAAATACTGGCATTTCAACTAAAAGACCAAGGCTCTCTAATTCTTTAGCCAATAGCACACTAGCTATATTATTTCTCCTACTTTTCATTAATGAACTCCCAGCTCTATCGATCTTACTCTCAAGAACTTCATACCTTGGTAATTCCTTCAAAAAACCACTATTGACCAGCTCCATCGCCATCATCACATTATCCCTTCTCTATATTCTTCTTCAGCTTAGCATTTCTGACTTTACTATTCCTACTACCTGAAATAGCCAGGGCTCTTGACAGACTATTATGAGCAGTAGACTTAAAAGAATTACTCTTATTTTTGCACTTTATCTCGGTAACCTTTGTCACAATAGGCTCACCCTGACCTTGCTTGTCAACTTCCTTAGGATCATCAATCCTTACTAAATCCATACCCAACCTATCCACATCTTCCTCCATTAAACCTTTAACATTGATTCTCTCCCCTATTTCCTTCTTAGGAACTTCTCATCAAATAGTTGTTTTCTTAGATTCTTGCAAGGCCTTTTTATTATTAATGTTCATTCCTCACCTCCTTATGACAACGGTCCATCCCCCAACATCTTCATCTAGATTCTCAATTATCTTATTCTACTCACAACACTTCTCTTTCTTACCAGGACTATCAATTCTATCCATATTACCTATAGCACCTTCCCGAATAGATCTCCCCTCCCCACCAAAAGTCTCCGTCTGCACACCATTCCTGCCTGACTCCCTATATACCTCCACCCAATGCTCAATCATTTCATATTTAGTACAAATGATAGGGATCCCTTCATATTCAATTTGTTGGAAGAACCTTCCTCTAAATATTTGATCCCATACTCCTTTATGCAACCTTTTGCCAAGGTCAAGCCTAACACACACTCTTGTATACGAACATCTCCCCCATGAGCTTGTGTGGGCATCCATTAGCAAAGGCTCCCCCACTAGAGCAGGCAATCTCACCAAATTTTCACAGTCCCAATGTTCTAATGGAAGGTTCAAAAACTTGATCCAAATAGGTGAGGTAACCCCCTTTAGAGAATTACTTGATATGCCTGAAACCCAAATATCAATTCCAATGATGTGTCCGACAACAAACCAATGGTCTCCAATGAGAACACTATTCCTGTCTTCCACATTTTCAAACCAACAGATAAAGCAATCCATCCCCATATGAGTAGTCTGTACCAAGTCGAGATGCCCCCATTCCCTCTTAACCTCATTTTGTACTTCCCAAAAGGTTAGTCTCTTGCCAAGCAGCCTTCCTACTATAGCTTTTTCTAATTTATCCATGTTATTTCTAGCTTTCACCTAGTTTAGTGAGACCAAACTGTCATCCCTGATAAAATTCTTCTCATCCTACTTCAAGAATAAAAGAACATGTTTTGGCTTTACCCAAGCTCGATTAGTATTAGCTTCATTGAACAAGCCTTTTCCATCTCCTCCCAGGGAACCAGCAGCAACACCATAATCCAACCTATCAACTAGATATTTTCTTAGCCTCAGAGAACTAGTCAAGTTAGCATCATCCAAACCCCTATCCTTCCTCAAACCTTCTTTCTTCCCCCTATAATATTCCGACCCTTCCCCCTTCTCACCCAACTTTAGGCAATCCAAAAGTACCTTCTGATCTAATCCCCATACTCCCAATCTCTATGAAGCATTCAAATTGCCAACTCCCGCCAAAAAACCTTGAGACATGTTTGCACCTTCTCCCATCCTTAGACCACTGTGATCCCTTCTACCACTTTAAGGATTTTGAGAATTTTTATTATTCAATTTTTGAAATAATGGAACCTCTAAACTTGTAGTTTGTCCACAAATAATTCCTTAGTTGAATGCACTTTTTGAAATACCCTGGATCGAACGGACAAAGTCTTGGATGGAATATAGCCCTAGTTCGCCAGAGTTCTTACCATCGGTGAGCTTTGATCATTGGGTTTTGACTAAGGAAATAGAGGAGTTGCTGGGAGCTCAAATAAAAAGATAAAATGATCTGGGGAGGCTTGGAGGGTAACAAATGGAATGAGGCCTTTTTCTATGTTTAAACCCTATAGTTTAGCTTGGATGATCTTGGTTGACTGGGCCACTCCCTTTGAATGTTGCCACATGCTTAAGGTTGTTAAGGTGGTAGAAGGAAGGTTGGAAAAGGTCCTAAGCCCATTAGGTGCTTTTGGGAAGAAGGGGGCCACTCCTTTCACATTTGGTTAAACCAACCTTTGAGCTTGGTTAGGAGAGCTCCTAGTGGGCTTTTGAGTTTAAATAGGAGCTTAGGGCCAGTTGACTTAGAGGAGGGAGAGAGCTTGAGGGAGTTTGACCATTTAATTAGGTTTTAGAATATGTTGACCTCTTTGACTAGTCAAGTGGTCAAAGAATGTTGAGGTGGCAAGGGAGGAGTGTGAGGTGCTATCTGAATCATCCCAAGGGCTTTGGAATAATTCACTTGGAGTTGGGAAGAATGTTGATCATGAGATTAGTTTTCCTAATTAGGTTTTGACTAATTTGACTGGTCAAATTAGTCAAATATTGGTGAGGTGGCCTTCTCATGATGAGGGGATGCTAGTATGGTAGTTCAAGGAGAATCAAATGGCTAGGTAGAGTGTAGGAACAAATGGATTCATGTAGGAAAGGTTTGAACATAGGTTTTGGGCTGACTTGGTCAAAGTCAAATGGTTTTTTAGATCACCTATGATTAAGATATGCTTAAATTGTGGAATGGAATAAGTTTGAAGGTTTGATGAAGTTTGGATGGGTTTTATTTGGATGAATGGTAGGATTTGACCCAAGCATAGTTGTTTTGACTAGACTTTAACTTAGTTGACCAAGTCAACTATTGACTTGGTCAACATGTCCAGTCAAGTCCAAACCACTCGGGGAGGTGTTCAAAAAAGTTTGACTAAGTTTACAATTGATTTGGGAGTGAACTAAGTGAACATAGGGCTCATGGTTGAGCTAGTCAACCTAGTTTGACTTGGTCAACCAGGTTAACTCAGGGGTAGGGATTGGGCTGAACAAATTTGGACTAATATTTAGAGTATAGTAGAGGTGATCCCAATGGCTGGATTGGTCATTTGGTCCAATTTGACAATTTTGATCTTTAAGGAGCTTATTGGGTAAGGCTAGGTTGACTTTGTCAACCAAGTTGACTTAGGGGTTGGATTTAAGCTCAATAGATTTGAAATGACCAAAGAAACTTTGTGGAGGTGTTTTCTTGTCTGGTGAGGTAATTTGATCCAAAAGGGGTATTTGAACCCTTAAAGGGTAATTTAGTCAACCAAAGTTGACTAGGTCAACCAGGTCAAACCAAAACTTGAATTTGGTTCTGGTTGATCTCAAATGATATTTGGGATTCATTGGAAGAGGTTTCAAGAGTTGGAGAGATTGAAACATTTTGAATTTTGTCCAAAAGTCTAAAATTTTTCTTAAAGAGCATTTTAAACATTTTGACCATTAATCAACTCTGAGTCAAACTAGGTCCAAATAATATATTTTACTAGTCAACATACAATAACAAAGGTTATGAGCATGGTCAAGGGCCTCGGAAAGGTCCCAGGGTTAAAATCAACAAAAAGACTCGTATAGTGGTTAGACCATAAATATTTGAGGGTTTTGTAACCTTTGAAAATAAATTCAATTTTTGGGGCTAGGAACCTCATATTGAGCTAAAATTTTGTGGGTTGAGTCCAGGACATGTCTAATTAATGTGCTCAGATAGATCATGAATTGAAATTCATTTGATTGGATTTTCAAGTGATAGAAAATTCACCTAGAAAGGGCTTCAGAACTTAGGCTTTTGGCCTTAGGCTTTGATTTTAAAGTCTGAGTTTGAGCTAGATTTTGGGTTTGATTGGTTAAGTTTTTGAATATCAAAATCAATTATAATCATTTAAATGATTGAGATTGATTGGATACGGACAAGGATCAATTGAAAATCAAATTAAATTATGATTGTAGGCAGGATAGGAGTCTAGGTGGGAATTGGATTGAAGGTTAGATTGAACTTTGATTGGGGTATCTGTGATTAAAAAGTGGACAAACCCTAGGATCACCAAGCAGGAGTCTAGATAGACCCAAATGACCTCATATAAAAAATGAAGTCAACATACCTATAAAGAGGTCTAGTTCCTGATAGCTAAAGGTGTTGTGATTGATAACTTTGAAATTAATGATAGTGGCTACCTGATACCATTGGTATTCAGTAACATCTTATTTAGTCTAGAACCTATCAACTTGGTGAAGCCTAGAAGTGTATCTAAAAAGGAGTCAGGCACACTTTCCTTCCATAGGGAATACTAGGAATTGAAAATAAAAGGTAATAAGGGTTAAATTGGAAGCAGTGTGATTTGTAATGAGCTTAACCTTCATTTTATAGCCTTTATTTGATCTTACAATAAGATGGGCATTGTATTATTTGAACAGTAGAATCCAAATCATCTTGTCCAAAATAATGCAAAGATAGGTCAAACCATCCAATATAATAAACATCGTATAGTATGATCATTACCTTTTCATTTTTCCCACGAGGTCTCTTGTATGACCTTTAACTAAAGTGAACACATATTATTTATACAATATAATATATAATAATAATTATACCAGCCCTAATGATTTTATGCTAATTACTTTTTCATAACATATGCATCATCTAGTATGATGGTGTTTATATAGTATAGATGATAATAATTAGTGAAATCTCATCCAATGATCTAAATTTAAGGTTGATTCATGCCTATATATATGTATCATACAATATGATAGGGATCATACAGTATGATGTGTTAAGATAGTTGCTATTTGCATGTTTTACATTTTTGCAACTTGTATAGTTTTGATGATTCCAAACATTATTGTTCAAATGTGTAGTTATCTCCTAACAATTTTAGAAGATTTGTATTTGCTCTTGTGTGTACTAACATTTCAGGAATATCGAACTTCAGACTTCAAATCAAATTCAGCATGAGATACTTTGTGAATTTGAAGCTTGTAGTTTTCTTTGAAATAAACTTGAAAGGGAGTGATTGTAATTGAGTGAATAAAAACATACACACACACACATAAGGAGATCATATAAAATTATACTGATCGTACGCGATGATATCAGTTCGTACGGGACGATCAGACAGTTATCTCCTATTAAGATCACATGGAACAAATAGGAACTGGCCAAAAAATTTTTCTAAGTCCTATTTGTCCAAGACAAAATTAAAAAATGTCCGGGACGATTTGTTCTCTGTAAAATTTTCGTCCAAACGAAAATTAAATTATCGTACATGACGATTTGCTCTCTGTAAGATTTTTGTCCAGACGAAATTAAATATCGTCCAGGACGATCTGGTCTCTGTAAGATTTTCGTCCAGACGAAATTAAATATCGTCCAGGACGATCTGCTCTCTGTAAGATTTTCGTCCAGAAGAAATTAAATTATCATACATGACAATTTGCTCTCTATAAGATTTTCATCCAGACAAAATTAAATATCATCCAGGACGATCTGGTCTTTGTAAAAATTTCGTCCGGATGAACCAATTTTTGTCCAAAAGATACAACCGACTTAGAACGGTTTTTCTGCAATTTTTGGAACCGACCTTGTAATAACCGTTCGTACCAGACGAACTTGGTTCGTACGGGATGATCAGCTTGTACGAAAACATTTCATACACATATACAAACAGGTTCATTTCAAGGCTTTTAAGTAATATCGTCCAGGACGATCCACGATCGTACGGGATGATCCACTGTGTACAGAATTGAAAACTAGCAGTTTTTGGGCAGTTTTTCTTGTCTTTTGTATATATAGTCCAAATTAGACTGCCATCCAATCTTTTTGTCATTTGATCTTCGTGCCTATTGAGAGAAAAGTCAAGGAGAGAGTGTAAGAGAGCATTCAAAGGAGGATTCCTACCACTGGAGCGTGAAGGCTTCACTTAAAGTTTAAAGGTAAGAATCTCTACTTGTGAATTGGGATTATTTCACTCTTTTCTTTCTTCCTTCTAGATTCTTGTTAGAAGATCTGTCAAGGAGACCCGGTTCGCTGCCGATACTTGGAGAGTATGAACAGTCGGAGGGTTCGCTGCCTACACTTAGAGAGTGTGAACAGACGAAGGGTTCTCTGCCCACACTAGGAGAGTGTGAAAGGACGAAGGGTTCTCTGCCCACACTAGGAGAGTGTGAAAGGATGAAGGGTTCTCTGTCCACACTAAGAGAGTGTGAAAGGACGGACGGTTCTCTGCCAACACTGGGGGTTGTGTAAAAGGACGACGGTTCTCTGTCGTACCGGGTAGTGGTGAAAAGATTGTTTTGTAAAGGCTTCTCCGCCTTGCTGTGGGTGCAAAAGGAGAGTCACTATTTGTATTAGTGCAATACTCAGAGGGTGCCTCTGGGGAGTGGATGTAGGTCTTGTTTAGACCGAACTTCTATAAATCTGGTGACATTTACTTTACTGTTTTTACTTTTCCGCATTTTATTTTTGGTTTAAAAAACTTTGTGGTTGAAAAATGTTTTCTATAAAAACTTAATAAAAATTTTCATTTTGGTTCAACACATTTTCAAAGAGGGTTTAAATTTTTAAAATACCAATTCACCCCCCTCTTGGTAGCCTTGGGACATTAACTTAGGTCTAACAACCTATTTACTAGACTCAATAAGTGGTATCAGAGCATTGTTTCAAAATCATAAGTTTAAACTACTTTTTGATTAACGTAGATGGCTACATTCAAAAATCGAAACACACCTGAGGGTTACTCTATAACTAGATCTCTACTGTTTGACAATATACCTTTTGATTTTTGGAAAACACGCATGTCTACTTTCTTACAATCACTTGATTATCGTATGTGGATCCTAGTCCAGGAAGGTTACACAAAACCAACTAGATTAGTTGATGGAGTTAGGATAGAAATATCTTTTGCAGATTGGACTATAGATGAACGTGACTTAGCATAATTAAATGCCAAATGTTTAAATAGCTTCTTTTGTGCTTTAAAATCTGAAGACTACATGCGGGTTTCCACTTGCAAAAGTGGAAAGGACATATGGGATAGACTTTGTATAACTTATGAAGGGACTAATTAGGTTAAGCAATCAAGACTCAATATCTTGTTACATGAATATGAGTTTTTTCGCATGAAACCAAATGAATCTATTTCTGACATGTACACAAGATTCACATAAATTCACTTCTTTGCATGCACTTGGTAGGGAATTAACTAATGCTGAAATGGTTAATAAGATTCTTCGTTGTTTACCTACTTCTTATGATGCTAAAATTACTGCAATTACGGAGTCTAAAGATCTAAACATTTATTCTATTGACAATCTTCTTGGTTCACTCATTGCTTATGAGCAAGGAGTAAGTCAAAGAAAGATTGATACAGGTAAACCACGAAAGGAGAAGAATGTTGTACTAAAAGTGGAAGAGTCAGAGAGTGAACACTCACAACCTGAGGATGAAGACGATATTGCATTAATGACTAGACAATTCAGAAGCTTTTTAAAGAGGAAGCAGAAGAGACGCTAGCAATGGAATAGAGGTAAATTTAACAGAAATGGAAAGGTTTCTAATGAAGTGATTTGTTATGAATGCAGGAAACCAGGTCATATCAAGACTAAATGCCCAAAACTCAAAGCCACTCCTAGCAAGGAGAAGGTAGAGGAGAAACCAACTGTAAAGAAGGGCAAGAAAAAGATTCAAAGAGCTTTTTGGGCGGACTTAGCTTCAGACTCATCTGAGACTGAAAAAGAAGAAGAAGTCATCAACCTTTGCTTGATGGCAGATAATATTGATCAATCAGATCAAGAAGAGGTATGTGACATAACTTATGATGAATTGTTTGAAGTTTCTGAACACATGCATGATGCATATAGGAAAATGAAAAAGATGCATGCTAGTGTAAGTTTAGAATTGGAAGAGCTTAAGAAGAAACATGAAAACCTTAGGAAAGATCATGCATTAATAGATAACAACCACATGAAACTTCTTGACGAATATGATGACTTGAATAATAATTTTAAGAATTTAAAATCATCCTATGCTGATCTTGAAAGAGATTTTAAAATATTTTAGGATGAATCTGAGAGAAAAATATATCGAATGAATTTTACAAATCCTAAATTTTATCATAAATACTTGGAATCCCTTAGAAGATAATCAAATAAAAGAAAACTTAGGAATACTTTTCCTAATATTTAATATAATAATTATGGATTTTTGGGACATATAGCTCACACCTGTACTTTGAAGATGAAAACTAATTTGGTGTGGAGACCTAAGATGCATAAACCTAGACATATCATACATGCATCTGATTATAAATTGCTAAAAGGTGAACCCAAATTTGTTTGGGTTCCCAGGTCTAACTTTTGATATTTTTATAGGGTTGCTCTCACACAAGTCCTCGTGAGAGCATATGGTACCTGGACAGCGGATGTTCAAAGCATATGACTAGAGATACTGCTCAATTCATAACGCTGAAAGCCAGGAGTGGAGGCAAGGTTACACTTGGAGATAATAACACAAAGAAAGTGGTTGGATCAGGTATAATTGGAAATTTGAAAAACTTTTTCATAGACAATGTGTTATTGGTTGAAGGCTTAAAGCATAATTTGTTAAGTATAAGTCAGCTATGTGATAAGGGCTATAATATAAAATTTTTACCTACTAGCTGCATATTAAGCCTAAATGGGAAAAATGTTTTAAATGGAAAAAGGGTAAACAATGTTTACATGCTAGATTTAAATTATATTCATTCTCCTACTACTTTTTGTTTGAAAACTATTTCTGATGAATCATGGCTTTGGCATAGGAGACTTTGTCATTCTAGTATGAAAAACCTTAGGAGAATTACCCAAAATAACTTAGTAAGAGGTATACCAAAACAAGACTTTACTAAGGACCACCTTTGTGATGCATGTCAATTAGGAAAACAAGTGAAGTCCTCTTTTAAGTCTAATAAGGATCTTAGAACTAGTAAACCATTAGAAATTCTTCACATGGATCTTTTTGAACCAATAGGAATTGTAAGTCTAGGAGGGAAGGTATACGGATTTATTATAGTGGATGATTATTCAAGATTCACTTGGGTTAGATTTCTATTTCATAAGAGTGAATCATTTGAGGAATTTAGAATTTTTTTGACTTGGATTCAAAGGAAATTAGGGTGTGAAGTAATTTCTATACAAAGTGATCATGGAGGAGAATTTGAAAATGAAATATTTGAAAATTTTTGTAAAGAAAAAGGGATTGATCACAATTTTTTTGCACCTAGAACCCCTCAACAAAATGGGGTAGTTGAGAGGAAAAACAGAACATTAATGGAAGCCGCCCGAGCAATGTTGGCAGAATACTCACTTCCTAGATATTTTTGGGCTGAGGCGGTTAACACTGCATGTTATGTTCTGAATAGGGTGAATGTTAGATCAAATTTAAATAAAATACCCTATGAGTTGCTAAAAGGTAGAACACTTAATCTGTCTCATTTGCATGTTTTTGATTGCAAGGTGTTCATTCATAATAATGGAAATCCGCCTTAGGAAAATTTGATCCAAAATCAGATGAAGGAATTTTTGTTGGATATTCAAGTGTTGGAAAATCTTATAGGATATTCAACAAAAGAACTTTGGTCATTGAAGAAACAACACATATTGTATTTGATGAATCTGAAAATTTGGAAGAGCCAAATATTATTGAAGATGAGATTGAGGAAAACTCCCAAAAGATTGATAGAATAAATTTGGAAGAAAATGTGGAAGAGAATTTGGAAAGAGAAAACCCTTTGCCTAGAGATTTGAGATTTTCTAAAAACCACCCATGGGAATTGATTATAGGTGAACCTATTGAGGGTGTTAGAACTAGGCGTGGATTAAACAAGGAAGTCAATCATTCAGTCTTTATTTCAACTATTGAACCCACTAACATTGATCAAGCACTTTCTGATGAATTTTGGATATTGGTCATGCAAGAAGAGTTGAATCAATTTGTAAGAAATGAAGTTTGGGAATTAACTTCAAGGCCAAAAGATCAAAGTGTTGTTGGAACCAAGTGGGTGTTGAAAAATAAAATGAATGACTCAGGAGTAGTCATTAGAAATAAGGCTAGATTAGTTGCTAAGGGGTATAATCAAATTGAAGGAATTGATCTTGAGGAGACTTTTGCCCCTGTAGCTAGACTTGAAGCAATTAGAGTTTTTCTTGTCTTTGCCTGTTTTAAAGGTTTTAAATTGTTTCAAATGGATGTCAAAAGTGTCTTTTTAAATGGGGTAATTGAGGAAGATGTTTTTGTAGAAAAACCTCCAGGTTTTGAAAATTCTAAATACCCAAATCATGCTTTCAAGTTAAAAGAAGGCATTATATGGATTGAAATAGGCACTTAGGGCTTGGTATGAGAGGTTGAGCACCGTCCTACTTGAAAGATCTTTTGAAAAAGGAAGTGTGGATACAACTCTCTTTTTAAAGAGATTTGGAAAGGATATACTCATTGTTCAAATTTATGTGGATGATATCATTTTTGGATCTTCAAATAAAAATCTTTGTGAAGATTTTTCTAAAATAATGAGTGGTGAATTTGAAATGAGTCTAATTAGAGATTTAAATTACTTTCTAGGTTTTAGCATTAAGCAACTTGAGTAAGGTACATTTCTTAGTCAAACTAAATATATTAAGGGCATCCTCAAAAAATATGAAATGGACAATGTTAAACCTGTTAGTACACCAATGAGTTCCTCAGTTCAGTTGGATAAGGACCTTAAGGGAAAATCTGTTGATCAAAAGAAATTTAGAGGAATAATTGGATCTTTACTTTACTTGACTGCTAGCCGACCATATATTATGTTCAGTGTTTGCTTATGTGCTAGATTTCAATCAGATCCAAAAGAATCACATTTGACAGTAGTGAAAAGGATATTAAGATACTTACTAGAAACTCAGAACTTAGAAATTTGGTGTTTGAATAGTTGCTATTTGAATGAGTTATATTTATGCAACTTATGTAGTTTTGATGATTCCAAACATTATTGTTCAAATGTATAGTTATCTCCTAACAATGTCAGAAAATTTGCACTTGCTCTTGTGTGTACTAACATTTCAGGAAAATCAGACTCCAGACTACGAAAACTTCAATTCAAATTCAACATGAGATATTTTGTTTAATTGATGTTTGTCTTTTCTTTGAAATAATTTTGAAAGGGAGTGATTGTAATTGAGTGAATAAAATCTCACACACACAAATAAGGAGATCTTGAAATTCTATACTGATCGTACAGGACGATATTTATCGTACTGGACGATCTGTCAGTTATCTCCTATAGAGCACTTGGAACGAATAGGAACTTGCTTTGAAAAATTTTTTAAGTCCTATTCGTCCAGGATGAAATTTATTATCGTCCCAGGCGATGGGTTCTCTGTAAACTTTTCGTCCAGACGAATTTTACCATCGTACGAGGCGACCAGTCCTCTGGAAAATTTTCGTCCAGACAAAAATAAATATCGTACAGGACGATCAGCTCTCTGGAAATTTTTCGTCCAGACGAAAACAAATTATCGTCCGCGGCGATTGGTTCTCTGGAAAATTTTCGTCCAGACGAAATAAATACTAGTCCAGGACGATCGGCTCTCTGGAAAATTTTCGTCCAGACGATCACATTTTCGTTCAAACGATAAACCGACTTAGAACAGTTTTCAGCAGTTTCTAGAACCGACCTTGTAATAACCGTTCGTACTGGACAAACCAAGTTCGTACAGGACGATCAGCTGTACGAAGTCAGTTCGTACACATATACAAATTAGGTCGTTTCAGATCGTTTAAGTAAAATCGTCCAGGACGATCCAGGATCGTACAGGACGATCCACTGCGTACAGAATTGAAAATTTGCAGTTTTTGGGCGGTTTCACTTGTCTTTTATATAAATAGTCCAAATTAGACTGCCACCCAATCTTTTTGTCATTTGATCTTCGTGCCTCTTGAGAGAATAGCCAAGGAGAGAGTGGAAGAGAGCATTCAAAGGAGGATTCCTACCACTGGAGCGAGAAGGCTTCACTTGGATTGCTAAGGTAAGAGTCTCTACTTGTGAAATTGGATTTCTTCACTCTTTTTCTTTCTTCCTTCTAGATTCTTGTGAGAAGATCATTCAAGAAGGTCCGGTTCTCTGCCGACACTTGGAGAGTGTGAACAGACGAGGGTTCTCTGCCGACACTTGGAGAGTGTGAACAGACGAGGGTTCTCTGCCGACACTTGGAGAGTGTGAACAGACGAGGGTTCTCTGCCCACACTAGGAGAGTGTGAAAGGAAGAAGGTTCTCTGCCTACACTTGGAGAGTGTGAACAGCCGTAGGGTTCTCTGCCCACACTAGGAGAGTGTGAAAGGACGACGGTTCTCTGCCGCACCGGGTAGTGGTGAAAAGAGTGTTTTGTACAGGCTTCTCCGCCTTGCTGTGGGTGCTAAAGGAGAGTCACTTTGTGGTATTAGTGCAATACTCAGAGGGTGCCTCTGAGGAGTGGATGTAGGTCTGGTTATAGACCGAACCACTATAAATCTGGTGTCATTTACTTTATAGCTTTTACGTTTCCGCACTTTAAATTTCAGTTTTAATAACTCTGTGGTTGAAAAACATTTTTCTACTAACTTTAAAAGAAAATTTTATTTCGGTTAAACTTTATTATTAAGAGGGTTTAAAATTTTAAAAACTACCAATTCACCCCCCTCTTGGTAGCCTTGGGACATTTACTTAGGCTTAACAACCTAATTACTGGACTCAACAAGTGGTATCAGAGCAGAGTTTCAAAATCATAAGTTTGAACTACTTTTTGATTAACGTAGATGGCTACATTTGGAAACCGAAACACACCTGAGGGTTATTCTATCACTAGACCTCCACTGTTTGACAATATTCCTTTTGATTTTTGGAAAACACGCATGTCTACTTTCTTACAGTCACTTGATTATCGCATGTGGATGCTAGTCCAGGAAGGTTACACAAAACCAACTAGATTAGTTGATGGAATTAGGGTAGATACACCCTATGCAGATTGGACTATAGAAGAACGTGACTTAGCACAATTAAATGCGAAATGTTTAAATAGTTTCTTTTGTGCTTTAAAATCTGAAGACTACATGCGAGTTTCCACTTGTAAAAGCGGAAAAGACATATGGGATAGACTTTGTATTACTTATATGAAGGGACAAATGAGGTTAAGCAATCAAGACTCAATATCTTGTTACATGACTACGAATTATTTCGCATGAAACCTAATGAATCTATATCTGACATGTACACAAGATTCACTCAAATTGTCACCTCTTTGCATGCACTTGGTAGGAAATTAACTAATGCTGAAATGGTTAATAAGATTCTTCGTTGTTTACCTACTGCATACGATGCTAAAATTACTGCAATTACAGAGTCAAAAGATCTGAACATTTATTCTATTGACAATCTTCTTGGTTCACTCATTGCTTACGAGCAAGGAGTAAGTCAAAGAAAGATTGATGCAGGTGAACCAAGAAAGGACAAGAATCTTGCATTAAATGTGGAAGAGTCAGAAAGTGAACACTCACAACCTGAGGATGAAGACGATATAGCACTGATGACTAGACAATTCAGAAGCTTTTTAAAGAGGAAGCAGAAGAGACGCCAGCAATGGAATAGAGGTAAGTATAACAAAAATGGCAGGGTTTCTAATGAAGTGATTTGTTATGAATGCAGAAAACCAGGTCATATAAAAACTGATTGTCCAAAACTTAAAGCCACTCCTAGCAAGGAGAAGGTAGAGGAGAAACAAATGGTAAAGAAGGGCAAGAAGAAGTTTCAAAAGGCTTTTTGGGCGGACTCAGCTTCAGACTCATCTGAGACTGAAAACGAAGAAGAAGTCACCAACCTTTGCTTGATGGCAGATAAAGCTGAACAATCAGATCAAGAAGAGGTATGTGATTTAACCTATGATGAACTGTTTGAAGTTTCTGAACACATGCATGATGCATATAGGAAAACTAAAAAGATGCATTCTAGTTTAGTTTTAGAATTGGAAGAGCTTAATAAGGAACACGAAATCCTTAGGAAAGATCATGCTTTAATTGATAGCAACCACATGAAACTACTTGATGAATATGATGACTTGAATAAAAATTTTGAAAATTTAAAATCATCCTATGCTGAACTTGAAAAAGAATTTAAGAAATTTAAGGATGAATCTGAGCACAAGACATATAGAATCAATTATACAAATCGAATCTTGGAGGATATGAATTCATTTTACAAACTTACTATAAGAGCTCTCGAGGATAATAGGAACCCCCCTAAACTTGAAGATTTTACAAATCCTAAATATTATCCTAAATTCATGAAATCCCTTAGAAGACAATCATATGAAAGAAAACATGGGAATATTTTTCCTAATGTTAAATGTAACAATTGTGGATTTTTGGGACATATATCTCACACCTGCACTTTAAAGATGAAACCTAATTTGGTGTGGAGAACTAAGATGCATAAACCTAGACATATCACACATGCATCTGATTATAAATTTCATAAAGGTGAACCCAAACTAGTTTGGGTTCCCAGGTCTAACATTTGAGAATTTTGCAGGTATACTCTCACACAAGACTCTCGTGAGAGTATATGGTACCTGGACAGCGGATGTTCTAAGCACATGACTGGAGATACTGCTCAATTCATAACGCTGGAAACCAGGAGTGGAGGCAAGGTTACACTTGGAGATAATACCACAAAGAAGGTGGTTGGATCAGGTATGATTGGAAAATTTAAAAAACTTTTTCATAGATAATGTTTTATTAGTTGAAGGCTTAAAACATAATTTGCTTAGCATAAGTCAGCTATGTGATAAGGGCTATAATGTAAAATTTTTACCTACTAGCTGCATAATTAGCCTAAATGGGAAAATTGTTTTAAATGGAAAAAGGGTGAACAATGTCTACATGCTAGATTTAAATTGTATTCAATCTCCTACTGCTTTTTGTTTGAAAACTGTTTCTGATGAATCATGGCTTTGGCATAGGAGACTTTGTCATTCTAGTATGAAAAATCTTAGAAGAATTACCCAAAAGAATTTGGTTAGAGGAATACCTAAACTAGACTTTACTAAGGACCACTTATGTGATGCATGTCAATTAGGAAAACAAGTGAAGTCCTCTTTTAAGTCCAATAAAGAATCTTAGGACCAGTAAACCTTTAGAAATTCTTCACATGGATCTTTTTGGACCTGTAAGCACGGTTAGTCTAGGAGGAAAGGTATATGGATTTGTAATAGTAGATGATTTTTCAAGATTCACCTGGGTTAAATTTCTTTTTCATAAGAGTGAATCATTTGAGGAATTCAGAAATTTTTCAACTTGGATACAAAGAAAACTAGGATGTGAAATAATTTCTATACAAAGTGATCATGGAGGAGAATTTGAAAATGAAAGATTTGAAGATTTCTGTAAAGAAAAGGGGATTGATCACAATTTTTCTGCACCTAGAACTCCTCAACAAAATGGAGTAGTTGAAAGAAAGAACAGAACATTAATAGAAGCCGCCCGAGCAATGTTAGCAGAATACTCTCTTCCTAGATATTTTTTGGGCTGAGGCGGTTAGCACTGCATGCTATGTTCTGAATAGGGTAAATGTGAGATCAAATTTGAATAAAACACCCTATGAATTGGTAAAAGGTAGAACACCAAATTTGTCTCATTTACATGTATTTGGTTGCAAGGTGTTCATACATAATAAATGAAAAATCTGCCTTAGGAAAATTTGATCCAAAATCAGATGAAGGAATTTTTGTTGGATATTCAAGTGTTGGAAAATCTTATAGAGTATTCAACAAAAGAACTTTAGTCATTGAAGAAACCACACATGTTGTTTTTGATGAAAATGGAAACATGGAAGAGCCAAAAGTTGTTGAAGAAGAAATTGAAGAAAACTCCCAAAAGATTGATAGATTAAATTTGGAAGAAAATGTGGAAGAAAATATAGAAAGAGAAGACCCTTTGCCTAGAGATTTGAGATTCTCTAAAAATCACCCAAAGGAATTAATTATAGGTGAACCAAGTGAGGGTGTTAGAACTAGGCGTGGATTAAACAAGGAAGTCAATCATTCAGCCTTTATTTCAACTATTGAACCCACTAACATTGATCAAGCACTTTCAGATGAATTTTGGATATTGGCCATGCAAGAAGAGTTAAATCAATTTGTAAGAAATAAAGTTTGGGAACTAACTACAAGGCCAAAAGATCAAAGTGTTGTTGGAACCAAGTGGGTGTTCAAAAATAAAATGAATGACTCAGGAGTAGTCATTAGAAATAAGGCTAGATTAGTAGCTAAGGGGTATAATCAAATTGAAGGAATTGATTTTGAGGAAACTTTTGCCCCTGTAGCTAGACTTGAAGCAATTAGGGTTTTACTAGCCTTTGCCTGTTTTAAAGGTTTTAAATTGTTTCAAATGGATGTTAAAAGTGCCTTTTTAAATGGAGTAATTGAAGAAGATATTTTTTGTAGAACAACCTCCAGGTTTTGAAAATTCTAAATTTCCAAATCATGTTTTCAAATTAAAAAAGGCATTATATGGATTGAAACAGGCACCTAGGGCTTGGTATGAGAGGTTAAGCACCTTCCTACTTGAAAGATCTTTTGAAAAAGGAAGTGTGGATACAACTCTCTTTTTAAGAAAAAATTGGAAAGGATATACTTATTGTTCAAATTTATGTGGATGACATCATCTTTGGATCTTCAAATAAACATCTTTGTGATGATTTTTCTAAAACAATGAGTAATGAATTCGAAATGAGTCTAATGGGAGATTTAAATTACTTTCTAGGATTTAGCATTAAGCAACTTGAGGAAGGTACTTTTCTTAGTCAAAACAAATATATTAAGGACATCCTCAAAAAATATGAAATGGACAATGCTAAACCTGTTAGTACACCAATGAGTTCTTCAGTTCAGTTGGATAAGGACCTTAAGGGAAAATCTGTTGATCAAAAGAAATTTAGAGGGATAATTGGATCTTTACTTTACTTGACTGCTAGCCGACCAGATATTATGTTTAGTGTTTGCCTATGTGCTAGATTTCAATCAGATCCAAAAGAATCACATTTGACAGCAGTAAAAAGGATTTTAAGATATCTACTAGGAACTCAAAACTTAGGAATTTGGTATCCTAAGTTTAGCTCTTCATTTGAAATTATTGGTTACTCAGATTCTGACTTTGCAGGCTGTAGAGTGGATAGGAAAAGCACTTCTGGAACATGTCAATTCATTGGAAATTCATTAGTTTCATGGTCTAGTAGAAAACAAAATTCAGTGGCACTATCTACTGCAGAAGCAGAATACATTGCATTAGGAAGTTGTGTGGCACAAGTACTTTGGTTAAAACAACAGTTGATTGACTTAGGATTAACTATAGGCACTATTCCAATTTATTGTGACAATACTAGTGCTATTTGTATTTCAAAAAATCCTATTCAACATTCTAGAACCAAACACATCGATATAAGGCATCATTTCATAAGGGATCACGTATCCAAAGGAGAAATTGAACTCATACATGTTTCAACTGAAAATCAACTTGCAGACATTTTTACAAAACCTTTAGCCTTTGATACCTTCAGTACTTTAAGAACAAGGCTTGGTGTTATTGATTTGAATGCTTAACTAAAATGTCTTTGCAACATTGATACTTGTTGTGTTTTGTTTTTGTAATTTTGTGAATTTTGTGTTTTTAATGAATTGTTTTTGGATTTATGATTTTGTTTTATGTTTTCTGTGTTTCTGATTGTTTTTGTTGATTTTGTTAATTTAAAAATTTAAAAAATCAAAATTAATTTTTTGGAGGAAATCGTCCAGGACGAAATATTTTCGTACGGGACGATGTGTAAAGGAACAGTTTGCGAAAATTTAAACCTTTTGTAGAGCAATTTTTTATTGGATCGTTTGTACGATCTGTGATCGTTCAGGACGAATTTTTTTTTTTCTCTCTCAAACGTCGGGACGATTGAATGCAGCGGTTGAGTGGATAAGACAGTTTTTAATACGAACTTCGTCTGTACGAAATTTTAGTTCGTCCAGACGAACATGTGTCGATTCATTGTAGGGGACGGTTTTCAAGAGTCATTAAAACGAAATACTTTTCGATCGTCTGTACGAAATTTTTTTCGTCTGTACGATTGGTCAAGTCAAAAAGCCTGTACGAAGGGACGCATCGTAAGTTGTGTTGAATACAAAAAGCCGTTATATTTTGGACGAATTGGATCGTCTGTACGAACTTACTTCGTCCAGACGAACTATTATGTTTCGTCCAGGACGAATATTTTCGTCCAGGACGAAAGTATCGTTTTCCTTTAAATTTGAAGGCTTTTCAAACTTGACAATCACACTTTCAAATTTCTTTTTCAATCCCTTTCAACATCAAATCAACAATGGCCTCCTCTAGCAAAAGACAAAAGGTTTTGGTGAAGAAACCAAACAGGAATGCCCCAGACAACTTTCTTTCCAAGGCAAATGAGGAATCTTTTCCTCGTTTTGCCTCCGCAAAAATCACTCCGTCTCGCATTCTTATCCAAACAGAGTTGAAATTTCGGGTATTGCACCTCTTCGCCTCAACCCAATTTCAGTTCATTCTTTCTCTCGTCCACTTCTACAATAAACAAACCTACCATTACTTTCTAGCCAACATGAGTTTCAATTCTGACCACTCTATCATTAGTTTATTTGTTTTTAAGAAAAAAGTTGAGATCACCAAGCACGATCTTGGTGCATTTTTAAACTTAAGAACTGAGGGATATAGAGCCCACACCCTAATGTCAGAAACCTCCTTCAAATGGTTTGAAATCAATAGGGTAATTAGAGAAAATGCGATTGACAATCATGTTGCTAGAGTCTCAGGTATGACCCAAGATGCCCGAATCATCCAGCATATCCTTAGATCCTCAATTATTCCTAAAGCTGGTGATAGGATTAACATCACTCCTCTCCTTTCTTGTCTAACTTTTTTAATCATGTCAAGACATCCTATTGATGAAGCCCAACTCATCATAGATCATATCTATGGGCTTTCAGAAATAGGACATGCTGATCAGAAGAGGAAGAAGAACATTTCATTAGGGCACTTAATTACTTATATTTTGGAGAAGAAGTACAATATAGTGCATCCTGATGAGGAATATGAAGAGCCAGTTTACTATATAACAACACATCATTCAGACTGCTCTTCAAGGAGGAAAAAGAAAAAGGGAAAGCACATGACAGTGCTTCAGAAGAAGAAGAAGAAGAAGGAGTGCAAGCTTCTGCTTCTCAATCAGATTACCAGAATTTGATTGAGAGATTTGATAGACTAGAGACTCACATTGATCAAAGGTTTGATCAATTTGATGCTCAACTTACTCAGCAGCAACATGACATTGGTATCATTAAAGATGAAGTTCATGAAATTAATACCAATGTAATGTTGATGGCCTCCTACTTCAACCTCTTTGGCGGCATACCTCCTCCTCCTCCAGAACAGTAGAATTTTTTTTTTTTGTGTGTCTGTTGTTTTTTTTTTTTGTTTTGTTTTTATCTTATATGTGTTATTGTGATTGTTTTTATGTTTTTAAGTTCAATTTTTATGTAATCTTTTCTTTTCAATGAAAGTTTGTTTTTGTTAGATTTGTTTTGAAATGTGGCTAATATTTATGAATTTCATTAGTATTTTTTAATCTACATAGTGCTTAAATTCGATTGTAATTTGAGATTATCTATATTAGAAAATCTAGACTTTCTAAATTTATAATTTGTTTATAACTTGTTGTACTTAGAACTTTTAAATTCATGTCTATTCATTTAGACTACATAAAAGTTAATATTGTTATTGCAATTTTGATGTTTTCTTAGTTTGTATTTCTATGCTCAAATGATATTTATGCACCTAGAAAAATTTGAAATTTTAGATTATAGATTTTGGAAAGAATTGGTCAAATTACTCTTGAACAGTGTACAAATGTACAAAAATCAAAAGGGATTCACAAAAATTTGCAAAATGGAAAAGAGGCACAAAATAAGCCCAACCAAAGAAAAATGCACAAAAAATGTGCTACAAAACTTTGAAAAGATGTGCAAAGCACCACATGAGGTAATTCTCTTCTTTCCAAATTCGTTCAATCTCTTAATTCAAGTTGATCTAATGTTCATTCATTCATATTCTCTTGAACTTTGAAATATAGAATTTTTTTTTACATCTGACTTGTAATGATTTTCAATAATCAAAATGTCTAAATTGAATCATGTCTTTGAAAAATTCTTCTTACTTACAATGTTATATCATTTCATAAATTTTATGAATTTCTATGATTGACCTAATATCTTTTAGTTTAAAATTACATACCCTATGTCAATCACCATTTAGATTAAATTTTAACAATGAATTTCATATAATTATTTACATTTCTTGTCTTTTTCTTCTTAACTTTTTGTTGCTGTCAAAAAGGGGGAGAAATTATTAGTTTGTGTATGTTTGTGTTTTCTCTTTTTAGTTGTTCTGTTTGCAAGTTTGTGTTAAAATTTAAAAAAAAAAAAAAAAAAAAAATATTGTTCGTTAAATATTGTTCTTTAATGCCTCCTTATTTTAATGTACTCATAAATTCAGGGGGAGTTTAGGAGATAAAAGATGTGTTTTAACTTGAAACCATACTAATAATAATTGTTTTGCCATCATCAAAAAGGGGGAGATTGTTTGAATAGTTGCTATTTGAATGAGTTATATTTATGCAACTTATGTAGTTTTGATGATTCCAAACATTATTGTTCAAATGTATAGTTATCTCCTAACAATGTCAGAAAATTTGCACTTGCTCTTGTGTGTACTAACATTTCAGGAAAATAAGACTCCAGACTACAAAAACTTCAATTCAAATTCAACATGAGATATTTTGTTTAATTGATGTTTGTCTTTTCTTTGAAATAATTTTGAAAGGGAGTGATTGTAATTGAGTGAATAAAATCTCACACACACATAAATAAGGAGATCTTGAAATTCTATACTGATCGTACAGGACGATATTTATCGTACTGGACGATCTGTCAGTTATCTCCTATAGAGCACTTGGAACGAATAGGAACTTGCTTTGAAAAATTTTCTAAGTCCTATTCGTCCAGGATGAAATTTATTATCGTCCCAGGCGATGGGTTCTCTGTAAACTTTTCGTCCAGACGAATTTTACCATCGTACGAGGCGACCAGTCCTCTGGAAAATTTTCGTCCAGACGAAAATAAATATCGTACAGGACGATCAGCTCTCTGGAAATTTTTCGTCCAGACGAAAACAAATTATCGTCCGCGGCGATTGGTTCTCTGGAAAATTTTCGTCCAGACGAAATAAATACTAGTCCAGGACGATCGGCTCTCTGGAAAATTTTCGTCCAGACGATCACATTTTCGTTCAAACGATAAACCGACTTAGAACAGTTTTCAGCAGTTTCTAGAACCGACCTTGTAATAACCGTTCGTACTGGACGAACCAAGTTCGTACAGGACGATCAGCTGTACGAAGTCAGTTCGTACACATATACAAATTAGGTCGTTTCAGATCGTTTAAGTAAAATCGTCCAGGACGATCCAGGATCGTACAGGACGATCCACTGCGTACAGAATTAAAAATTTGCAGTTTTTGGGCGGTTTCACTTGTCTTTTATATAAATAGTCCAAATTAGACTGCCACCCAATCTTTTTGTCATTTGATCTTCGTGCCTCTTGAGAGAATAGCCAAGGAGAGAGTGGAAGAGAGCATTCAAAGGAGGATTCCTACCACTGGAGCGAGAAGGCTTCACTTGGATTGCTAAGGTAAAAGTCTTTACTACTTGTGAAATTGGATTTCTTCACTCTTTTTCTTTCTTCCTTCTAGATTCTTGTGAGAGATCATTTAAGAAGGTCATTCTGCCGACAGAAGGTGAACAGACGAGGGTTCTCTGCCGACACTTGGAGAGTGTGAACAGACGAGGGTTCTCTGCCGACACTTGGAGAGTGTGAACAAACGAGGGTTCTCTGCCCACACTAGGAGAGTGTGAAAGGAAGAAGGTTCTCTGCCTACACTTGGAGAGTGTGAACAGCCGTAGGGTTCTCTGCCCACACTAGGAGAGTGTGAAAGGACGACGGTTCTCTGCCGCACCGGGTAGTGGTGAAAAGAGTGTTTTGTACAGGCTTCTCCGCCTTGCTGTGGGTGCTAAAGGAGAGTCACTTTGTGGTATTAGTGCAATACTCAGAGGGTGCCTCTGAGGAGTGGATGTAGGTCTGGTTATAGACCGAACCACTATAAATCTGGTGTCATTTACTTTATAGCTTTTACGTTTCCGCACTTTAAATTTCAGTTTTAATAACTCTGTGGTTGAAAAACATTTTTCTACTAACTTTAAAAGAAAATTTTATTTCGGTTCAACTTTATTATTAAGAGGGTTTAAAATTTTAAAAACTACCAATTCACCCCCCTCTTGGTAGCCTTGGGACATTTACTTAGGCTTAACAACCTAATTACTGGACTCAACATTTGGTATCCTAAGTTTAGCTCTTCATTTGAAATTAGAAGAAGGAGAGCAAACACTGCACCTCAATCAAATTATCAGAATTTGATTGAGAAATTTGTTAGACTTGAGACTCATTTTGATCAATAATTTGATCAAATTGATGCTCAACTTCAGCAGCAGCAATAGGACATTGGTAGTATAAGAAATGAAGTTCATGAAATTAATACCAATGTTATGTTGATGACTTCCTACTTCAACTTATTTGGTGGCATTCCTCCTCCTCCTCCAGGAGAATAGAGATTTGGGTGATGATTTTCTAGATGTTTCTTGTATTGGTGTTTATTTTAGTTTGTTTTAGTTGTGTTAAAAGTTCAGTGTATTTTTTTTGTATTGATATTATGAAGTGATTTTGTAATCTTTTTCATTAATATCAATATATGTTGTATTTGCTTTAAATTTGGATTGTTTTTGAAATGTGTTTAGTTTTTATGAATTTCATTAGCCTTTTTAATCTTAATTGTGCTTAAATTAGATTATAATTTGAGATTAATTTCATTAGAAAATCTAATCTTTCTAAATTTAAAATTTGTTTATAACTTGTTATAATTAGAATTTTTAATTTCATGTCTATTCATTTAGACTACATAAAAATTAATATTATTATTGCAATTTGGATGCTTTCTTATTTTGTATTTCTTTACTCAAGTGATATTTATGCACTTAGAAAAATTTGAAATTTTAGATTATTGATCTTGGAAAGAATTGGTTTCAATTACTCTTGAAAATTATACAAAGAGTACAAAAATCTAAAGAAATGCGCAAAGGTTCGCAAATGTGAAAAAGAGGCACAAAATAAGCCCAATGTAAAATGATGCACAAAAATGTGCCAAAATTTTGAAAAAGATGCGCAAAGCGCCACATGTGGTAATTCTCTTCTTTCCAGATTCTTTCAATCTCTTAATTCAAATTGATCTTATGTTCCTTTATATTTCTATTGAACTTTGAAATATATAATTTTTATTCATCTCTCTTGTAATGATTTTCTATATCTCAAATGTCTAAATTGAATCATATCTTTGATAAATTCTTCTTACTTACAATGTTATATCACTTCTTAAATTCTATGACTTTCTATGAGTTACCTAATGTTATTAGTTTTAGATTGCATACCTTATGTCAATCACTCTTTAGATTAAATTTTCAAATAGATTTCATATAATTACTTACATTTCTTGTATATTTCTTCTTCACTTTTTGTTGTTGTCAAAAAGGGGGAGAAATTATTGTGTTTGTTTGTATTTTGATTTTGTGTCATTTGGCTTCCAAAATTATTGTGTTTGTTTATATTTTGATTTTGTGTCATTTGGCTTATGTTATTGTCTTGTATTTTTTAATTTTTATTTTTATTTTTTGAAAAATAAAAATATTGTTCTTTAATTCAAAATGCCTCCTTATTTTCATGTATTCATCAATTCAGGGGGAGTTTAGGAGATTTTTTTAAATTTGAGATCATACAAATAATAATTATTTTTCCATCATCAAAAAGGGGGAGATTGTTAAGATAGTTGTTATTTGCATGTTTTACATTTTTGCAACTTGTATAGTTTTGATAATTCCAAACATTATTGTTCAAATGTGTAGTTATCTCCTAACAATTTTAGAAGATTTGTATTTGCTCTTGTGTGAACTAACATTTCAGGAAAATTGAACTCCAGACAGTTATCTCCTATTAAGATCACATGGAACGAATAGGAACTGAACAGAAAAATTTTCTAAGCCCTATTCGTCCAAGACGAAATTAAAAATCATCCGGGACGATTTGTTCTCTGTAAAATTTTCATCCAGACGAAATTAAATTATCGTACATGACGATTTACTCTCTATAAGATTTTCGTCCAGACGAAATTAAATATCGTCCAGGACGATCTGGTCTCTATAAGATTTTTGTCCAGACGAAATTAAATATCGTCTAGGACGATCTGGTCTCTGTAAGAATTTCGTCTAGACGAAATTAAATTATCATACATGACGATTTTCTCTCTGTAAGATTTTAGTCCAGACGAAATTAAATATCGTTCAGGACGATCTTGTCTCTGTAAAAATTTCGTCCAGACGAACCAATTTTTGTCCAGACGATACAACCGACTTAGAACGGTTTTTCTGCAGTTTTTGGAACCGACCTTGTAATAACCGTTCGTACCGGACGAACTTGGTTCGTACGGGACGATCATCTTGTACGAAAACATTTCGTACACATATACAAACAGGTTCGTTTCAAGGATTTTAAGTGATATCGTCCAGGACGATCCACGATCATACGGGACGATCCACTGCGTACAGAATTGAAAACTTGCAGATTTTGGGCGATTTTTCTTGTGTTTTGTATATATAGTCCAAATTAGACTGCCACCCAATCATTTTGTCATTTGATCTTCGTGCCTATTGAGAGAAAAGTCAAGGAGAGAGTGTAAGAGAGCATTCAAAGGAGGATTCCTACCACTGGAGCGTGAAGGCTTCACTTGGAGTTTAAAGGTAAGAATCTCTACTTGTGAATTGGGATTATTTCACTCTTTTCTTTCTTCCTTCTAGATTCTTATTAGAAGATCTGTCAAGGAGATCCGGTTCCCTGCCGACACTTGGAGAGTGTAAACAGTCGAAGGTTCGCTGCCTACACTTGGAGAGTGTGAACAGACGAAGGGTTCTTTGCCCACACTAGGAGAGTGTGAAAGGACGAAGGGTTCTCTGCCCACACTAGGAGAGTGTGAAAGGATGAAGGGTTCTCTGCCCACACTATTTTTAGTAATGCATATCATACTTTTTTTAGTAATACAAATTCCTTAAGCATTTCTTCAAGGAATTTAGTTTGGCTAAGAAAGGTTCCATCACTTTGTTTCTTACCATTAAACCCTAAAAAGTAAGTGAATTCTTCAATCAAACTCATATCAAACTCTTGGCCCATATTAGATGAAAACTCTTCATATAGATTTTAACTTGTGGATAGAAATAGTATATCATTAACATAAATCTAAAAACTTAAAATGTATGATCCGGCTCTATTAATAAATAGTGCAATGTCTATAGTGCCTTTAATGAAAGAATTATTTATTAATAAATTTCTTAACCTCTCATGCCATGCCATATGTGCTAACTTTAATCCATACAATGATTTCTTATTTTTGTAACCATGATTTAGAAAGGATGAATTTTAAAATTTGGGTCGTTATTCAACATGCACATCTTCCTTAATGACTCCATTTAAGAATAAAATCTTAACTTCCATTTGATATAACTTAAATCCTCTAAAATAGAAAAATAATAGTAGGTCTCTAATAGCCTCTAGCCAAGATACTAGTGTAAAGGTCTCCTTGAAATTAGTTCTTTCAATTTAATTATACCCTTTTGTTGCAAATCTGTTTTTCATGGACTATGATTTTGATGTTAGCAAACACTCTTGTTTCTCTACGACTGCCTTGGTTACTAACATTTCAGGACCACAAGATCAGATGGCAATCAGAACAAGCTCAAGATTGCGTAGACTAGGTCTGAGTCAGTCTGTAATTTTCTTCATCTCTTTCTTGAATCGATTGTAATCTTTGAAGTGTTCTGATGCTAAGTAACCCTACACACACACACACTTGAGTGATTTTTTTGTCTGACTTAGAATTTATGTTTTTACTCACATCATCCCGGAAGATATTATTATCGTTCTCGACGATCGGGTTCAAAACAGAAACCCTAATCAAAACATCTTGTTAAGGCAGCCGTCATTAGCCGATCGGCCTGGACGATAGCCTCAAAATAGAAAGAATCAACCGCCATGATCTATTTAGGCATTCTTTATTTATGGAAATTGGCCAGGATGATCTTGTATCGGCCTGGACGATATGATACAATTATGCCTAAATTAATCTGGCATTTAAGGCAAGCAATTAAGGATGATTAATACGATCACATCATCCCAGACGATCTGGATCGGCCAACTCAAATTCCGGGAGATGCTCTGGATGATTTCCCTCTGATTTGAACTAATCGTCCAGGATGATCGTAAGCTCGGTCCGGACGATCAAGCTATTTTGGAATCTTCCATAACTCTTTTAAGAGTAATTGTCTGGCCGATAGTCTATGATTTGAACAAATCGTACAAGACAATTTATTATCATCTTGGACGATATGAATAACTTTCTTCTATTCATCCCAGATCGTCCCGGCTGATTAGGCTTAAATTACACTGATCGTACAGGACGATATTACTATCATCCTGGATAATAATGTCGGCAACTTACAATTAATGAGCTATTTTGAAGCTCTTCTATTTAAGAGCTATTATTCAATATTTTGAACAATCTTTTGCTGCTATCTTGACCTAAGAAAGCCTAGAGGAGAGAGAGAGAGGGGGAGAGAGAGAGGATCTTATGAGGGGGAGCTTGTGAGGGAGATTCACAAGGGTTGCTCCAAGCATTGTTCCACTTCTTCTTCCACTAGAGTCTCTTGTCCTTGGAAGGGTTGGGAGAGGTAAGCTTCAGCGATCAATATAGGTTCTTTGCCTGCTTCAGGAGGAAGCAAAAGGAGTTGGGTTCTCTGTCTTACTGGGGGTGGCAAAAAGGAGGTTTTTGTAAGGGCATCTCCGCCTTGCTGTGAGAGCAAAAGGAGAGTCAATTTGGTAGTGCAATACTCGGAGGGTGCCTCCAGGGAGTGGATGTAGGTCGAGTTGACCTAACCTCTATAAACCCTTGTGTTCTTTTTACTGCTTCCACATTTAACTTTTTTGCACTTATTTTATGTGGTGATTTTGGTTTGAGCTTTTTTATTCTTTGGTTAAAAGATTTTTTTAAATACCAATTCACCACCCTCTTGGTTAGCCTTGGGCTAGTTTATAAGGGCGTAACATCCCTAACAAACTTTCAAGTGGTATCAGAGAGGGATTCATAAAAAAAGAGTTTGAAAACTTTTTGAATTTTGATCCATGGCTAACTTTGAAAATTGTAATACAACGGAATGATATTCTATTACTCGACCACCCTTGTTTGACAATCAACCTTTTGATTTTTGGAAAACTCGCATGTTTACTTTTTTACAATCAACTTATTATCGCATGTGGATGCTTATTAAAGAAGGATATTCTCCACCTTCTCGTGAACTTAATAGAATTAAAACTAAAGTGCCTTTTACTGAATGGACTTTTGATAGAAGAGATTTTGCTCAACTTAATGCGAAGTGCTTGAACTATTTTTTCTGTGCTTTAAAGTCTTAAGATTACATGCGTGTTTCTACTTGCTCTACTGGTAAAGAGATTTGAGATAGGTTGTGCATTACTTATGAAGGAACCAATGAAGTTAAGCAATCTCGTTTGAATATTCTCTTGCATGATTATGAACTTTCTCGTATGAAACCTTATGAATCAATTTTTGATATGTATACAAGGTTTATTGAAATTATAACTTCTTTGTATGCCTTAGGAAGAGAACTTTCAAATTATAAAAAAATGAACAAAATTTTGATATGCATGCTTTCCTCTTTTGATGCTAAAATCACTGCAATCACTGAATCTAAAGATCTGAATACCTATTCGATTGATAACTTACGTGGCTCACTCATTGCTTTCGAGCAAGGGGTGAATCAAAGAAATCTTGATGCAGGTGAGAAAAAGAAGGCAAAAACTATGGCTTTGAAGGCCAATAACACGGACTCTGATTCTTTCAGGTCCGAAAGCATTGACATTGCCTTAATCACAAGGAAAATCAAAAGCTTTCTGAGGAAGAGTCACAAGCATCATCAAAATTGGAGAAAAGGTAAGGATAAAAAATATTCTAAAGAATCTTCTGATGTTGTTTGTTTTGAATGCAGGAAGCCTGGACATGTCAGAGCTGATTGTCCTATACTTCAGGATCACTCAAGCAAAGAAAGGAGTGAGGAAAAACCTAAGTTCATGAAGGATAAGAAGTGAGTTCAAAAGGCATTCTAGGCGGAATCTGCATCAGATTCATTTGAGATTGAACCTGAAGATGAGACAACAAACTTGTACTTAATGGGAGAAGATCATCTTGATCAGAGTGATGAAGAAGAGGTATATAAACCAACCTATGATCAATTGTTTAAAATTTGTGAAAAAATTCATACATCATACAAAAAACTTAAGAAAACTCATGCTACTTTGAAATTGGAGCTTTTGAATTTATAAAAAGAGCATGAAATCTTGATCAAACATCATTCAATAATTGATTCAAATCACATGGCTCCACTTGATGAATTTGATGAGTTAAATAAAAAGCATTTGGAATTAATTGATGAGCATGATTCATTAAAAGCTTCACACACCTCACTTTAATTTGATTTTAAGAAATCTAAATAGATGGAGCATAATTTGAGGATTGATAATAATGCTTTAAGAAGTACTATCTCGAGGTTTAAAACTGAATTGGAAATAATTAAGAGAAATTGGATGACACCCACTTTTGATCTAAAGCCAAGACCTAGGAAGATGCATTATAACCCAAAGCATTTAAGAAATACTTTTCCTGGTGTTAGATGCTTTTCATGTGGCGTGCTAGGACACATCTCACACACTTGCACTGTTCACCATAGTAAATATTTGGTGTGGAGACCCAAATTACATGTTTCACAGCATAACACACATGCATTGTATTTTACTTTTCATAAGAAGGGACCCAAACCTGCTTGGGTTCCTAAAACTGATATTTGATGATTTTATAGGTAAGCTCTCACAAAAGGCCTCGTGAGAGTATGTGTTACCTTGACAGCGAATGCTCTCGATATATGACTGGTGATGCCAATCAATTCATTTTGCCGGAGACTAGGACAGGAGGCAAGGTTACTCTTAGAGACAACACCACCAAGAAGGTGGTAGGAACATATACAATTGGTAATTCCAAGAACCTTATGATTGAAAATGTTTTGTTTGTACATGGATTAAAACACAACTTGCTCATCATCAGTCAGCTTTGAGACAAGGGCTTCATCATACAATTCCTTGCAAATTCATGCATTATAAGTTTAAATAACAACACTATTTTGCAGGAAAAGCGGATCAACAACGTGTACATGCTTGATTTAAATATCATTGAATGCGCTGCATCTTTTTGCTTAAAAATTATTGTTGATGATTCATGGTTATGACACAGAAGATTATGTCATGTTAGTATGAAAACCCTCAGGAGAGTGACCCAAAAAGACCTAGTTAGAGGTGTCCCCAAACTGAAATTTTCTAAAGACCACCTTTGTGAAGCCTGGCAATTAGGAAAGTAAGTTCACTCCACTTTTCACCCCATTAAGAATATTAGCACCTCTAGACCTTTATAAGTTCTTCACATGGATTTGTTTGGACCCATTAACACTGCCAGCTTGGGAGGGAAAGCCTATGGTTTTATAATTGTCGATGACTACTCAAGGTTCACTTGGACTAGATTTTTTTCACACAAAAATGAGTCTTTTGAGGAGTTTAATACCTTTTTTATTTAGATTCAGAAAAAGCTAGGTTGTGAGATCTTGACCATCCATAGTGACCATGGGGGAGAGTTTGAAAATGAAAGATTTGGAGATTTTTGTGATGACAAGGGGATTAGCCACAACTTCTAAGCCCCTAGGATCCCTCAACAGAACGGGGTAGCTGAAAGGAAGAACCAAACCTTAGTGGTAGCCGCTAGAGCCATGCTTGCTACGTATTCACTTCCAAAATACTTTTGGGCTGAAGTGGTTAACACAGCTTGTTATGTGTTGAATAGGGTGAATGTTAGATCCAAACAAGATAAGATACCCTATAAGATCCTTAAGGGTAGGACACCCAATCTTTCCCACCATCATGTCTTTGGTTGTAAGGTTTTCATTCACAACAATGGAAAGTCTCACTTAGGAAAATTTTATCCAAAATATGATGAAGGAATGTTCTTGGGATATTCTAGTGTTGATAAGTCTTTTAGGGTGTTTAATAAGATGACTTTGATGGTGGAAGAGACTGCACATGTGGTGTTTGATGAGTCTGATCATAAAAAGCCTGGAGTTGAGGATGATGATATTTTGGAGAGATTACCACTGGAGTAGAAAAATTGGAGAAGGGAGTTGAACACCAAAACATTGAAGAAGTAGGAGATGTTACCCAAGGAGTAGAAAATATAGATCTGAAGGAAAGGGTTGGACCTTCACACACCTTGTCTAGAGATTGGAGATACTCTACAAGTCACCCTAAAGATTTGATGTTAGGATACCCTTCTAATGGAGTTAGGACTAGACATAGACTTAGGAAGGAGGTAAACTACTCTGCCTTTATCTCAATGACTGAACCCACCAACATAAACCAAGCCCTTTCTGATGAGTTTTTGGATTTTAGCCATGTAGGAGGAGTTGAACCAATTTATTAGGAATGATGTCTGGGAGCTTGTAGAAAGACCTAAGGGACAAAGTATAGTTGGAACCAAGAATGTCTTTAAGAACAAGGTGAATGATTCTGGAGTGGTGATAAGGAATAAAGCAAGATTAGTGGCTAAGGGGTATAACCAAATTGAAGGAATAGATTTTGAGGAGACCTTTGCCCCTGTGGCTAGATTGGAAGCCATTAGAGTGCTATTAGCCTTTGTCTGTTATAAAGGATTTAAGCTTTTTCAAATGGATGTTCAGAGTGCCTTTTTAAATGGAGAAATAAAAGAGGATGTGTTTGTGGAACAACCCCCAGGTTTTGAGAGTTTCCAATTTTCAAATCATGTTTTTAAATTAAAAAAGGCCTTATATGGTTTAAAGCAGGAACCTAGAGCTTGGTATGAGAGGCTTAGCACATTCTTACTAGAAAGGGAGTTTGTTAAGGGGAGCGTAGACACCACCCTTTTTTTTTAGAAAAGTAGGAGATGATTTGCTCATTGTTCAGATTTATGTGGATGACATACTTTTTGGATCTTCTGATGAAAAACTATGTGATGAGTTTTCTAAAACAATGAGTAGAGAGTTTGAGATGAGTATGATGGGAAAGTTGTCCTACTTTTTAGGGTTTAGCATAAGACAATTTGATGATGGAACCTTTCTAAATCAATCAAAATACATAAAGGACATTTTGAAGAAGTATGAGATGGATAAAGCCAAGCCAATTAATACTCCCATGACCTCGAGTGTTCCATTGGATAAGGACCCAAGTGGTAAGTCTATTGATCAGAATAAGTACAGAGGCATAATTGGATCTTTACTTTACTTGACTGCTAGTCGACCTGATATAATGTTTAGCATTTGTCTTTGTGCTAGATTTCAAGCTGACCCTAAGGAATCCCACCTGATTGCAGTTAAGAGAATTCTTAGATATCTTTTAGGGACCTAAAGCTTAGGAATTTGGTGCCCTAGGCACAGCACTTCTTTTGAGATTATTAGATTTTCTGATTTTGATTTTGCAGGATATAAGGTGAACTGTTGCACTTTCCACTGCTGAAGCTGAGTACATTACTTTAGGAAGTTGTGTGGCCCAAGTCCTTTGGTTAAAATAGCAGGTATTGGATTTAGGATTACCTGTAGGCATCATCTCAATTTTCTGTGACAACACTAGTGACATCTACATCTCTAAGAATCCTATCCAATATTCAAGGACTAAGCACATTGAAATTAGACATCATTTTATTAGAGACCATGTGACCAAGGGGGACATTGAGTTACACCATGTGACAACTGAGAATCAACTGGCTGACATCTTTACTAAACCACTGGCCTTCGACACTTTCAGCTCTTTAAGGACCAGATTGGGTGTGATTGACATAAATGCATGAACTTGATTTTTATTTGCTTTTCTTTTTCTTTCTTCTTCTTTTCTTCTTTTATTGCTTTATTTTTTTGTTAGTTTTTTTTTGTTTGTTTTTTTTTTTTTATGCTTTATTTTTATTCTTAAATTTATTTTTTCCAAAATCATTGTTGAAATGATATCGTATGCCTTATTCTTACTTTTAAAAATTTGTGGTCAATGTTTTACATCTCTTAATCTATTAAAGGTTAAGAATATACCGTTGATTGTATCTCTTTCTCTAACATATTTTAGTGGCACAGTTTTCTTTTTTTAATCAATAGTCTATCTCAAATTAACAAATGGAGTATGCAATTAAGATTTTTTCTAACTTTGCTACATCAAATCTATCTTATATTTATAATGATCAAAGTCTTTTTATCACATCAAGAATTCCTCATTACCCTTGTCATTGCATTTATTCATACGATTATTGATTTTATTTGTGGATTATTCTTCTCTATATTAGAGAGTGAGTTTTTTCTTCTCTAATATCTAGAAGGTATACTCACAACTAAGATTATTTAAGAGTTTTTGAAAGAGAATGTAGCTTGTAAAAATGAAAAAAAAAATGGCCAATGATGCTAAAAACAAAAGATGCGCAATGACGCCAAATTGAAAAAAAATACACAACGTGTATCAAAAATCAAAAGAAACGCAAAGCGCCATTCAAATTGACAAGAGGCATAAAATGAACCCACCAAAAGCAAGCTCTCCTCTCTTTTCAAAATTTTTAAAACTTAGAAGATTTCATGTATCACTTGATAAAATCAAAGGCTGGATTTCGAACTTTTGCGATTGTGACATAAATACTTTGATACATTATTCTATAAGATATTTTTTCAGAAACCAAGTGGTGAACGGATCCTTTTTTCATATCCAATTGAATTTTTTGAGTTAGGTCATTGATTTAAAAAGAGAATTTTACCCTGAAAAAGTCTGAGCTTAGGGTTAACATGATCAGATATTCTATCATTTTTTAGATTTTTGATGTTGTTAAATCATTAACTTACATTTTTTTAAAATCAATCACATGGAAGGCTACATCATGTTCATGCCTTGATTAAAAAAAATTAGGGTTTGTTTACTTTGTTTTTTAGTTTCCTCCTCCTTTTTGAGATGTCAAAAGGGGGAGTAGTATGTTTGTGTTTGCACTGTTTTATTCTGAAAATTTGAACTACTATTTTGGATCGTCGAAGTATTTGTCATCATAAAAAAGGGGGATATTGTTGTAAATCTATTTTTCATGTATTATGATTTTGATGTTAGCAAACACTCTTGTTTCTCTACGACAACCTTGGATACTAACATTTCAGGACCACAAGATCGAACGGAAATCGGAACCAGCTCAAGATTGGGTAGACTAGGTCTGAGTCAGTGTGTAATTTTCTTCTTCCCTTTATTGAGTCAATTGTAATCTTTGAAGTATTTTGATGCTAAGTAACCCTACACACACACACTTGAGTGATTTTTCTGTCTGACTTAGAATTTCTATTTTTACTCACATCGTCCCGGATGATATTATTATCATCCTGGATGATTGGGTTCAAAATAGAAACCCTAATTAGACCATCTTGTTAAGGCAGCCATCATTAGTCGATCGGCCTGGACGATACTTGTATCGACCAGGATGATAGCCTCAAAATAGAAAGAATCAGCTGCCATGATCTATTTAGACATTCCTTATTTATGGAAATTGGTCAGGATGATCTTGTATCGGCCTGGACGATATTATACAAATATGCCTAAATTAATCTGGAATTTAAGGCAAGCAATTAAGGATAATTGATACGATCACATCTTCCCGGATGATCAAAAGATCGGCCAAGACTATGTTTGATTGAAAAATATATTTAAATATATATATAGTTTTGAAAAATATTTAATTATCTTTGGGAATATTAAATTTTGAATTTTGAAATTGAACACGTTATTATGAATGGTATATCGCCTTGGGAGGCGATCATATCATTCCCTAATGGGTTCAAATTTTAAAATTTTAAATTTATTTAAATTATTATAGTCAGACTCAAGGGGAAACAATATATGATCTCGAAATTTCATAATGAAGTTCAATCGATTGTCTGACTATGATAATTCTGATAGAAGATCATTAATCTCGTAATCAAAATTATAATAATAATTGATATATCTATCTGAAGAAAGAAGGTATCAATTATTATCGATCGTTCGAAAATGATGATAATGATCATTGTATTTGATTTTTCCAAAGAGAATTAACTAATGGTTTTGAAAAAGTTGATTTTGAAAAATCAATTCTGGGTTTCTAAATCTCCTACGAACGCAAGCCCTCGTAGTTAATTACATCGTAGGAAATCGGAATTTCCTACGAAAACTCTCGATTAAAATAGCGGTAGAAATTTAATTTTTAGATTTTTAAAGATCGATATCAAAGGAGAGAAATGGTTGAAATTTTCAAATGGGATTGGTTCAATGTTGAGCATTTATTTTCAGAGTCAAAGGAAGAGGAGTAGGGAGTGTTTTGAAATTCTGAATTACTTCAGAAATACCCCAGCCTATCCTATGTATTGGGCTTGAATTTGATTGAAAGTGCTTTAAGTTTGAATGGTTGATTTTATTAGAAAGTTGAGACTTATATTCTTGATCACCAGATCGGGAGAATGCCCAGGAGGTAAGGGTGAAGAGTAATCTACCAAGTGGGTATGACGTCCCCGGTCAAGATCCCATGGTTTTCCATCATTCCGGGTTCGTCGATATCCTTAGCCTACTTAGTTGAGTGTCGACCAGAGGATCCTTGTTAGCAACCATGGGTTACCTCATTCAAGGGAACCTCGTAGGCCAAGGGGCTGGGGACCTAATCCTAGGCTGACAAACAGGAAGTGCACAGGTCTGTAGACAGTGAACCTATGTCTACGTTATCTAACCTAGGATGCCACTCTCATTTTGTATGCATATCAATCTATCTCAAAAACAGAAAGAAACACTGGCCTAACCTAAAGCTAGAGTTTGTGTTCTAATGGGTCAATCTAGGTGTGTGTAGCAAGCTGTGTGGTTTGGATATATCCTAAATTGGGTAATTAATTAAAGTTGCTTAATGTTCTGGTTGGTTGAAAGGCTTAAGGGAAGATTTTAGTTAAAGTTTAAGTCTTAATGATTCAAAATTGATTTTAAGATTGATTCTGAATTATTTATTGGATACCACCTTTGTTTCACGCCGAGGCCGTGAAGTTTATTTCACCTTCCCTGGGACTAATTTAATAGCCTCGTAGGCCTGGGTTACCTAGTGGTACCCGATATGATTAAATGAATTAGATTTAATTGAAGGTTCAAAATTTGATAATCTTAGCTAAGGTTGATTGATTTCTGGTTTTAAAGTTAGATTGAAATTTTCTGTATTTTGAATCAAATAATTAATGTTCTAAAATTATTGAATCGTTTAATGTTTTTAATCAAAGTGTTAAAATTTGAATTTTATATTAAGAATGTTTTCTTAAAAATTTATATTATATTAAAATATTAGATCTTAAGATGAGTTGAATGCCTTTAAGTTTGATTGATTTAGAGTTTATTTGAATTATTTATGAATTTTCAAAATTTTGATCATTTATTGGAATTATTTAATTGTCTTGATTAGAGGGGTTTTGATGTTTTGAATTCAATTGAGTTCCAAACTCCATGTAATCAATTCCAAAGGTCAGGAATGACCCAATGATAGATTCCCAAGTATTTAGGAATTCTCTGGAATTTTAAATTAATATTAATTAATTACATTAATTAAATATAAGATTCTAATGATTATTAAATTATTCTTAAACTTGAAGTCAAATCTGGTTGATTTTAATTTTCATGTATTAAGGATTCAAATCTGGTCAATTAGAAGGGTTATTTATAGTTTTTGGACTTAAATTTGATTTATTAAAAATTTCTAGCAGGTTTTAAGGTTTGATTAAGGCTTAAACTTAAGGTGGGGTTTGATTAAGGGGGTTCGAAGGGTTTGAATTTTAATGACAATTTTCCTTAGAGCAGGGAAGATCACTAAACTTAAGGGGTTTGAATTTTAGTGATAATTTTCCCTAGAGCAGGGAAGATCACTAAACTTAAGGGGTTTGAATTTTGAAGTTAATTGGGTTTAACTTTGACCACTTAATAATTGTATGTGTTGATTGGGAAAGATTTGATATTTTTTGTAAATTTTATTTGAGTTATTATCAAAAATTTAAGTTTTCAGGTTTTAAGGAAGAGATCAATAATTGATTGTTGTTTGAGATTAAATTGATTATGTACATGTTAATCTTAAGGTGTAGTGTCGCTAAGTAAACTATGTTTAATGTTTCATCCCTAAAGGACTCATGTGTGAATCCTAGAGTTTGTCTAAGTTCTTAAAGACTCGTCCTTAAATATTGTCCTTCAAGATGTCACTAGGTTCAATGGGTTTGAATCAATGTCACTAACCCTTTGGGCATACCTACGAATGTAAACAAGTTATGTCGATGGGTTTTGAATTTGTAAAAAAAAAAAAAGAAGAAAGCAGGTATTAACTAAATGCAAGAATTATTTCGAGAATTTAAAGCTAGGGGAAATAGCTCAACAAGTAAATCTAAAAGCCTTACGCACTTCTAAGTTTTAAGGAAACTTACCTGGTCACCGAGGCTAGTCAACGGTGACTCCGGCCGTAGCACCCCGTTTAGAGGAAACAGGATGACTGAAGCTCCTTGGCTCATCCTCCAATTAGCTCCATCAGTACCTCGCAAAAAGGCGAAGAGAGAAGGACGTGTTAGAATATCATGTATAAACGTATAGAAGCTACTATGAATTGACGTATAAATGAATATGTGAAAGTATGAATCAATTCAAATTATTTAAGCAGTTTCAAAGTGTATAACTGGACAATGACATGCTTGTAATTTATAATAGCAATCGTGTCAGGAGATTATAACAATAAAGCAAGTCAAACTCTATGTCACGAATAATCATCCTCATCAATATATTCAAAAGTATATAAAATATAAACAACCGTTCAAGTCAATATGTGGCATTAAGAGATATATACTTTTTCGTTACCCAAAATCACAAGTCATATATTGAATAAGTATAAATGTCGCTTTAACAAACAATATGCAATTTCTCTACATATTCTAACTGTGCCGATGTTGTCAAATTCTACAAATGAATGACTACAGCTAAAGAACAAGTTCTCCTATTATCATAGTGGAAAACTGTAATCAAAACATAGGCATAATTATCTTGATCAAATTTCAATTGAGATGTCTCAAGTTAATAGAACTAGGGTGAAGAAGAAAACTTTGCTTCTCAACTCATGGCAACCAGAAACTTTGTTCTAAAAAAAAAAATACAATACATCATCTCAAGGTGTTCAAATCAAATGAAATCAAACTTTGTACAGAAATATTTAATCAGCTTATAGAAGTGCGATCATGTTATTCAAAGGGAATCTTGAATGGGGCAATACACATCATCTTATCGAGGAACCAGAACATGGGTAATACATACAATACTACACCAGGTTTTCTCGTGTTTAATGAACATCTACAAAAGATATCACAAGTAAGAGCAACCTTCAAGTTACATGCTCGATTTCCACTCAAAACTCACTCTACCTCAAAGTAGAGACAAATGGAGAAAGATCATCATCAAAATTTATGGGAAAAGCATGAGAGCAATTATGTTTTCTCAAAACCAACAAATTTATTTAAGAAAATTATAACTAAAAATGCCTTAAAGAATGAAGACCCACCACTCTTTGCTTTCCTCCAAAAAGAAAACATAAGGATCTTGTATTCTCCCAAACTTTGTGAAAGTATAGCAAAAAGGAGAGGATGATATACTAATTCATGTAATTCTCAATATTCATAGGTGTTTCATAAAACTCAAATGAATGAAATCCAATAAGAGATTCTCATCAATGTAGAGGAACCTTATGTTTGCACAAATGAATTCTTATTTATGACAATAGTGTTAATCAAACTCCTCCAACACTCATGTAAAATTCTCATTCTTTAACAAGAAAAGGATGAGGTAATAATCTTGACTTCAAAATTATGCATTTATAGAATGCTAAAGAGAGAAAACCACAAGATTTCTTTTGTTGTTACCCCTTCAGTTTTCCAAAGTAGGAGATGAGCTCGAGTTCATGCCCTTCAACATGCCAATGGAATAAATATCACAAGATGCCAACCACCACTTAACCATAAGTATATAAATTTTACCACATAAAATCTGTTTGATCGAGTCCACCAACACAACATATATGTTTACATAGCTAACAAAAAGTTATTTGGTAGAATTCATAAACATGTTTCTTCAAAAATAGTGCACTAGGAGACTGCATTTGAATCCCTCTCAGCATTTTAGAAACAATCTCCAACTCAAGTATGCAGTAAAGGCTTTGGCATTTTTAGTTTTATTAATCTCCAGAAATAGAAGCATGAGGAGGATAAGTGAGAACGGCTGCATGCGAGTGGTGATCCAGACATTTCCTCTTATGAACTCTTCTCATTCCCTTAGTGTTTCAAGTCATTCTCACAGGAAGTTTAAACCATGGGCATGCTTGGGATAAATCGTTGAACACAACAGTAATTCGAATTGCCATATGATTCTAGACTTAGGACCCAACCTTCTAAACATGATATTGGGACAGGAATTTTAAGAACCGACCATCATACCTCACCATTAAATTGGTAAAGAAACTCAAATGGAGATTTTGACAAACCTCTTGTTTATTGCAAGATCACTTTCATACTAGTCAATCTTACTTCAGGGAGATCAATGGGACATTAAATCTTACCCAAAAAAAAGGCTCGCTCAAATACATACATGCTAGGCTTATGGGAGAAACACACATATATATACACATATTGCTAAAATCAAGCCTTAAATAAGTGAATGCTAGAATGCAAAACAGCACACAGAAAGCCTACTCATTTTGACAAAAACTGAAAGAAAAAGATCAGTTAGCCGGCTCTTTATCTATGAGATAAAACATCACTCATCAATAACAAGCAGCATAATTGTTCTCACGGCCAAACCTGATATAGATTGCTAACGAATCTCAAGGTGAGGATCCGCAGAGCATAACATTTCTTTGCATAAGTATAAGCTTCACGTCAGATGGAAATCCAGGAAAACAAACATTTTTTTTTTTAGAAAAAGATAGTGAATAGAACAATCCATCGGACATAAATCCAAAGAATAAAGCCAAAACATTATGACCATTCATCCTCAAAAGAAAACTTATCCCTAACACCATGAGCATTCAAATCTATAAACCAACCCAACATGCTTCCTCATTCAGATTCAAGAAGGAAATAAACCTTTGAAAAACAAATCCACACACAAAAGCTCAGCCATATTGGAGTAAAAAAAATGATAATAATAAAAAGAACATCAAGGAGAAAATGTTTAGGTCTCTGGTATCTCTTTCATAAAACCTCATGGAAACCCATTTCAAATATTAGGTAAACATGGAACCTTGACTCACAGATTAATGTCGATCATCTAGACTCAAATAGAGGGAATGCAAGGGGCTAAAAAAAAAGGAGGAAGAAGAGATTACCGTAGTAAATCACGCCGAAAGCCCCCTTGTAGCTCACCTCTTGCTTGGACGAAGATCTACAGAAGATCTTCCTCTTATTATTGTCCAAAATCTGCTGTGGACCGGCCAAAATCTGTTATGGGAGAGGCTGGCCGAAACTTGCTGTGCAAGGAGAGTGATGGCCGGAACTTTTGAATGGACTTTCTTCTTCTTCCTTTACCTTGGACGGATGGAGAAGAGAAAAGAGTAGCTGGAGGCGTGAGAGCCAAGGGTCGCTGCCTATCGGGATGGAGGCATGGAATCCGAGAGGTCACGACTTTCCCTAACTCCCTTTAAAACTTGAAATAAAAATTTCAATTAATTGACCATCTAGCCCTTCAAATGATTCAAATCCGATGGTAGAAATTATTGCTTAAATTAAGATGATTTAAAGCCTCAATAACAATAAAATAAAAGCTAAAATTAAGAACTCAATTAATTATGCAACATCCTTATTATTAGTTTGCATTAATCAAAATCGACTTAACTCGAGAGAAGTTAAATTGAGCCGATTAATGTTAATCAAGTTAATTTGCACTTGAGTCGAATCGGGGTAATTTAAATTAAATTAATCAAATTCACTGAGATGAGTAAGATTCAAATTGATTCGAACAAATTCTATGTCACTGAATCTAGTTCGTATGTTTAATTTGTCTTTAATTAATTCGTATGCGGTTCGATTTTGATTTTAAGGAAGATTGACAAGGTCGATTACGAGCAAGATTGTAGGTGATGATGATTGTAAAGGTCAATTGATCGAACTATAGATCAGAAGCTAGATTACAGTATGATCAAAATTTGATTTAAAAGTGATTGAGGATTGACTTGAAATTAACAAAGAGTTGGATTTGGGTTAATTTTAATTTTGAGCTTAATTGATTAGGGTTGGGTTTAATCCAAGTGACCTCATACAAAAATGAGGTCAACAGACTATTAGTTCAAAAAACCTTAGTTACTCCTGGACGAGCAGGATTGACCTGCTCAAATTTTGGGCGATGCTCTGGACGATTTCTCTCTGATTTGAACTAATCATCCAGGATGATCGTGAGATCAGCCCAGATGATCAAGCTATTTTGGAATCGTCCACAACTCCTTTTAGAGCGATTGTCTTACCGATAGTCTGTGATTTGAACTAATCGTACATGATGATTTATTATCATCCTGGATGATATGAAAAACTTTCATCTATTCGTCCCAGATCGTCCTGCCTGATTAGGCTCAAATTAAATTGATCGTACAGGACGATATTACTATCGTCCTGGATGATACGGCAACTTACAATTAATGAGGTCTTTTGAAGCTCTTTTATTTAAGAGCTATTGTTCAACATTTTAAATAATCTTTTGCTATTGTCTTTATCTGAGAAACCCTAGAGGAGAGAGAGAGAGAGAGAGGATCTTGTGAGGGGGAGCTTGTGAGGGAGATTCACAAGGGTTGCTCCAAGCATTGTTTCACTTCTTCTTCCACTAGAGTATCTTGTCCTTGGAAGGGTTGGGAGAGGTAAGCTTCAGCGATCGATCGAGGTTCTCTTCCATCTTCAGGAGGAAGCAAAAGGAGTTGGATTCTCTGCCTTGTCGGGGGTGGCAAAAAGGAGGTTTTTATAAGGGATTCTCTGCCTTGCTGTGAGAGCAAAAGGAGAGTCACTTTGGTAGTGCAATACTCATAGGGTGCCTCCAGGGAGTGGACGTAGGTCGAGTTGACCAAACCACTATAAACCCTTATGTTCTGTTTACTGCTTCCGCATTTAATTTTTATGTACTTGTTTTCTGTGGTGATTTTGGTTTGAGCTTTGTTGTGCTTTGGTTAAAAGATTTTTTAAAATACCAATTCACCCCCCCTCTTGGTTAGCCTTGGGTAGTTCATAAGGGCCTAACTTCCCTAACGAACTTTCACCTTTAACAACTAATCTTACTTTTTCCTTAAAACTGATATAGAGTCGTTCAAATTTTTTCTTAAAAATTCATTTAGTTCCAATAATACTCTGATCAAAGGGTCTTGTTACTAATTCATAATCACCATTTCTTACAAACTAATTAAATTTATCTTGCATTGTAATAATCCAAAACTCATCCCTAAATGCAACATCTACACTAGTAGGCATTACATAAAATTTAATCCAGTGCAACTGATCTATAAAAAGTTTGTATAGGTTGTTAGACCTAACACAATTGTCCCAAGGCTAACCAAGATGAGGGTGAATTAGTATTTTAAAAATCTTCCTCTTAAATAAAAAGAACTATTATAAAATTATATGCACAATTTATGTTTTTCCAAAACAAAACCTTTTCAATCACAAAATTAAAATTGCATAAAATAAAAATATTGAAAAATAAATAGAACATAAAGATTAATAGTAGTTCGATCCAACTAGACCTACATCCACTCCCTGAAGACTCCCTCTTCAGGTATTGCACTAATACCAAAGTGACTCTCCTTTTGCTCTCATAGTAAGACAAAGAAACCTTTATAATTACCCTCTCTTCCACCAATTATCAGTGCGACAAAGTACCATCATCCTTTCACACCCTCTAAATCTCGACAGAGTAGCATCATCCTTTCACACCCTCCAAGTGTTGGTAGACTACTGTCATCCTTTCATACTTCTCTAAGTGTTGGCAGAGAACCATCATCCTTTCATACTTCTCCAAGTATTGGCAAAGAATTAGCATTCTTTCACACTTCTCCAAGTGTTAGTAAAGAACTGTCATCCTTTTACACCCTCCTGATGTCGGTAGAGAACTGAATCTTATTCAAAGATCTTCTTACGAACAACTCCAAAGAGGTAGGGAAGAGGATCAACAAGACTTACAAAGAGATTCTCACCTTTTGATAACCTTGTGAACCCTTTATAATTTCTACTAAAAAAATCTCTCTCCACACTCTCCCAATCACACTCATGTTGGAATCGTATTGATTCTAGAATAGGTTATTAGACCTAGATTTATGTCCCAAGGCGAACCAAGAGGGAGGGGTGAATTGGTAATTTTAAAATTAACCCTACTTCTTGGATTGTAAAAAGATTGAAATCGAATGATGATTCAAGCAAGTTGATTGTAATTTTTTTGAAAAAAAAAATTAATTATTCAACCACGAAAAATGAAACTTGCAGAAATTAAAGTAGTGGAAATAAAAAGACATAAGAGTTTATAGTAGTTCATGAAAGTTCATTAGGGATGTTAGGCCCTATGAACTAGCCCAAGGCTAATTAAAAGAGTGAGGTGAATTGAAAAAAAAATTTAAAATAAAAACACAAACCAAAACCATTATCACCACAATAAAAACCAAATGCGAAAATATAGTGGTTCGGTCAAACCTTGACCTACGTCCACTCCTTGGAAGCACACTCAAAGTATTGCAATACAAAAGTGTCTCTTCTTTAGCCCCCACAGCGAGGTGGAGAAGCCCTTACAAAATCACTTCCACCTTCCGTGTTGTACGGCGGAGTCGCCGGGTCCTTTGACACCAAAGAGATCTTCTATTTTGGTAAACTTCCCTCAAGACGAGCCTTGAATCCGACGATATTCAGGTGCGAGCTTGTCGAAGCAACCGTGTGGAACCCCCTCCACACTCCCTTGAGTCCCCCCCTTATAGGATCTTCTCCCTCTCTCAAACTCCACCCTTTCCTCACTCCCTTTCAATCTCTCTTTTCAAGTTTCCCCCAAAAGAATGAAGCTACAATGGCTGCCGACATTATCGTGTCATATTATAGCTTAAATAGAAAATCTTAAAATGAGCTCATTAATGCAAGTTACCGACATTATCATCCATGACTATACTAATATTGTCCTGTACGATCAGTGCAATTTAAGCCCAATCAGCCGGGACGATTTGAGACAATCAGAAGAAATTTGTTCTTATCATCCAGGATGATAATATATCATCCTAGAAGATCAGTATAAATTGTGGAATATCGTCCTGAACATCGCTCTGAAAAATAGTTGTATGATGTCCAATCGTCCAGCGTATCGGCCTGGACGATTTTGCGGTCGTCCAGGACGATTTGATCGTGCAATCAAGTCATAATTGCTTTCCTTAAATTCCAAAGAAATTTTGGAAAAATTGTCCTGGATCATTCTGGATGATATTTAATAATCCTGGTCGATCCTCTGGATGATGTCCAAAAATAAGTAATTCCTAAATAGATCTTGCAGCAGATTCTTTTTGTTTTGAGCCTATTGTCCGGGCCGATACAAAATCATCCAGGATGATATTTTTTACATAATGACGGATACTTTAATGAGGATTCCCTAATCAGGGTTTTGGCTTTTGAATCGATCATCCATGATGATATAAATATCGTCCCAGACGATGTTACCAAAAATAGTAACCTTTAGGGAACAGTTAGAGAATCTTCCAAGTTACAAAGCATCAGGAGCCAAACCACATATAATATACTCAAGAAAGGAAAAGTGTTACAAATTGACTCAGACCTAATCTATCCAATCTTGTGCTGGTTCAAAAATACAGTCTGATCTTGTGGACCTGCAATGTCAGTAAATAAGACAGCCGTAGAGAAATAAGAGTATTTACAATAAGAGTGTTTGCTATCATCAAAATCATAATCCATGAAAACAGATCCGCAACAATCTCCCCCTTTTTGATGATGGAAAACATTATGATTTGAATTTACAAATAGGAAAATATTTTCTCCTAATCTCCCCCTCACTAGAATAAAACTTTAAAAACAGGGGAGATAAAAAAATTTTGTTGTTTTTTAATTTTTTTGAAAGAAAGAAAAAAAGATAAAGGATACAAATTCAACAATACGTTCTCCCCTTTTAACATTATTAAAAAGAGAAGGGGCCCAAACAAAATGACTAAAAGACAAAATGATCTCTGATATAGTGAACAAAATAAATATTCTTAAAATGAGAAAGTTACATCTTAGTTTTAATCAAAAACTTAGTAGAATTGTATTGACAATGTATAGCCCAGAAAAGGTTAGAAATTCAGAATTTGATAATCCAAACTCAAGTTCTTTAAAAAGGTTCAAAAGTTTTTTAACTCAATATCTAAATCATGGAATAAATTATAAAAAGAAACACTAATTTTTTAAAACTCCTTTCATAAAATATATCTAATAGAAGATTAATGCACGAATTATTGAATCAGGAATCATGTTTTTCAAAATCAAGTATCGAAAGTATTAATGGTTTTCTTAAGCTTTTAAGAAGTACAATAATGGTAAGCATTAAATTTTGTGTGCTCATTTTATATCTCTTGTCAATTTGAATGACACTCTTTGCGCATCTTTTGATTTTTGATACACTTTTGTGTATATTTTTCAATTTGGCGTCTTTGCGCATTTTTATTTTTGGTATCATTGATCAATTTTTTTTTAATATGCTACCTTTCTGAAATCTTAAAAACAAAAGTAAACCCATCCTATTAACAAAGCAAATTCTTGATTAAAAAATTTATGAGTTAGATTCAACGTGCAAAAGATCCCAATGTAATAAATAAAATGTAGGGAGATAAAAAATTTTAGTTTCAAAGACTAATTTAAAATATGAAAATGATTTTAAATCCAAAGTAGAATAACCTCTTTTAGAAAATAGAGATTGAGATTCAAAAACATGAGTTTCCTATCTTTGACTGTTTTTAGAGAAGTCAATCACAACTTACCAAAGATTTCAAGAAAAATTAGGAAGTAGATTTTTCATTTTTAGAAAAGTGAATGTGTGTGTTGATCAGAAAAAAATTTCACAAAACAAATAAAAAAAATTCAAAGAATAAATAAAAACACAAAATAAAACCGAAAATAAAATAAACAAAAACACTAAAAATAACAAAAGACAAAACACTTCACAAAAACACAAACAAGGCTTTTAACCATTATCTTTCTTCTGGTCCGATGCTTCAGAAACTAGATCTGCCCAGGATATTTTTTGCTTTTCATTATTTCTCAGTTTAAAATTTGCTTCGCTTTATCCTTTTCTTTTGCTCGAAGAATTCTTAAATTAAGGCACTAATTTTTCATATGCTTAGGCTTCCTACATCGGAAAAAAAATAATGTTAGAAGAAATATTACCATCCTTACCATTTTTACCTTTATTCCTCTTTTGTTGTTGCTTATGCTTTGGTGAGCTTTTTGATTTTCTTGACAAGTCATTGCATTTGTCACCAACTAAGCTATCTTTTTTCTTATCTTCATCTTTTAGAAAAATCATTTCACTTGCATCCACAAGTCTGTGACCCAAACTTTGCTCGTAGGAAATAAGTGAGCCAATTAAATTATCAATAGAATATTCATTCAAATCTTTTGATTCACAAATAGAAATTACTTTAGCATCAAACTTATTCAGTAGACAACGAATAATTTTGTTAACTTTTTCAAAATTTGAAAATTCTTTTCCTAAAGAATGCAATGATGTTATAATTTGAATAAACCTAGAATACAAGTCTAAGATCGTTTCATAAGATTTCATTGAAAACATTTCATAATCATGCATTAACACATTCAACTTGGATTACTTGATTTCACTAGTACCTTCGTATATGGTGTGTAGTTTATCCCAAATTTCCTTACCAATAGTGCACGTGGATACTAACATAAAATCTTTAAAATTTAAAGCACAAAAAAACAATTTAAAGATTTTGCATTCAATTGAGCATCGATTCGTTCATCTCTATTCCATTGACTAAAAGGAATGTCAGTTTTAATTCCATCTATAACACGTGATGAATAACCAGTAAAAATCATATGCCACATGCGAAAATCAATCGATTGCAGGAAAGTAGACATGCAAGTTTTCCAAAAATCAAATGACATATTTTCAAATAAAGGAGGTCTAGTGATTGAATAACCTTCCGCAATATTAAAATTTGAAAAATTAGTCATGGATCAAAATTCAAAAGCTTTTAAAAACTAGATTTTATGAATACTGCTCTGATACCACTTAAAAGTTTGTTAGGGATGTTAGGCCCTATGAACTAGCCCAAGGCTAATTAAAAGAGTGAGGTGAATTGGAAAAAAAATCTTTAAATCAAAACACAAACCAAAATCAATATCACCACAAAAAAAACCAAATACATAAATTAAATGTGGAAGTAATAAAGAAAGAACACACCATATTTATAGTGGTTCAGTTAAACCTTGACATACGCCCACTCCTTGAAGGCACCCTCCAAGTATTGCACTACAAACGTGTCTCTCCTTTAGCTCCCACAGCTAAGCGGAGAAGCCCTTACAAAATCACTTCCACCTTCCCCGGTGTGGCGGAGTCACCGGATCCTTTGACTCAAAAGAGATCTTCTTCTTTGGTGAACTTCCCTCAAGACAAGCCTTGAATCCGATGGTATTCAGGTGAGAGCTTGCCGGAGCAACCGTGTGGAACCCTTTCCACACTCCCTTGAGTCCCCCCTCACAGGATCTTCTCCCTCTCTCAAACTCCACCCTTTCCTCACTCCCTTTCAAGCTCTCTCTTCAAGTTTCCTCCAAAAGAATGAAGCTACAATGGCTTCCAAAGACTCTTACAAAGTGTCATGTTAAAGCTTAAATAAAAGATCTCAAAATGAGCTCATTAATGCAAGTTACCGACTTTATCGTCCAGAACGATACTAATATCGTCCTGTATGATCAGTGCAATTTAAGCCCAATCAGCCGGGACGATTTTAGACAATCAAAAGAAATTTTTTCTTATCTCCAGGATGATAATATATCATCCTTAATAATCAGTATAAATTGTGGAATATCGTCCTGAATATCGCCTTGAAAAATAGTTGTTTGATGTCCAATCGTCCAGCGTATCGGCTTGGACGATTTTGCGATTGTCAAGGACGATTTGATAGTGCAATCAAGTCATAATTTCTTTCCTTAAAATCCAGAGAAATTTTGGATTAATTGTCCTGGATGATCCTCTAGACGGTGTCCAAAAATATGTAATTCCTAAATAGATCTGGCGGTAGATTCTTTCTGTTTTGAGCCTATCGTCCTGGCCGATACAAAAATCGTCCATGACGATGTTTTTTGCATAATGACGGCTGCTTTAATGGGATGCCCTAATCAGGGTTTTTGCTTTTGAAACGATCGTCCAGGATGTAGGCAGAGAACCTTCAGCTATTCACACTCTCCAAGTATAGGCAGAGAACCTTCGGCTGTTCACACTCTCCAAGTGTAGGCAGAGAATCATCGGCTGTTCACAGTTCTTGAGTGTCGGTAAAGAACTGGATCTTCTGGAAAGATCTTCACATGAGCAATCTAGAAGGACAAGAGAGAGAGTGAAGTAAACACAAATCACACAAAGAGACCTTACCCTTGAGTAACCTTGTGAACCCTTTACTCTCCAATGGAATGAAATCTTTCTCAAACACTCTCTCACACTCTCTCCTTCAATTACACTTAACCAATCACAAAGACCAAGTGACAAAAAGATTAACATGCAGTTTTAAGTGGACCTTTTATAGAAAAGACACAAAAAATCGTCCATAAAAACTGAATTTTTCAAATGTGACTGTCCGCGATCGTACCGTACGATCGTTATTTATACATACGAACAGTATAAAAACTGTTGCATATGAACTCAATGTGAATCAAAACAAATTGACTTCGTACACGATCATCGTTCGGTACGAACTGTATTCGAATAATAGAACAAATGTAAAAATGCATTTGTACAAACCAGCAGGATAAAATGAACAAAACCCTTCGTCCCGGTATGATCATAAAAAATTGTCCGTACGACCTTCATTCGAGAACAATCTAGAGGCAATCATCCAAGTATGAACAATAATGTTCATCCATACGATCTTTAATCATGCAGGATCCAGAGGTCATCATATCGGTATGATAAAAAATTATCATATGTACGATCTTCATTCGTGCATGATCCAGAGGTCATTGTACCGGTACGATCCAAAATGATCGTCCGTATGATCTATACTTAAAAAAAATTTTCCTTCACTCCATTGCTCATTGGGGAAAATATATAACCTAATCATCCAATATAAAATAATTTTGTACTATATGATCAGTTTAAAAAATGTGAATTTTAAAATTCCCCCCTGGTGTGTGTGTGTGTGTGCTCAGTTACTCAATTACAATCACACTCTCTCAGACTTAATAAAATAAAAAATACATACTTCAATTGATAATACACTCTAAACTATTTTCAATTTAAAATCTTCAATAATCTGGAGTATGATTTCTCTAAAATGTTAGTACACATAAGAGCAAAAATAATTCTGCCAAAATATATTAAGAGAAAATAATAATCAAAATAATAATATTTGGAATCATAAAAAACATACAAGTTGCAAGAATGTCAAACATGCAAAGCTAAGTAGCAACTATCTTAATAATCTTTCACTTTTTTATGATGGCAAAATAATTATTGTTTGAGTAAAATTGAAAATCCTAAATTTCTCCTGAACTCCCCCTAAATGAATAAGCATGTGAATATAAGGGGTTTTTATTATGAACAAATAAAAAAAAATTATTTAAATTTTTTTAATTTTTAAACGACACTAGAATGAAAAACAAAACATAAAACACAAACAAAACACTTAAAAAGACACTATAATGAAAAGCAAAACATAAAACACGAATAAAACAATTAAAAATGACACTAGAATAAAAAACAAAACTTAAAATATGAACAAAATCAAATAATATGAAATAATATTTCTCCCCCTTTTTTACAACAACAAAAAGAGAAGAAAAATGAACTATAGAAATGTAAGAAGTCATATGAAAAGCCTTTGATAATTGATCATGAAAGAGATTGAGTTATTCTTGCAATAACAAGATTAATGTTCATTAGAGAAAAAATATTAAGTTTCATATCATTTAAGTTAAGATATAATATGGATAAGGAAAAAATATATCAAGGTCATGAATTATTCTAGACAATTATATAAGGAGAATTATTGCATGGTGATGAAATGAAAATTAGTTTAAGTCAAATTTCAATATAAGCTATAATTGAACATTAGATTGATTTGAAATTGAAGATTAAAAGATAGAGGAAAGAACATATACTTGTGGCGACAATGCGCATCTTTTCACTATACTTGGCACATTTTTTGCATCTTTTTATATTGGGCTAATTTTATGCCTCTTTTTAATTTGCGAACCATTGCGTATTCTTTTGATTTTTGTACATTTGTACTTTCTCCAATTTTTTAGTTGATCTTTCCAAAATCAATAATCTAAAAGCTCAAAATTTTCAAAGTACAAAGATACTTATATTGAAAAGAGAAATAAAAAATAATAAGACATCAAAATTGCAATAATAATATCAAAATTATATGTCTAAAAAGATCATGAGAGATAGTTTTAACTTGATCGAGTTATAAGCTAACTTAAATTATAAAAAATTAGATTTTCTAATGAATTCAATTTTTATATTGTTGATCATATTATACCACTTTTTAGATCGATTAAGTGAGGATAATCATATAGGATAACAAATTTTTCCAAAAGAGGCCAAAATTAACTAAAATAAGGCAAGACAGATTTTATTGATATCAATATAAAGATGATACAATGTAGAAAAGATGATATCAAATAAACTATCACATTTCATCAAACATAAAAATAAGGACATGAGACAATCATAGAAACACCAAAAATCATAACATCACATCAGCAGTACTGGCAAAGAAATTCACAAAAGAAGCACATTTATCACTCTGAGCGGCCCTGGTCAAGAGAAGGTGGCTAGTTGAAGAAAATAAAATAGCTATTCATCATAGCCACATTAGTATTCACCGAGTCAAACTGACCTCGGATCCAGCCCATATCCTACTGGTACTGGACATCCTGCTGCTAAAGATGAGCTTCAATTTGATCAAAATGTTAATCAAAATGACTCTCAAGATGATCAAAATGATGGACCATTTCCTGAAAGTCTGGCCCACCAGTAGATGCAGGTGCAAGGTGTAGGAGCTCTCCTTTCTCCCTCAGAGTCATCACTTTCATAATCTCTAGCAAAAAATGCTCAAAATGAAGCATCATTATAGTAGATAGGCCCTTTTAGATGTGGATCAGAATGAACTAGATCATACTTCTTTTCAATAATGTATGTCACAAGGTGTCATAAGGCTATATTCTTCTTTCTCTTTTAGGAGGCATAACAAATTTCAGAAAGCCCAAAATGGTAATCAAAAATGAGTTGGGCTTCGTTAATAGGTTGGCTAGTCATAATCAGGTAAGTAACAGTGGAAAGAAAAGGGGTGATATTCATTCTATCACCAGCTTTAGGAATTATAGAAGTCCTAAGAACATTTTGGATGATCCAGGCATTCTGGTTCAGAGTGGACACCTTAGGCAAATGATATACTTCTCTAATTCCTCTAATCACTTGGTTTATCGATCTCAATCCAGTCAAAATCAGATGTAGAGGTTAAGGTATGGGCTCTAATTCCTTGAGTCCTTAAGTTTAGAAATATTGCCAAATCCTCCTTAGTTATTTCAACCCTCATTTTCAAAACATAGGATCCAATCCTACTCTCATCAGTATTAAAAATCATGTTGGCAAGAAAATAGTGGAAGGTATTCTTATTGTATGAATGGATTAAGGTCAGAATGAAAGTAAATTTTGTGGCAGCAAAGAGATGCATGACTTGAAAGTTAATGTTCTCCTGAAGAAGAACTTGATAAGGGGTGATTTTAGTGGAAACAACCTAGGGAATGATTCCTCACTATGCTTGGACAGAAAGTTTTCTTCATCATTCTTAGAGGATGGACCCTTAGTCGGTCTACCCCTTTTGCTTGAGCTTGCCATTGAAGAAAGATAAGAAGGACTTGAAAGAATATTGAAGTGTATGAAATCTGAGTTCTAAAGTCCTTTTTAAATAAAAATGATCTTTCATACGTAGGAAAAGGGTTTCGTACCGTATGATGCTTGAGTTCATACATACGAAATAGAATTTTGTATGTACGAATAAATGCATTCAAAACGAAATGACTTCTCATAATCACGTAATTTACGAGGTGTCCTTCCATACAGACTTATTGATCATACGATTGTACAGACGAGCACATGTTCCTCCGAGATGATCAGTTATTTAAGATGGGTTTTATGGCGATTTGGTTCATCCCCCATGGTTAATGACAGGTGGTTCGTATGTACGAACTCCAGGTTCGTATGTATGATCAATAATTATAACTGCTGCTGACCATATAACTATCTAGATGCATATATACTAATGAATACACATCGACCGGATGATCTTAGGATCACACAAATGAACTGTATTTAAAAATAAAATTATACGCAAACTAACTTACCCAATGATCGATATCCTATAGAATTTGTTTAGTACGAACTAAATTCATATAGTATGAATAAAACACATAAATTTTTGCACAATCGGTCAAAAACATGAATTATGATGGAAAAGGTCAATTAAAAAAATACATAAAACACAAAAACATAGAAACAACACAAATAAGCACATAAAAATCCAAAAATAGAAAAAATGCACACAAAAACACATATCAAGGTTGCATAAATTTTAATTAAGCATTCAGATCAATCACACCAATCCTTGTTCTTAATGTATTGAAAGTATCAAAGGCAAGTGGTTTTGTAGAAATATCTGCAAGTTGATTTTCTGTTGAAATATGGTTTAGTTCAATTTCTCCATTTGATACATGATCCCTTAAGAAATGGTATCTTATGTCAATATGTTTGATTCTAGAATGTTGAATAGGATTCTTTGAAATGCAAATGGCATTAGTGTTATCATAGTAAATTGGAATAGTACCTATTATAAATCCTAAGTCAATCAAGTGTTGTTTCAACCAAAGAACTTTTTCTATACAACTTTTTAAGGCTATGTATTCAGCTTCAGCAGTAGATAGGGCTACGAAATTCTATTTTCTACTGGACCAAGAAACTAAAGAATTTCCAATAAATTGATATGTTACAGTTGTACTCTTTCTATCAACTCTACAACCTGTAAAGTTAGAATCTGAATATTTAATTATTTCAAATGAAGAGCTAAACTTAGGATACCAAATTCTTCCTAATTTTTTAGTTCCTAAGAGATATCTTAAAATCCTTTTTCTTGCTATCAAATGTTATTCTTTTGGATCTGATTGAAATCTAGCACACAAACAAACACTAAATATAATATTGGGTCTACTAGCAGTCAAGTAAAGCAAAGATCCAATAATCCCTCTAAATTCTTTTTGATCAATATATTTTCCCTTTAGGTCCTTATCAACTGAACTGAAGAACTCATAGGTGTACTAATAGGTTTAGCATTATTTATTTCATACTTTTTGAGAATATCCTTAACATACTTTGACTGACTAAGAAATGTTCCCTCCTTAATTTGTTTAATGCTAAAACCTAGAAAGTAATTCAAGTTTCTCAGTAGACTCATCTCAAATTCACTACTCATTATTTTAGAAAAATTATCACAAAGATTTTTATTAGTGGATCCAAAGATGATATCATCAACATATATTTGTAGAATGAGTATATCCTCTCCCAATTTCTTTAAAAAGAGAGTTGTGTTCACACTTCCTTTTTCAAAAGATCTCTCTAGTAGGAAAGTGCTTAACCTCTCATAGCAAGCCCTAGATGCCTGTTTCAATCCATATAATGCCTTTTTTAATTTAAAAACATAATTTATGTATTTTAAATTTTCAAACCCTAGAGGCTGTTCAAAATAAACATCCTCTTGAATTAACCCATTCAAAAAGGAACTTTTAATATCCATCTGAAACAGTTTAAATCCTTTAAAATAGGCAAAGACTAACAAAACCCTTATTGCTTCAAGTCTCGCTACAAGGGAAAATATCACCTCAAAATAAATCCCTTCAATTTGATTATACCCCTTAGCCACCAATCTAGCCTTATTTCTAATAACAACTCACGAGTCATTCATTTTGTTCTTAAATACTCACTTAGTTCTAGCTACACTTTGATTCTTTGGCCTTGCAATTAATTCCCAAACATCATTCCTTACAAATTGATTCAACTCTTCTTGCATTGCCAAAATTCAAAATTCATTCGAAAGTGTTTGATTTACTTTTGTGGATTCTATTATTGAAATAATAGTATAGTGATTGACTTCTTTGCTCAGTCCATGCCTAGTCCTAACACCATCACTAGGTTTACCTAAAATCAATTTTTTAGGGTGGTTTTTAGAAAATCTCAATTCTCTGGGCATTGAGTTTTCTATCTCCAAATGTTCTTTCAAATTAACTTTCTCAATCTTTTGGGAGTTTATTTCTATCTCTTCTTCTTCAATAATTGGCTCTTCCAAAATTCTAGATTAATCAAATACAACATATGCGGTCTCCTCAACTATAAAAGTTCTTTTATTGAATACCCTATAAGATTTTCCAACACTAGAGTATCTAAGAAAAACTCCTTCATTTAATTTTGGATCAAATTTTTCTAAGGTAAATTTTTCATTGTTGTATATGAACACCTTATATCCAAAAAAATACAAATGTGACAAATTAGGTGTTCTCCCTTTAAGAAGCTCATAGGGTGTTTTATTTAATTGTGTCCTAATGTTCACCTTATTCAGAACATAACAGGCCATGCTTACTGCTTCAGCCCAAAAATATTTAGGAAGTGATTATTCTTTCAGCATTGTAAGGGCGGCTTCTATTAATATTTTGTTCTTTGTTTCGACTACCTCATTCTGCTGAGGGGTTCTAGGTGCAGAAAAATTATGATCAATCCCTTTTTCTTACAAAAATCTTCAAATTTCTCATTTTCAAATTCTCTTTCGTGATCACTTTGGATTATTAAAATCTCACATCTTAGTTTCCTCTGAATCTAAGTCGAAAATCTCTAAATTTCTCAAATGATTCACTCTTATGATTTAAGAATTTAACCCATATGAATCTAGAGAAATCATCCACAATCACAAATCCGTATATCTTCTCTCCTAGACTTATAGTTCCAACTGGTCCTAAAAGATCCATATGCAAAATTTCCAATGGTTTATTAGTTTTAAGATCCTGATTGGACTGAAAAGAGGACTTCACCTATTTTTCTAATTGGTATGCATCACAAAGGTGATCCTTCGTAAAGTCTAGTTTTGGTATATCTATCACTAAGTTCTTTTGGGCTCCTAAGAATTTTCATGCTAGAGTGCAAAGTCTCCCATGCCATAATCATGACTCATCTGAAATAGTTTTCAAACAAAAAGTAGTAGGAGTTTTGATACAATTTAAATCTAGCATATAAATATTGTTTACTCTTATACCATAAAAAACATTATTATTATTTAGGCTTAATATGCAGCTAGTAGGAAAAAATTTAACACAATATTCTTTATCACATAGCTGGCTAATACTCAACAGATTATACTATAAGCTTTCAACTAATAAAACATTCTCAATAAAAAAGTTCTTCAAATTCCCTATCATACATATGCCAACTACTCTCTTAGTGGTGTTATCTCCAGTGTAACCCTGCCTCCATTCCTGGCTTCCAGCGATATGAATTATGTAGTGTCTCCAGTCATATGCTTTGAGTAACTGTTGTCCAGGTACCAAATGCTCTCATGAGGCCTTGTATGAGAGCGTACCTGCAAAAATATTAATTGTTAGACCTGGGAACCCAAACAAGTTTGTGTTCACCTCTTGGCAAATTATAAATATATGCATGTATGATATGTCTAGGATTATGCATCTTAGGTCTCCATATTAAATGAGTTTTTTTGTGTAAGGTAAAAGTGTGTGAAATGTAACCAAACATGCCACAACTATAACACTTAAAACCACGAAATAGATTTCTTAATCTTATATAACTATTCTGTTTATTCCTGGATTGTAAGAGTTTTGACTTCAAAATAGGATTTATAAAATCTTTAAGTATAGGGGGAATCCTATTTTCACCAAAAGCTTCCACTTTCAATTTTAAAAATGTGTTCATATCTTCCAACTGTTAGGAAAGTTGGTATTTGCAAGTTTTACATTCTTGCAACTTGTATAGTTTTGATGATTCCAAATATTATTGTTTTGTGTTGTTATCTCCTAACAATTTTTTGAATATTTGTTTTTGCTCTTGTGTGTGCTAATATTTCAGGAAAATCAAACTCTAGACTACGAAGACTTCAAATTAAATTCAGCATGAAATACTTTGTAAATTTGAAGCTTGTACTTTTTATTTGAATTAAATTTGAGAGGGAGTGAATGTAATTGAGTGAATAAATTCACACACACTAAAGGAGATCTTGAAAAAGTTTTGTGCTGATCGTACAGGATGAACATTGTTCGTACGGGACAATCAGATCAGTTATCTCCATGTAAGAGCAATGGAACGGACAGGAACTGAACTGAAAATTTTTTTCTAAGTCCTGATCGTCCAGGACAAAACATTTTCATCCTAGGACAAGTTGCTCTCTGTAAAAATTTTGTCCAGACGAAGTCCAGTTCATCCCAGGACGATGGGAACCAACTTTGGCAGTTTCTGGCAACATTCTGCAGTTTTCGAAACCGACCTTTAATATAACTGTTCGTACCTAACAAAATGTTTTGTCCTAGGACAAACCTATTTCATCCCAGGCTGAAATTAGTTCGTACTGATGCACAAATGGTTCGTACGGGACAGTTTTTTACACAGTTCATCCATACTAACTCAGGTTCGTACAGGACGATCCACTGCGCAGAAAAACTTGAAATTGGCAGTTTTTTGATGGATTTTAATGTCCTTTCTATATAAGGAGTCCTAGAAACTATTACAAGTGCATTTGGAGTTGTTTTCTCTTAAGAGGTATCATTGAGTTTGAGTATTTGGGAGAGATTGTAAGAGTGAAGAGTGAGAGATCAAGTGAGGGGTTTGTGAGAGTTTTACAAGGTTACTTGAAGAAGAAGATCTCTTTGTTTTTGCCCATCTCCTCTGAAGGCTCTCAAGTGATGTTCAACAACATCGGTCTGGTTCTCTGCCGACACTTGGAGAGTGTAAAAGGATGATAAAGTGTATCTTTGACAGTCATTGTGTCTTCGTTCTTTTGGAGAGAATTAGAAGAGAGAACTTGAAAGGGAGAGAGGAAAGGGTGGAGTTTGAGAGGGAGAATGTGGTTAGACTACCTTTATTTGAAAATATTTCTTTTGATTTTTGGAAAATTTTAATGTCTACTTTCTTGCAATCAATAGATTATCGAATGTGGCATATAATTCAAAGTGGTTATTCTGTACCATCACGTATTATAGATGGACTCAAAACTGAGACCCCTTTTTCTAAATGGAGTAGAGTAGAATAAAGTTATGCTGAATTAAATGAAAAATGTATGAATTGTTTGTTCTGTGCTTTAAATTCGGAAGATTATATGAGAATCTCTACATGTACTACCGGCAAGAAAATTTGGGACAGTTTATGCATTACATATGAAGGTACTAGTGAAATCAAGTAATCTAAATTGAATTTTTTTATGCATGACTTTAAACTCTTTAGCATGAAACCATATGAGACAATCTTAGACATGTATACTAGGTTTATTGAAAATGTAACATCATTGCATGATTTAGGTAAAGAATTTTGAAACTTTGAAATAGTCAATAAAATTCTACGTTGTTTACTTGACAAGTTTGATGCCAAAGTTGTTGCTATTTGTGAATCAAAAAATTTGAATGAATATTCTATTGATAATTTGATTGGCTCACTCATTGCCTACGAGCAATGTTTGGGTCAAAGACTTTTGGATGCAGGTGAAACAATAATGCTAAAAGCGGAAGACATGGAGAAAAGTGGCTTAGTTGGTGAGAAAAGCAATGACTTAACAAGCAAATTGAAAAGTCCACTAAAGCACAAGCATAAGCATCAACAAAAGTTGAATAAAGGTAAAAATGGTAAGAATATTCAAATTTCTTCAAATATAATTTTTTTTTGATATAGGAAATCTGGACATCTAAAAAGTCAGTGCCCTAATTTGAGAACTCTTCCTGCTAAAGAAAAAGGTAAGCAGATTTTAGAAAGGAAAAATAATGAAAAGCAAAAAATCTCTTAGGCAGATCTAGCTTCTGAATCATCAGACCAGGAGGAAAATGATGTTTAAACCCTTTAATATTTTTCCTTATTTTTTAGTATTTTTGTATGATTTTGAAATATTTTTCTATCTTTAGATCGATCGTGCAAATTTTTTTAAGTATTCTATTCGTACTAGAAACAAATATTTTTGTACTGTACAAATTCTGTAGAAAATTGATAATTGGTTTTGACTGATTGCGTATTATTTAATTTTTCCAATACATATCACACTGTACGATCTCCTGATCGTCCTGGATGATTTGTATTACTTATTCTATACGCATATAAATGGCTATAAGGGTAAAATGTTGAGAACGAATCTTTTTATGAGACATTTGGAATGTAATATGAAGATTTTTATAGTTTATGTACTTGTGTTTTGTACTTGTATTGCTTTAGATTTTTTTGAATATTTAAGTGATTTTGTTCTGTGTTAGGAATATTCGTTAGCCTATATGAAAATCCCTAAAAATTTTTATCTTACAAGTGATATACTTTGAACTGCAACATAAAATTGAATTCATTAGAAAATCTAATTTTTCTAAATTTAAGTTGTGTTTATAACTTGATATTATTAAGATTGTCAATTTCATGTCTATTATTTAGACTATATTAATTTTTTATATTATTATTGCAATTATGATATTTTTCTTATTTTGTATTTCACTTATCAAATAATATTTATGCACTTAGAAAAATTTGAAATTTGAAATTATTGATTTTGGTAAGAATTTGATTACTCTTGAAAAATGTACAAGTGTACAAAAAAATAAAAAAAAAATGCGCAAAGGTTCGCAATGTGAAAAAGATGCACAAAATAAGCCAAAATCAAAAGATGCACAAAAATGTGCCATAAATTTGAAAAAGATGCCCAAAGCGCCACATGTGGTAGTATTTCTTTCCAAACTCTTTTAATCTCTTAATTCAAATTGATCTTATGTACATTTATATTCCATATTGAAATTTGAAATATAAAATTTTTATATCATCATTTTTACAATGATTTTATCTATCTTAAATGTCTAAATAGACTCATGTTTTGATAAATTCTTTTTAGTTTCTATGTTATATCTCTTCTTAAATTTTATGAATTTTATGATTTACCTAATATTTTAATTTTATTTGCATACATTATGTCAATCACTTTAAAAGTTAAATTTTCAAATGATTTTCATATGTATGCTTACATTTCTTGTCTTTTTCTTCTTCACTTTTTGATGTAGTCAAAAAGGGGGAGAAATTATTTGTTGTGTTGTGTCTAGTATTTTTGTTTATTTTTGTGTGTTTATTTTATTTTGTTTTGTGTTGCATAAAATTTTTGAAAAACAAAAAATTTTAATGATTAAAAAGCCTCCTTATTTTCATAAGTTCATCAATTCATGGAGAGTTTAAGAGATTCTTAGAATTTGAAATTATACAAACAATAATTATTTTGTCATCATCAAAAAGGGGGAGATTATTAGGAAAGTTGGTATTTGCATGTTTTGCATTCTTGCAACTTGTATAGTTTTAATGATTCCAAATATTATTATTTTATGTGTTGTTATCTCTTAATATTTTTTAGAAGATTTATTTTTGCTTTTGTGTGTACTAAAATTTTAGGAAAATCAAACTCCAAACTACGAAGACTTCAAATCAAATTAAGCATGAAATTACTTTATAAATTTGAAGCTTGTACTTTTTATTTGAATTAAATTTGAGAGGGAGTGATTATAATTGAGTGAATAAATTCACACACACTAAAGGAGATCTTGAAAAAGTTTTGTGCTGATCATACGGGACGAACATTATTCGTACGGGACGATTAGATCAGTTATCTCCTTGTAAGAGCAATGGAACGGACAGGAACTGAACTGGAAAATTTTTTCTAAGTCCTGATCATCCAGGATGAAACATTTTCATCCAAGGATGAGTTGCTCTCTATAAAAAATTTCTTCCAGACGAAGTCCAGTTCGTCCCAGGATGATGGGATCCGACTATGGCAGTTTCGAGCAAAGTTCTGCAGTTTTCAGAACCGACCTTTGATATAACTATTCGTACCGAACAAAATTTTTTGTCCCAGGACGAACCTATTTCATCCCAGGATGAAATTAGTTCGTACTGATGCACAAATGGTTCGTATGGGACAATGTTTTACACATTTTGTCAGTACTAACTCAGGTTTGTACGGGACGATCCACTACACAGAAAAAATTGAAATTAGCAGTGTTTTGGATAATTTTTCATGTCCTTTCTATATAATGAGTCCTAGAAACTATTACAAGTGCCTTTGGAGTTGTTTTCTCTTTAGAGGGATCATTTAGTGTGAGTGTTTGGGAGAGATTGTAAGAGTGAAGAGTGAGAGATCAAGTGAGGGTTTGTGTGGTATACACAAGGTTACTTGAAGAAGAAGATCTCTTTGTTCTGCCCATCTCCTCTGAAGGCTCTCAAGTGAAGTTCAACAACATCGATCCGGTTCTCTGCCAACACTTGGAGAGTGTAAAAGGACGACAAAGTGTATCTTTGACAGTCATTGTGTCTTCGTTCTTTTGGAGAAAATTAGAAGAGAGAACTTGAAAGGGAGAGAGGAAAGGGTGGAGTTTAAGAGGGAGAAGATCCTTGAAGGGAATTTCAAGGGAGAGTGGAGGGGATATTCACACGGTTGCTCCGGGGAACTTGCACCTCAGTACCATCAGATTCAAGGGTCGTCTTGAGGGAAGTTTTGTCCAGAAGAAGATCTCTTTGGTGTCAAAGAACCCGGTTACTCCGTCGCACCAGGGAAGGTGAAAGTGATTTTATACAGGCTTCTCAGCCTTGTGTTGCGGGCAAAAGGAGAGTCACTTTGTGGTATTTGTTCAATACTTGGAGGGTGCCTCCGGGGAGTGGACGTAGGTCAAGGTTTGACCGAACCACTATAAATCTGGTGTGTTCTTTCTTATTTTTCTTTCGCATTTAATTTAATTGCAAGTTGTTTACTCTAATTAAAAAGTTTATTTTTAAACTTTAAATTTAACTTGCATTAAAAATTAAAAAGGTTTTTTAAAAATCCAAGAGTAGAAGTATAATTTTTAAATTACCAATTCCCCCCCCCCCCCCCTCTTAGTTAGCCTTGGGACAATCACTTAGGCTTAACATCCTAATTCATATTGAACGAGTTTCAACACCAACACATTATTATTATAATTTAAATAATGCTCTTTATTTTTTTATTCATCCTTAAATTTACTAAATTTTTTTTCCAATTTTGCATAAGATGATTTCAAAATATTATTCTCCTTATTCAAATTATCAAATTCATCAACTAAGCTCATGTGATTGCTATCAATTAATGCATGATCTTTCCTAAGAATTTCATGTTCTCTATTTAGTTCTTGTAATTCTAGGTTAAGACTAGCATGCATTTTCTTCAAATTTCTATATGCATCATGTATCATTTCAAAAACTTGTAAAAGTTCAACATGTATTAAGTCACATACCTCTTCTTGATCTGACTGATCAAGATTATCTGCCATTAAGCATAAGTTGGTGACTTCCTCCTCCTTTTTAGTTTCTAACGAGTCTGAAGCTGAGTCCACCCAGAAAGCTCTTTAGAATTTCTTCTTGACCTTCTTTACATTTGTTTTCTCCTCTACTTTCACCTTACTAGGAGTGGCTTTAAGTCTTGAGCAGTCTAACTTCACATGTCCAGGTTTCCTACACTCATAGGAAATCACATCATTAGAAATCTTAGCATTCCTATTGAACTTACCTTTATTCCATTATTGGCGTCTCTTTTACTTCCTCTTCAGAAAGCTTCTGAACTGTCTAGTCATCAAAGCAATGTCATCCTCATTCTCAGGTTATGATAAATCACTCTCCAATTCCTCCACTTTCAATGCTATGTTCTTCTCCCTTCGTGGTTCTGATGCATAAATCTTTCTTTGACTCACTCCTTACTCGTAAGCAATTAGTGATCCAAGAAGATTATCAATAGAGTAAATAATTTAGTCATTAGACTCTGTAATAGCAATTATCTTAGCATCATATGTGGTAGGCAAATAATGAAGTATCTTATTAACCATTTCAGCATTTGTTAGTTCCCTACCAAATGCATGTAAAGAAGTAACTATTTGTGTGAATCTTGTGTACATGTAAGAAATAGATTCATTAGATTTCAGCGAAATAATTCATAGTCATGCAACAAGATATTAAGTCTAGATTGCTTAACTTCGTCATTCTATTCATAAGTTATATAAAGTTTATCCCATATGTCCTTTCCACTTTTGCAAGTGGAAACCTGCATCTAGTCTTCAGATTTAAGAGCACAAAAGAAACTATTTAGACACTTTGCATTTAGTTATGCTAATTCGTGTTGTTCTACAATCCAATCTGTAAAGGGAATTTCAACTGTAATCCAGTCAACTAATCTAGTTGGTTTTGCATACCCTTCCTGTACTAAGATCCACATACGTAATAATCAAGTGATTATAAAAATGTAGACATGCATGTTTTCTAAAAATTGAAAGGAATGTTGTCAAACAACTGAGGTCTAGTGATCGAATACCCTTCAGGTGTGTTTCAGTTTTCAAAAATAGCCATGCTCATTAATCAAAAAGTAGTTTAAACTTATATTTTTGAAACAATGATCTGATACCACTTATTGGAATCGTGTAGATTCTAGAATAGTTTGTTAGACCTAGACTTATGTCCTAAGGCTAACCAAGATGGGGGTGAATTGGTAATTTTAAAAATTAACCCTACTTCTCAGATTTTAAAAAGATTGAAACCAAATGATGATTCAAGCAAGTTGATTCTAAATTTAAAAAAAATAATAATTATTCAACCACGAAAAAAAACTTGTTGAAATTAAAGCAGTGGAAATAAAAAGACACAATAGTTTATAGTGGTTCGGTCAAACACGACCTACATCCACTCCCTAAAGTTTCCAACTTTAAGTACTGCATTATACCAAAGTGACTCTCATTTTGCTCCACAACAAGGTGGAGAAGCCTGAAAGTTCGTTAGGGATGTTAAGCCCTTATGAACTTAGTCCCAAGCTAACCAAGAGGGGGGTGAATTGGTATTTTAAAATTTCTTTTCGCAAAGAATAAAAATTGCATAAACCAAAATCACACCACAAAAATAAATGCAGAATTAAAAGTGCGGAAGCAAAAAATAAGAACACAGAAATTTATAGTGGTTCGATCAACTCGACCTACGTCCACTCCTTGGAGGCACCCTCCAAGTATTGCACTACAAAAAGTGACTCTCCTTTAACCCCCACGGCTAGGCGGAGAAGCCCTCACAAGAACCTCCTTTTTGCCACCCCGGCAAGGCAGAGAACCTATCTCCTTTGGCTTCCTCCTGAAGATGGCAAAGAACCACAACCAAAAGCTAACTCCTTACCTCTACCGACCCTTTCACGGACGAGAAACTCTAGACAAAGAACAAGCAGAGCGATCCTTGAAGCAACCCTTGTGAATCCCCTCACAAGTTCCCCCTCACAAGATCCTCTCTCTCTCCCTCTCTCTCTTTCTCTCCTCAAGGTCTTCTCAGGTCAAGGCAGCAGCCAAAGGTTTTCAAAAACGTAGAACAAGAGCTCTTAAATAGAAGAGCTTCAAAGGAGCTCATTAACTGCAAGTTGCTGACTTTATCGTCCAGGCTGATATGGACATCGGCCTGGCCGATCAGTACAAAACTCAGAATATCGGCCAGAGCATCGCCCTGGATGCAAAGCTGGACGATTGAAAATTGGCTAGATGGTCCTGGCCGATTAGTTCAAATCATGTGGAAATCGTCCTGACAATAGCCCTGGATACGAGCTGGCCGATATTTATCGTCCTAAAGTAACTTAAAGTTTTTGACTGGATCGTTCTGGACGATCCTGCGATCGTCCAGGATAATATGATCGTATCAATCATCCTTAATTACTCTCTTGATTTCCTGATCAATTAAGACATAATTTGTGAATATCGTCCAGGCCGATCCATGATCGTCCTGGTCGATAATTTAAAAATACAGTATACCTTAATTGTCTATGGCGGCAACTTCTTTCTGTTTTGAGCTTATCATCCTGGCCGATACACGTATCTTCCAGGCCGATATGTTAATGTCGGCTGCCTTAATTAAGAATCCTGATTAGAGTCTCTATTTTGAACTAGATCGTCCAGGACAATCCAAGGGATTAGCCTGGCCGATGTGAGAAAAAATAGAGATTCTAAATCTCTCAAGTGTGTGTGTGTAGGGTTACTTAGTATCAGTCTTTTGAACATTACAAACTGACTCAAGAAGAGAAAAAATAGATTATAGACTGACTCAACCCTATCCTACCCACTTCTGCATTTGCATCGTTTGTTCGTCCAATCTTCGATTCCTGAAATGTTAGAAAAAATAGGCAGTCCAAGATAATCAGTAGGGTTTGCCAATCATCAAAACATAAGCCATGAAATAAGATTTGCAACAATCTCCCCCTTTTTGATGATGGCAAAAAAAATAAGCAATTCCTATTTTTCCTATTTCTCCCCCTTTTGACATATCAAAAAGAAAATATGCAAAAATAAGAAAGAAAAAGAATCTCTCCTACATTTTTTTTAATTTTGATTCAAATCATGAATATGATATAGCATTCTATGTGATTGATTTTAAAAGCATGTAAGTTAATGAGTTGAATATCATCAAAAATTCAAAGAATCAGAAAAGTATCCGATCATGTTTACCCTAAGCTTGAAGCATCTTTGTCGGGTAGAGTTGTCTTTTGAAATCAATGACCTAAATCAAAACTTCAATCATATATTAGTATAAAGGATCTAATCATCACTTGAGTCAAGAAAAAAAACTTCTTATAGAATAAAGGATCAAAGTAGATACATCATAATCGCAAAATGAACTCAAGTCTTTGGTATATGAAAGCTTCTAAGTTTTTAAAAGATTTGAAAAGAGAGAAGAGCTTGCTTCTGATGGGCTAATTTTATACCTCTTGTCATTTGAATCGCGCTTTGCGCATCCCCTTTTTTTTATAAATTCAATTTAGCGGCTTTGCACTTCTTTTGTTGGCATCTTTGGCCAAATTTTTTTTCAAGCAAGATTCTCTTTTAGTTATCTCTTAAAAAGGACTTAGTTGTGAGTATATCTTCTAGATATTAGAGAATAGGGGCTCTCTCTCTAACATAGAGAAGAACAATCCACAAAACAGAATCACGGACCAATGTCAAGAGTAACTATGAATCTTGATTTGATAAAATGACTTTAATCCCTATAGTATAAGATAGATTTGCTTTAGCAAGATTTAGAAAAGACCTTAATTTCATATATAATTATTAATTTGAGATAGATTTTTGATTAGAGAAGAAAACTGTGCCACTAAAATATACTAAAGAAAGAGACACAATCAACAGAATTTTTCAATCATCTAATGGATTTAAGAGACGCAAACCATTGACTACAAATTTTCAAAAGCTAATGCAAGGCATACGATATCATATTAACGATGATTTTGAAAAAAAAAATTGAAATTTTTTTTTTTTCAAAAAGAATAAACCAAACAAACAAAACAACACAAAAAGGAACAAACAACCAAAACAAAAAACATATAAACTAGAAGAAAAAGAAAGAAAAAAAAAAGAAGGAAAGCAAGAAAAGAAATCAAGTTCATGCATTTATGTCAATCACACCCAATCTGGTCCTTAAAAAGCTGAAAGTATCGAAGGCCAGTGGTTTAGTAAAGATATCGGCTAGTTGATTTTCATTTGACACATGGTTTACCTCAATGTCCCCCTTTGTCACATGATCTCTAATGAAGTGATGTCTAATGTCAATGTGCTTAGTTCTTGAATGTTGGATAGGATTCTTAGATATGCATATGGCACTAGTGTTGTCACAAAAAATTGAGATAGTGCTTACCGGAACTCCTAAATCTAATACCTGTTGTTTCAACCAAAGAACTTAGGCCTCACAACTTCCAAGAGCAATGTACTCCGCTTCAGCAGTAGAAAGTGCAACTGAGTTTTGCTTCCTGCTAGACCATGAGACCAAAGACTGACCAATGAATTGAAAAGTTCCTGAAGTGCTTTTCCTGTCCACCTTGCATCCTGCAAAATCAGAGTCAGAAAGTCCAACAATTTCAAAAGAAGTGATGTGTCTAGGGTACCAAATCCCTAAGCCTTGTGTCCCCAAAAGGTATCTAAAAATTCTCTTAACTTCAGTCAGGTGGGACTCCTTAGGGTCAGCTTGAAATCTAGCACAAAGGCAAACACTAAACATAATGTCAGGTCGGCTTGCAGTCAAGTAAAGTAATGATCCAATCATGCCACTATACTTCTTTTGATCAACAGACTTACCACTTGGGTCCTTATCCAATGGAGCACTAGAAGTCATGGGAGTGTTAATTGGCTTGGCTTTGTCCATCTCATATTTCTTCAAAATGTCTCTTATGTATTTTGTTTGATTCAAAAAGGTTCCATCCTCCAATTGTTTTATGCTAAACCCTAAAAAGTAGGACAATTCTCCCATCAAACTCATCTCAAACTCTCTACTCATTGTTTTAGAAAACTCCTCACATAATTTTTTATTAGAAGATCCAAAGAGTATGTCATCCACATAAATTTGAACAATGAGTAAATCATCTCCAATTCTTCTAAGAAAAAGGGTGGTGTCTACACTCCCCTTAACAAATTCCCTCTCTAGTAAGAATGTGCTAAGCCTTTCATACCAAGCTCTTGGTGCCTGTTTTAAACCATACAAGGCCTTTTTTAATTTAAACACATGATTCAGAAATTGGGAACTCTCAAAACCTTGGGGTTGTTCTACAAACACATCTTCTTTTATTTCCCTATTTAAAAAGGCACTCTTGACATCCATTTGAAAAAGCTTAAATCCTTTATAGCAGGCAAAGGCTAATAGCACTCTAATAGCTTCCAATCTAGCTACAGGGGCAAAGGTCTCCTCAAAGTCAATCCCTTTTATTTGGTTATACCCTTAGCCACCAATCTTGCCTTATTCCTAACCACCACTCCTGAATCATTCACCTTGTTCTTAAATACCCACTTTGTTCCAACTACACTTTGTTCCTTAGGTCTTTATACAAGCTCCCAAACATCATTCCTAACAAATTGATTCAATTTCTCTTGCATTGCTAAAATCCAAAACTCATCAGTAAGGGCTTGGTTAATGGTGGTGGGTTCAGTCATTGAAATAAAATCTGAGTGGTTTACTTCCTTCCTAAGTCCATGTCTAGTCTTGACTCCACTAGAAGGGTCTCCTAAGATCAAATCCTTGGGGTGACTTGTAGAGTATCTCCAATCCCTAGGTAAAGTGTGTGAAGGTCCAACCCTATCATCCAAGTCAAAATTTTCTACTCCTTGGGTGATTTCTCCTATTCCTTCATTTTGTTGTTCTACTCCCTTGCCCAACTTTTCTACACCACTAGTAATCTCTCCAACATCCTCATCATCTTCAACTCTAGGTTTCTTAGGATCAGACTCATCAAAAACCACATGGGTAGTCTCTTCTATCATCAAAGTTTTCTTGTTAAGCACCCTAAAAGACTTCCCAACACTAGAATATCCTAAGAAAACTCCTTCATCAGATTTTGCATCAAATTTTCCCAAGTGTGACTTCCCATTGTTATGAATGAAAACTTTACAACCAAAGACATGAAGGTGGGAAAGATTGGGTGTCCTACCCATAAGGATCTCATAGGGTGTCTTTTCTAGTTTGGCTCTAGCATTCACCCTATTCAACACATAACAATCTGTGTTAACCGCTTCAGCCCAAAAGTATTTTGGAAGTGAATACTCGGCAAGCATGGCTCTAGCGGCTTCTACCAAGGTCTAGTTCTTCCTTTCAGCTACCCCATTCTGCTGAGGGGTCCTAGGGGCTGAGAAGTTGTGGCTAATCCCCTTGTCATCACAAAAATCACCAAATCTTTCATTCTCAAACTCTCCCCCATGATCACTATGGATGGTCACTATTTCACAACCTAGCTTTTTCTAGATCAAAGTAGAAAAGGTTTTGAACTCCTCAAAAGACTCATTTTTATGTGTAAGAAATTTTGTCCAAGTGAACCTCGAGTAGTCATCAACAATCACAAATTCATAGACTTTCCCTCCCAAGCTAGCAGTGCTAATAGGTCCAAACAAATCCATGTGAAGGACTTCTAAAGGTCTAGAGGTGCTAATGTCCTTAATGGGGTGAAAGGTGGAGTGGACTTGCTTTCCTAGTTGGTAGGCATCACAAAGGTGGTCTTTTAAAAACTTGAGTTTGGGGACACCTCTAACTAGGTCTTTTTGGGTCACTTTCCTAAGGGTTTTCATACTAGCATGACAAAGTCTCCGGTGCCACAACCATGAATCATCAATAAAATTTTTAAGCAAAGAGAAGCAGAACATTCAATTTTATTTAAATCAAGCATGTAGACGTTCTTGATCCTCCTTCCCTGCAAAATAGAGTTGTTACTTAAACTTACAATGCATGAGTTTGCAAAGAATTACACAATGAAGCCTTTGTCACAAAATTGACTGATGCTAAGCAGGTTGTGCTTCAATCCATCTACAAGCAAAACATTTTCAATCATAAGGTTCTTGGAATTACTGATTATACCTGATCCTACCACCTTCCTGGTGGTGTTGTCTCCAAGAGTAACCTTGCCTCCAGTCTTGAACTCTAAAACAACAAATTGATTGGCATCACCAGTTATATGTCGAGAGCATCCGCTGTCCAAGTACCACATGCTCTCACGAGACCTTTTGTGAGAGCACACCTATAAGATTATCAAATGTTAGTGATAGGAACCCAAACAGGTTTGGGTCCCTTATGAAAAGTAGAGTGCAATGTATGAGTGGTATGCTGTGAATCTTGCACCTTAGGTCTCCACACCCAGTGTGTATTATGGTGAACTATGCAAGTGTGTGAGATGTGTCCTAGCATGCCGCATGAAAAACATCTAACTCCAGGAAAAGGGTTCCTTAAATGATTTGAGTTATAATGCCTCTTCCTAGGTTTTGGCTCTTGATTACATATTGGTGTCATCTTAGTGTTCTTGCATGATTCTAATTCATTTTGAATCTTCAAATTAGTGTTCTTTAAAACCTCAATATCAATCCTCAAACTTTTCTCCATCTCTTTAGATTTCACAAAATTAGCTTGAAGTGATGTATGTGAAACTTTTAATGCACCATATTTTTTAATTAATTCACAATGATTTTTATTTAACTCATCAAATTCATCAAGTAAAATCATATGATTTGAATCAATCATTTGATGGTCTTTAGTCAAAATTTCATGCTCCTTTTATAGTTTCAAGAATTCCAATTTCAAGCTAGCATGAGTTTTCTTTAATTTCCTATATGATGCATGTATTTTTTTTGAAACTTCAAGAAGTTGATCATAAGAAAGTTCACATACCTCATCTTGATCCGTATTATCATCTTCCATCAAGCATAGCTTTGATGTTTCTTCTTCTGGTTCTGTCTCCGATGAGTCCGATGCAGAATCCACCAAAAATGCCTTTTGTAATCTCCCTTTGCTCTTCCTGTACTTAGATTTTTCCTCACCCTTTCCTTTTCTTGAGTGATCTTGAAGTGTAGGGCAATCCATTTTCACATGTCCAGGCTTCCTGCATTCATAGCATACAATATCAGAAGATACTTTAGGATGTTTATGATCTTTACCTTTTCTCATATGGTGCTTGTGCTTCTTCCTTAGAAAGCTTTTGAATTGTCTTGTGATTAAGGCAATCTCATCACTTTCAGACCCGGAAGATTCTGAATCTGATTTGTGCGTCTTTAGAGCAATAGTCTTTTCTTTCTTCTTCTCACATGCATCAAGATTTCTTTGATTCACCCCTTGCTCGTAAGAAATGAGTGAGCCATGTAAGTTGTGAATCGAGTAGGTGTTTAAATCCTTTGATTCAGTTATAACAGTGATTTTGGCATCATATGAAGAAGGCAAACATCTCAAAATTTTGTTTACTTTTTCGTAGTTCGAAAGTTCTTTTCCTAAAGCATGCAGTGAAGTAACAATCTGTGTAAACCTATTGTACATGTCAGAAATAGTTTCAGATGGTTTCATACAAAAAAGTTCGTAGTCATGCAAGAGAATATTTAACCTAGACTGTTTTACTTCATTGGTTCCTTCATAGGTGATACATAACCTATCCCAAATCTCCTTACCTGTTGAACAAGTAGAAACACGCATGTAGTCCTCAGATTTCAAAGCACAGAAAAAACAGTTCAAACATTTTGCATTTAATTGTACTAAATCTCGTTCATCGAAAGTCCATTCAGTAAAAGCAACTTCAATTTTAATGCCATTAATTTTACAAGAAGGTGGAGAATAACCTTCTTTGATAAGCATCCACATGCAATAATTAGTAGATTATAAAAAAGTAGACATGCGGGTTTTCTAGAAATCAAAAGGTAAGTTGTCAAACAGTGGAGGTCGTGTAATCGAATAACCTTCAGTAGTGCTTCTATTCCCAAAGTTAGCCATGGATCAAATTCAAAAAGTTTTCAAACTTAAATTTTTGAATCCCTCTCTGATACCACTTGAAAGTTCGTTAGGGATGTTAAGTCCTTATGAACTTAGTCCCAAGCTAACCAAGAGGGGGGATGAATTGGTATTTTAAAATTTCTTTTCACAAAGAATAAAAATTGCATAAACCAAAATCACACCACAAAAATAAATGCGGAATTAAAAGTGCGGAAGCAAAAAATAAGAACACAGAAATTTATAGTGGTTCGGTCAACTCGACCTACGTCCACTCCTTGGAGGCACCCTCCAAGTATTGCACTACAAAAAGTGACTCTCCTTTAGCCCCCACGGCTAGGCGGAGAAGCCCTCACAAGAACCTCCTTTTTGCCACCCCGGCAAGGCAGAGAACCTATCTCCTTTTGCTTCCTCCTAAAGCTGGCAGAGAACCACAACCAAAAGGTAACTCCTTACCTCTACCGACCCTTTCACAGATGAGAAACTCTAGATGAAGAACAAGCAGAGCGATCCTTGAAACAACCCTTGTGACTCCCCTCACAAGCTCCCCCTCACAAGATCCTCTCTCTCTCCCTCTCTCTCTTTCTTTCCTCAAGGTCTTCTTAGGTCAAGGCAGCAGCCAAAGGTTTTTAAAAATGTAGAACAAGAGCTCTTAAATAGAAGAGCTTCAAAGGAGCTCATTAATTGCAAGTTGCCGACTTTATCGTCCAGGCCGATATGGACATCAGCCTGGCCGATCAGTACAAAACTCAGAAGATCGGCCAGAGCATCGCCCTGGATGCAAAGCTGGACGATTAAAAATTGGCTAGATCGTCCAGGCTGATCTCACAATCGTCCTGGCCGATTAGTTCAAATCATGTGGAAATCATCCTGACAATAGCCCTGGATACGAGCTGGCCGATATTTACCGTCCCTGAAGTAACTTAAGATTTTTGACTGGATCATCCTGACCGATCCTGCGATCGTCCAGGATGATATGATTGTATCAATCATCCTTAATTACTCCCTTGATTTCTTGATCAATTAAGGCATAATTTTTTAATATCGTCCAGGCCGATCCATGATCGTCCTGGCCGATAATTTAAAAATACAGTATACCTTAATTGTCTATGGCGGCAACTTCTTAGTATTTTGAGCTTATAGTCCTGGACGATACACGTATCGTCCAGGCCGATATGTTAATGTCGGCTGCCTTAATTAAGAATCCTGATTAGAGTCTCTGTTTTGAACTAGATCGTCCAGGACGATCCAAGGGATCGGCCTGGCCGATGTGAGAAAAAATAGAGATTCTAAATCTCTCAAGTGTGTGTGTGTAGGTTTACTTAGTATCAGTCTTTTGAACATTACAAACTGACTCAAGAAGAGAAAAAATAGATTACAGACTGACTCAACCCTATCCTACCCACTTCTGCATTTGCATCGTTTGTTCGTCCAATCTTCGATTCCTGAAATGTTAAAAAAAAAAAGGCAGTCCAAGATAATCAGTATGGTTTGCCAATCATCAAAACATAAGCCATGAAATAAGGTTTGCAACAAAGCCTTCACAAAACTCTCTTCCACCAATACCCGATGCGGCAGAGAACTGTCATCCTTTTACAGCCCCCAAGTGCGGGCAAAGAACCTTCATCCTTTCACACCCTCCAAGTGTAGGAAAAGAACCTTCATTCTTTCACACCCTCCAAGTGTAACCAGAGAACCTTCGGCTGTTCACACTCTCCAAGTATAGGTAGAGAACCTTCGTCTATTCACACTCTTCAAGTGTAGGCAGAGAACCTTTGGCTATTCACACTCTCCAAGTGTAGGCAGAGAAACTTCGGCTGTTCACACTCCTCGACTGTCGGTAGAGGACATGATCTTCTTAAAAGATCTTCACATGAGCAATCTAGAAGGATAAGAGAAAGAGTGAAGTAAACACAAATCACATACAGAGATCCTTATCCTTGAGTAACCTTGTGAACCCTTCACGCTCCAATAGAAAGAAATATCTCTGAAACACTCTCTCATACTTTCTCCTTCAACTACACTTAACCAATAATGAAAACCAAGTAACAAAAACATTAACATGCAATTTTACGTAGACCTTTTTTAGAAAAGACACGAAAAATCATCCATAAAAACTAAAATTTCAAATGTGAGTGTCCATGATCGTACCATATGATCGTCATTCATATGTACAAACAGTACAAAATAGTTGTTTATGAACTCAATGTGAATGGGTACGAACTAACTTTGTACATGATCATCATCTGGTATGAACTATATTCATTCGGTATGAATAGAACAAATGTCAAAATGCATTTGTATGAACCAACAGGATGAAACACCAGAGCCCTTCGTCCTGGTGCGATCATAAAATCATTTGTATGAACTTCATTTAAGCATAATCCATACGCTATCATTCCGGTACGAACAATAATATTTGTCCGTATAATCTTTAATCATATAAGATCCAGAGGCCATCATACCAGTATGAATAATAATGTTCATCCATACGATCTTCAATAATGCAGGATCCAGAGGTCATCGTATCGGTACGATAAAAAATTATCATCCATACGATCTTTATTCGTGCACAATCCAGATGCCATCATACTAGTACGATCCAAAATGATCGTCCATATGATTTATACATAGAAAAATTTTGACATTTTTCATTCACACCATTGCTCGTTGGGGAAAATAACTAACCAGATCATCTTGTATTGTACGATCAGTTTAAAAAATGTGAATTTTAGAACTCTCCCCCGGTGTGTGTATGCTTAGTTACTCAATTATAATCACACTCTCTCAGACTCAATAAAATAAAAAATACATACTTCAATTGACAATACACTCTAAATTATTTTCAATTTGAAGTTTTCAATAATCCAGAGTATGATTTCCCTGAATTGTTAGTACACACAAGAGAAAAACAATTCTTCCAAAATGTGTTAGGATAAAATAATAATCAAAATAATAATATTTGGAATCATCAAAAATATACAAGTTGTAAAAATATCAAACATTCAAAGCTAAGTAGAAACTATCTCAACATTTCACACTTTTTCTCTCAAGAAAAATGAAGATGGATATGTCCTTAGACAATTTTAAGAACCTTATATATGAAAGACACAAAAACCCATCCAGAAAACTAAAAAATTTAATTTTGACCATCCGCGATTGTACATTATAATCGATAATCATACGTATAAATAGTTCAAAGTTTACTCGTACGATCCTATATAAAACATTTCAAGCAAGAAAATCATGCAGTACGAAGCAATATCATATTGGATGGAAAAAACTTTCATGTTCATATAGACAAAAATTTTTGCAATATTTGTATACTCTGGACATCATCTATACAAATACAAGATCATCCCAGACAAATAATTCAAAAAATTTTCCTATTCTTATAGAGAAAATTGTACGCAACATTTTCATACTATGGATGTCATTTTTATGAAGACAAAATCATCCCGAACGAACAGTTCAAAAAATTTTCCTATTTGCATGGACAAAAATGTTCGTAACATTTTTGTACTCTAGACATCATCTATATGAAGGCAAAATCATCCCGGTCAAAAAGTTTAAAAACAATTCTTGTTCGTTTGGACAAAAATGTTCGCAATATTTTTGTACTCTAGACTTTGTTTGTACGAAGCCAACTTTATATAGTATGAATAGTACTTTAAAAATTTTCCCTCCATGATTTGATTAATTTCTTGGTGGAGGAACTAATTGGATAAATTATCCCCTATGATTAGAAATTGTACAATATGATTAGTTTAAAATTTTACAAGTTTTTACTCTCCCCCAGAGTATATGTGCACAGTTACCCAATTACAATAATACTCTCTCATACTCAATAAAAGTATAAAATACATACTCCATTTATAATAAACCCAAATCTAATCTGACTTGAACTCTTCAACAGGCTGGAGTAGAATTTTCCTGAAATGTTAGTACACACAAACAACAAAAGTAATATATCCCATATATGTTAGGAGAAAAAGTAATAAAAAATAATAATAATTGGAATCATAAAAAAATACATAATATAAAAACATAATTATGAAAACTAAGTTATAATAATCTCCCTCTTTTTTATGATGGCAAAATAATTATTATTTGAATTGACATTTAAAGAAAAAAATTTTCCTTAGCTCCCCCAAAATAAATGACCAATGTAAATCTAGGATTCCCATGAAGATCAAAATACCTAAAACCAAAAAAAAAAATCGAACAAAATATGTACAAAAAAACATGACAAATATTCAAACATTTAACCAAAACATTTAACACTTGCATTCAAAACATACACATAACACACACACACACACACACACACACAAATACACACATTAAACACATCAAATAATAAATAATACATATCAAACAGTACACATCAACCAATAAACATTCAAACAAACATTAATCAAACATTAATCAATCAAATAGTATTATTACTTCCCCTTTTGACAATAATAGAAAGGGAAGTAAAAACTTGAAATGAAAGGTTTCAACATATAAACTAAAAGAATTGATTTAGAAAATAGTTTAAACTAATTTCAACTATAATATTAATTCCATAATACTAAAAAAGGAAACATTCAAATTTTAAATCTAAGAATAACTAAGATAAGAAAAGTCAATCAAAGTCATGATTTATGTTAGATAATTTAAATAAATGTGATTATTGCAAAAAATGAAAAAATGAAGATTAGTTAAATTTAAATTCAATATATAACATAATTGTTAATTAGATAGATTTGGATTAGAGATTGAATGATAGAGGAAAGAACATAATAATAAATTTCAATTTAGCGGCATTTTGCATCTTTTCAAAAAATTTCCGACACACTGTGTATCTTTTCTATTTGGGCTAATTTTGTGCCTATTTTTACTTTATGAAACATTGCACATTCTTTCATTTTTTTTATTTATTTTTCAGATCTTTCAGGATTAGTAATCTTAAATCAAATTTCACTAATAACAAAATTGATTATATTGAAAAAGAAATAAAAAATAATAAGACATCAATATTGCAATAATGATATTCTAGTTATGTTTGTCTAAAAGAACATGAAATTGATCTCCTTATCTAAATTCAGATATAATATAATTTAAATTTTTGAAATATTATATTTTCATAAGGAAATTAATTTGTAAAACAAAATAATTTATAACCCATTTCAATGATAATTTCAAAACTGATTTTTTTCTAATAAGGCATACTAACATTTCAAGAAGTAAGAAACAACACAAGTTTCTAAAACATGACATTTTCCATTGATATCAAAAGGATCAAATACATTCATCTCTAGATATCAACTAAAATAAAACACATCATCATCATAGAAAAACTTAACAACAAACAACAAACAACAAACAACAAATATTATAAACATGAAAGAAAAACATCATAACATCACTTGCAAAAGCTCGATAAAAATAATAACAACAAAGTACATCTAGAACTCAGAGGGGCCTTGATTTGGAGGAGGAGGCTGGTTGAACACTAAAAAATAGTTATTCATCATAACTATAATTATATTAACCGTGTCAAACTAACCATGGATCTAACTCATATCCTCCTGATATCTCATATCCTGTTGGTTTAAATGAGCCTCAATTTGATCAAAATATTAATCAAAGTGAGTGTCCAAACAATAAAATCACTAGACCATTTCCTGAAAGTAATTTTTGTCGGTTTTAGGTGCAGATGCTCCCCCTTCTCCCTCAATATCATCACTAAAACTCTTATCTCTTCCAAATAGTGATCGAAAAGAAGCATTGGTAAAATAGATTGGGAGTTCAGTGGGAGGATCACGATGAATCAAGTTATACTTCTTGTGAAGGATATAGGCAGCAAGGTGTCCTAAGGACACATTTTTTTCCTTTTATGGTGTGGAAGTCCAATTTCAAAAAGATTATACATGTAATCCAAAATGAGTTGGGCTTCATCAAATGATTTTTTAGTCATAATAAGATATGTGACAGTGGACAGAAGTGGAGTCATATTTACTCGATCACCAGCCTTAGGAATAATCAAAGTTCTTATGACAAGCTAGATGATTCGGGCATTTTGGTTTAATATGTAGCTCTTGATAAATGAAACACTTGAGAGACACCTCTATGAACTTCGTTAATTTTAGACCAGTCAAAATTAGATCTAGAAGTCATAGTGTTTGCTCTAATCCCTTGGGTTCTCAAGTGAAGGTAATTGCCTAAATATTTTTTGGTAATCTCTACATATTATTTTTGGATGAAGAAACTTATCCTAGAGTGGTCCTCACTATCTCTCATGTTAGCCAAGAAATAATAAAAGTATTCTTTGTGATAGGCATAGATAAGAGTGAAAATGAAGGATAGTTGAGTAGAGGAAAATAGAGGCATTACTGAAAAGTGAAGAACATCTTGGATTAGAAGTCTAGATGGAGTGATCTTGGCAACAATGAACCTAAAATATGCATCCTCATAATTCTTAGATAAGAAGTTTGAATCCATAGCACTTTCAGAAGAACCATGTGGACATTTTCTAGAATTTGCCATTTTTTAGACAAGGGCTCTAGAGAGTTTTACAAGGAATAGAATGTGAATGAAAAATGATTTCAAGACCTTACTATATAAAGAAAAATGATAAATTGTACTGTATAAAATTTTCTTTGTACTTACGATTTTGGAATCATAGAAGACGAAAAAAATTTTATACATATGAACAGAAACGACCAAAGTTGAAACATTTTTCGTAAAATGTCATTTCTGAGGCATACTTTAATATAGGCTTTTTGACCACTCAATCATACAGATGAACAGGTATTCTTCTAGGATGATCTGAATATTAAAGATTATTTTTGAAGCAATTAGGTTCATCCCCTATAGAAACTGACACCTGGATCGTACAGATAAAAATAATTTTATACGTATAATTAGTAATAAATATTTGAACCTAATTGGTAAAATTATCCCCATACTTATAGATAAATTATTGTAAATCATATTGGTTAATGATGTCATTATACATTATGAAACCCATGAAAATCTAAGTTTCATGTGATCAACTCCAAAAATTATCATGTATACACTATAGAATTCATACGGGATGAAACCATATTAATACAGTATGAATAGAACACAAAACAAATACATGAAAATTAGAAAAACTTCTCAAAATCAAGTGACATACTTCCAGTTTTAACACACTCAAAAAAAAAACAAAGAAAAACACAAAACAAGGAAAACAAAAACACATAAACAACAAAATAAACAACCAAAAACAAACTAAAATAGATACAAATATAAAACATATCAAGTTTGCAGAACATTTAATTTTAAGCATTAGGATCAATCACACCTAACCTTGTCCTTAAGGTGCTAAATATGTCAAAGGCTAGTGGTTTTGTAAAAATATCTGCAAGTTAATTTTCTATAGTAACATGATTTAAATTCAATTTCTCATTTGGTTACATGATCTCTAATGAAGTGATGCCTTATGTCTATATGGTTAGCTCTAGAATGTTGGATAGGATTCTTTTAAATATAAATGGTACTAGTCTTATCACAAAAAATAGGGATTATGCTAATTGTAAATCCTAAGTCAATCAATTATTATTTCAACCAAAGTACTTGTGTCACACAACTTTTTAAGGGTATATAATTAGTTTTAGTAGTAAATAGAGCTACATAATTTTGTTTCCTACTGGACCAAAAAATTAAGAAATTTTTTATGAATTGGTAAGTTCCAGATATACTCTTTCGATCAACCCTACAACCAATAAATTTTGAATCAAAATATCTAATAATTTCAAATAAAGAGTTGTGCTTAGAATATCAAATCCCTAAGGTTTGAGTTCCTGAAAGATATCACAAAATTCTTTTTACTATTGTCAAATATGATTCTTTTAGATCAGATTAAAATCTAGCATAAAAACAAACACTGAAGATTATATATGGTCTGCTAATAGTCAAGTAAAGCAATGATCTAATAATCCCTCTAAATTTCTTTCGATCAACATTTTTTCCCTTTGAGTCCTTATCCAATTATACTGAGGAACTCAATTGAATAGTTACTAGTTTAGCTTGTCTATTTCATATTTCTTAAGGATGTCCTTAATATACTTTGACTAACTAACAAAAGTTCCCTCCTCATTTTCTTAATGCCAAAATCAAGAAAATAACTTTCACCCATTAAACTCATCTTAAATTGACTACTCATTATTTTTAAAAAATTATCACACAAATTTTTATTTGTAGATCTAAAAATGATTTCATCATTATATATTTAAATAATGAGTATATCATCTCCTAATTTATTCAAAAAGAGAGTGGTGTCCACACTTCCTTTCATAAAAGATTTCTCTAATATAAAAGTGCTTAATCTCTCATACTAAGCCATAGGTGTTTGTTTCAGTTCATACAACACCTTTTTCAATTTAAATACATCATAAGAGAATTTAGAATTTTTAAAACCTGGAGATTTCTCAATATAAACATTCTCTTATATCACCTCATTCAAAAAGGCACTTTCGACATCCTTTTGAAAAAATTTAAAACCTTTAAAATAGGCTTCAAGTCTTGCTATAGGGGCAAAAGTTTCTTCAAAATCAATCGCTTATATTTGATTATATCCCTTAGCTACCAATCTAGATTTATTTCTTATTACAACTACTGAATCATACATTTTATTTTTGAATACTCATTTAGTTCCAATAATACTTTGATCCTTTAGACTTTTAGCTAATTCCCAAACCTCATGTCTAACAAATTGATTCAATTCTTTTTGTATGGCCAAAATATTAAATTCATTTGAAATTGTTTGATTTATATTTATGGACTCAACCTTTGAAATAAAAGCAAAATGATTCACCTCTTTGCTAAGTTTATTCCTAGTCCTAACACCCTCATTAGGTTCACCTAAAATCAATTCCTTAGGATGATTTTTGAAAAAAATTAATTTTCTAGGAAAAGGGTTTTCTATTTCCACATTTTCTTCCAAATCAATCTTTTTATTCTTTGGGAGTTATTTTCAATATAATCCTCTTCCAAACATGGCTTTTCCAAAATGCCAAATTAATTAAACACAACATGTGTGGTCTCTTTAACTACCAAAGTTCTTTTGTTAAAAACTCTATATGATTTTCCAATACTAGAGTATCCAAAAACATTCTTTCATCAAATTTTGAATCAAATTTTTTTAAAGGAGATTTTCCATTATTATGAATAAATATCATACATCCAAAAAATGCATATATAACAAATTTGGTGTTCTATATTTAAGAAGCACATAGGATATTTTATTTTATTTGGAGATAATATTCACTCTATTCATAATATAATAAGTTATACTAACCACTTCAACCCAAAAATATTTTAGAAGTGAGTAATCTGCCAATATGGCTCTAGTAGCTTCAATTAATATTCTATTCTTTTTTTTTACTACCATATTCTACAGAGGGGTCCTAGGTATAGACAAATTATGATCGATTCCTCTTTCCGTACCAAACTCTTCAAATTTTTCATTTTTTAAATTCACCTCCATGATTATTTTGAATAAATAAGATTTCACACCCTAGCATTCCCTAAATCCAAGTAAAAAAGTTTCTAAATTTCTCAAATGATTCACTCTTATGAAATAAAAATTTAAACCAAGTAAATTTAGAAAAATTATCAACAATAACAAATTCATATACCTTACCTCCTAGACTTATAGTGCTAACTGGTCCTTAAAGATCCATATGAATAATCTCTAATAGTTTGCTTGTTCTAAGATCCTTAATGAATTGAAAGGAGGACTTCACATGTTTTCCTAGTTTACATACATCACACATGTGATTTTTAGTAAAATCTAGTTTTGGTATACCTCTAATAACTTCTTTTTAGGTAATTTTCTTAAAGTTTTTCATACTAGCGTGATAAAGCCTCCTATGCCATAACCGTGATTTATCAAAAAATATTTCAAACAAAAAGCATTAGGAGATTTAATATAATTTAAATATAGCATGTACATATTATTTATCCTAGTTCCATGCAGTATATTATTTCCATTTTGGCTTATTATACAGCTAGTGAGAAAAAATTTAATATTATAGCCCTTATCACATAGTTGGCTAATACTTAACAGACTATGATTTAAGCCTTATAAAAGTAAAATATTCTAAATAAAAAAATTATTCAAGTTTCCAATCATACATATGCCAACCACTTTCCTAGTGGTATTACCTCCTAGTGTAACCTTGCCTCCATTCATGGCTTCCAGTAATATGAATTATGTCATATCTCTAGCCATATCTTTTGAACATCCACTGTTCAGATACCAAATACTCTCATGAGATCTTATATAAGAGCATTTCTATAAAATAATCAAATATTAGTCATGGGAACCCAAACAAGTTTGGATTCTTCTTTTTACAAATTTAAACTGGATGTATAAATGATATGACTTATTTTATGCATCTTTAGTCTCTATACTAGATATGATTTACTATTAACAGTGTAAGCGTGAAATATGTGTTTAATCATACCATGAGAAAAATATTTAAATCCAAGAAAAGGATTTTTAAATTTTTGTGAGTAAACTTATCTTTTTCTAAGTTTTAAATTTTTTACCTTTTTTTGGATTAAAAAATTATTCAGGTGTAGGTGGAATCCTATTTTTCCCAAGTGCATTCAATTGTGCTTTAAAAAAGAGTTTGTACTTTCTAACACAGCATTGTTAACCTTCAAATAGTGTCATTTAGTATCATATTCATGTATAAATATTTTAAAATATTTTTCAAGTTCAATGTAGGATGATTTCAATAGTTCATGTTATTTGTTCAATTCATCAAACTCATCCAAAAGCTTCATATGTTTCTTATCAATTTGTGTGTGATCTTTTCTAAGGATTTCATGCTCTTTTTGTAGTTCAAGGAAATCTAAATTCAACCTAACATGCATTTTTCTTAAGTTTTCTATATATTGTATGAATCTTTTCATAAACATCAAATAACTCTTTATAATTCAAGTCACATACCTCTTCTTGATCTTACAGATCAAGCTTGTTGGCCATCAAACATATGTTTATGACTTCTTCCTTTACTTTTATTTCTGATGGATCTGAAGCTAAGTCTCCAAAAAGCTCTATGTAACCACTTCTTACCCTTCCTCAATTTTGTTTTCTCCTCCACCTTCTCCTTACTAGGATTGGCTTTAAGATTAGGGCAAAGCAATTTGATATGTTTAGGTTTCTTACATTTGTAACAAATAACATCAATAGAAACCTTAACATTTTTGTGAAACTTACCTTTATTCCACTACTGGCATCTCCTTTGCTTCCTTTTTAAAAAACTTTTAAATTGCCTTGTCATCAGGGCAATGTCATCCCCATCCTAAAGCTATGATTGATAAGTCTTTGATTCATCCACTTTTAATGCTATATTCTTCTCCTTTTGCTTCTCACCTGCATCAATCTATCTTTGAGTCACTCCTTTCTCATAAGTAATTAATGATCCAAGAAGATTGTCAATAGAATAATCATTTAAATCTTTAGACTCTATAATAGTAGTTACTTTAGTATAATAAGCTGTAGATAAAAAATGAAGTATTTTATTCTTTTTTTTGCATTCATTAAATTCCATACCTAAAGCATGCAAGGAAGTGACTATTTAAGTGAAATGTGTGTACAAGTCAAAAATTGATTTTTTGGTTTCATGTGAAATAGTTTATAATCATGCAATAAAATATTTAATTTAGATAAGTTCACTTCATTATTTCCTTCATATGTGATTCAAAGTCTATCTCAAATTTCTTTTTCACTTTTACAGGAAGAAATACGCATTTAATCTTCAAATTTAAGTGCAAAAAAAAAATTGTTCAAATATTTAGCATGTAACTGAGCTAAGTCTCATTCTTTTATAGTCTAGTCAGCAAATGATGTTTCAGTTCTAATGTCATCTACAAGTTTAGTTGGTCTAGTGTATCCTTCCTATAGTAATATCCACATGTGATAGTCAAGCAATTGAAGAAAACTAAAAATTCATGTTTTCCAAAAATTGAAATGAATGTTATCAAATAATGGGGGTCTAATAATCAAATACCCTTCATGTGTGTTACTATTTTCAAAATTAGACATAATCATTTTTAAAAAAAGTAATCTAAACTTTATATTTTGAAATAGGATCTGATACGACTTGAAAAGTCCTTATAGGTTGTTAGACCTAAGGTAATTGTTCCAAGGCTAACCAAGTGATTGGGTGAATTAATATTTTAAAAATCTTCCTCTTGAATAAAAAAAAAAATCGATTATAAAATTATATACACAATTTTTATTTTTCCAAAATAAAACTTTCAATCATAAAATAAAAATGCTGAAAATTAAAAAGAGCACAATGATTTATAATGGTTCAATCTAACTAGACCTACATCCACTCCCTGAAGACTCCCTCTTCAGGTATTTTACTATTACTAAAGTGACTCTCCTTTTACCCCCATAGCACGGTGAAGAAGCCTTTATAATTATGCTCTCTTCCATCAAACCCCGGTACGGCAGAGTACCATTATCCTTTCACACCCTCCAAGTGTTGGGAAAGTTTCATCATCCTTTGACACCCTCCAAGTATCGGTAGAGTACCATTTTCCTTTCACACTTCTCTAAGTGTTGGCAGAGAACCATCATCCTTTCACACTTCTCCAAGTGTTGGCAGAGAACCAGCATCCTTTCACACTTCTCCAAGTATTAGTAGAGAACTATCATCCTTTTACACCCTCCTGGTGTCAGTAGAGAATCAGATTTTCTTCAAAGATCTCCTCATGAGCAACTCCAAAGAAGTATGGAAGAGGATTGACAAGGCTTGCAAAGAGATTCTCACCTTTGAGCAACCCTGTAAACCCCTCATAATTTTTACTTGAAAAATCTCTCTCCACACTCTCAAAATAATCTGCCAACCACTTTCACACTTTTACTCTCAAGAAAAATGAAGATGGATTCGTCTTTAGATAGTTTTAAGGACCTTATATATGAAAGACATAAAAAAAAAACATCTAGAAAACTAAAAATTTCAATTTTGATTGTCCCCGATCATACAGTACGATAATCATATGTATAAATAGTTTAAATTTTGCTCATATGATCCTATACAAAACATTTTTGTACAAGTACATTATACAGTACGAAGCTATATCATCCCTGATGAACAGTTCAAAAAATTTCCTATTCATATAGATAAAAATGTTCACGACATTTTAATACTCTAGACATCACCTGTACGAAGGCAAGTGAAAGTTTGTTAGGGATGTTAAGCCCTTATGAACTAGCCCAAGGCTAACCAAAGGGGGGGTGAATTGGTATTTTAAAAACAATTTCAATCAAAAACACAAACTCAAACCAAACCAAAATTCGCCATAAAGAAAATCAAAGTGCAAAAATTAAATGCGAAAATAATAAAGGAAAGAACACACCAGATTTATAGTGGTTCGGTTAAACCTTGACCTACGTCCACTCCTCAGAGGCAACCTCTAAATATTGCACTAAACTTAGTGTCTCTCCTTTCGCCCCCACAGCTAGGCGGAGAAGCCCTTATAAAATCACTTCCAACTTCCCTTGTGCAGTATAGTACCTGGGACCTTTGACACCAAAGAGATCTTCTTCTTCCCAAAACTTCCCTCAAGATGAGCCTTGAATTCGATGGCACTAAGGTGCAAGCTTTCCAGAGCAATCATGTGAAACCCCCGCCACACTCACTTGAAACCCCCCTTTAAGGATCTTCTCCCTCTCTCAAACTCCACCCTTTCCTCTCTCCCTTTCAAGTTCTCTCTTCAAGTTTTCTCCAGAAGAAATGAAGCCTCAATGGATGCCAAAGATAATTATCAAGTGCCTTGGCAAAGTTTAAATAGAGGGCTTTAAAAAACCCTAAAAATTAATCTTGGTGGTAAAAATTATTCAGGACGATTGCAGGATCGTCCTGTACGATGTGCCTAAAAAGAGCACTTCTAAAAATCATAAAAACTAAATTTTTGCATCAAATATCATCCAAGATGATCGTAGGATCATCTCGTATGATGTTATTAAAAATAGGGTTTTAGAAAATCCTAAAAACACAATTTCGATGCAAAAAATCATCCTAGTCGATTGCAGGATCGTCCAGTACGATGTACAGAATTTGACCTGATAGTCCCAGACGATATTAGGATAGTCCAGGACAATCAGTGCAAAATTATACATATCATCTAGAATGATGTTATGGATCATTCAGAATGATTAGAAGAAAAATTATGGTATTTTGGCTTAGACGATTTAGAAAAATCAAGTATGTCGGCAAGCATCGTCTTGTACGATATACAGATTGTCCAGGATGATCGGATTAAAAAATTTAACCATAACTAATCCCCTAATCACAGGATGAACTTAGGCATCATTTGTATTGATCATTCTGGACAAAAAAGATCATTCGGGATGATTAGAATAAAAAATAAATCTTTAAATCTTGCCTAAGTTAGCATTGGCGGCTATTTTCCAAGATCATAAAGGATTGTCCTGGACGATCGAAAATCATCTAGTATGATTTGTTCAAAATTTGATCATCTGGATTTGACTAGATCTCACTCTCTTGAGTGTGTGTGTGCATGGTCACCAAGCAAGCATACTCCCTTATAGGACTTGACTCAAGAAATCAAAATTATATCAATAAATATTACTGATCATTTACAACATAACATTATCCAAATTAATCTTGAGCTCTGATTCTTTATTTAATGTTGCATGGTATTCCTGAAATATTAGTATACACATAAATAAATATAGAATAAAAGATACTATGAGATATTAAAATGTTTTTTATCATCAAAAACATAAAACTCGTGATCTCGAGTCACAAAAATCTCCCCCATTTTTATAATGGCAAATATTACTGGTGAAGTTACAAACTAAAAATATTTTCTTCTAAACTCCTCCTCATTAAGATAAAAATTTAAAAATAGGGAAAAATAAAACTTTTCTTTTTGTTTAAATTTTTTATTCTAAAATAAAACAAATAAAATAAAATAAATATAAAAAATATCACGTTTTCCCCCTTTGAAATTATCAAAAAGAGGAGGGGCACAAACAATCAAACCAAAAAAATTAAAAAACAAAATAATCCCTGATATGGTCAAAAAAATAAAATATTCTTAAAATAAGAAAGTTTCCTCTTGATTTTATTCAAAAACTTAGTAAGAAATGTATTGACAATGCATAACCGAGAAAGGTTAAAAATTCATATATCATTAATCCAAGCTCAAGTTTTCTTAAAGACTCAAAAAACTTTTTAATCTAATATCTAAATCAAGGAATAAATTAGAAAAAAATATTATTTTTTTTTCAAAATTTTTTCATAAAACATATCAAATAGAAGATTAATGCAAAAATCGGTGAATAAGGAATCATGATTTTCAAGCTCAAGTATAAAAAATATCAAGGATTTTATTAAGCTTTAAGAAGTACAAGAAAGGTAAGCTTATTTTTTGTGGGCTCATTTTATACCTCTGTCAATTGTTTGACACACTTTACTCATCTTTTAATTTTTGATACACTTAGTATATATTTCTCAATTTGGCATCATTGTGCATCTTTTAATTTAGCATCATTGACAACATTTTTTTCAATCAAAAGTGTCACCTTTCTGAAATTTTAAAAACTAAAGCAGACACTTTATATTGATAAAATAAACTACTTGATTAAGAAAATTATAGGGTGGATTCAACAACTTGCAAAAGATCCCTATAAGATATACAAAATGTAGGGAGATGAAAAAAGTTCAATTTCAGAATTCAATTTGTAATATGATGAAGATTTTAAATCAAAAGTATAATAACCTCTTTAAGAAAAAAGATAGAGAGACAAAATCATGAGTTTCTTTCCTTTAACTGTTTCTAGAAAAGTAAACCACAACTTACATAAGAATTCAAGAAAAACAAGAGATAGGTTTTTCATTTTTAGAAAAAATGATCTTTAAAAAAAATTAGTTTTCTAAAGTGTTTAAAAAAAGGTGATATGTGTGTGTTAATCAGTGAAAACTTCATAAAAATAAGTATAAAAAACTAATTTAAAATTTAATCACAATAACAAAAATGAAGAAAAAACTAAACCCAAAGAAAATACTGAAAATAAATAAAAATACAAAAAATAAATAAAAACATAACAAATAAAAAAATATGCATACACAAATAAATAAACACACAAAAAGGCTTTAAGCATCATCTTGATCCTGATTTGATGATTCATAAGTTAGGTCTGCCTAGGAGATTTTTTGCATTCATTATTTGCTCTTTTTATAATTTGCTCAACTTTACCCTTTTCTTTTGCATGAAGAGTTCTCAAATTAGGGCACTGATTATTCATATGTCCAGGTTTCCTACATCCAAAGAAAATAACATCAAAAGAAATCTTAACATTCTTACCATTTTTATCTTTTTTCCACTTTTATTGATGTTATGCTTGTGCTTTAGTAAGCTTTTCAATTTGTTTGTTAACTCATCACTTTCGTCATCTACGAAGTCACTTTTCTCCATGTCTTCAGCTTTTAGCACTATCGTTTCACTTGCATCCAAAAGTCTTTTACCCAAACTTTGTTCTTAGGCAATGAGTGAGCCAATCAAATTATCAATAGAATATTCATTAAAATTTTTTGATTCATAAATAGCAACAACTTTGGTATCAAATTTATCAAGTAAATAATGTAGAATTTTATTGACTTTTTCAAAGTTTAAAAATTATTTACCTAAAGCATGTAATGATGTCATAATTTGAATAAACTTAGTATACATGTGTAAGATTGTCTCATAAAGTTTCATGTAAAATAGTTCATAATCATGCATTAAAATATTCAACTTTGATTGCTTGATTTCACTTGTACCTTTGTATATGGTGTGTAATTTATCCAAAATTTCTTTACCAGTAGTGCACAAGGATACTAATATACAATCTTCAGAATTTAAAGCACAAAAAAATAATTTAGAGATTTTGCAATCAATTGAACATTTATTTGTTCTTCCCTACTCCATTAATTAAAAGGAATATTAATTTTAATTCCATCTATTACACCTGATGGTATAGAATAACTAGTTAAAAGCATTTGCCACATTCGATAATTAATTGATTGCGAGAAAGTAGACATGCAAATTTTCCAAAATTTAAAAGTAATATTTTTAAATAAAGGTTATGTGGTGATTGAATAACCTTCCGTAATATTACAATTATAAAAATTAGCCATGGATCAAAATTCAAAAGTTTTCAAAAACTCAATTTTATAAATCCCGCTCTGATACCACTTGAAAGTTCATTAGGGATATTAAGCCCTTTTGAACTAGCCTAAGGCTAACCAAGAGGGGAGAGTGAATTGATATTTTAAAAATTTCTCAATTCAAAATACAAACTCAAACCAAACCAAAATTCACCACAAAAAAAATCAAAGTATTAAAATTAAACGTAAAAATAATAAAGGAAATAATACACCAGATTTATAGTGGCTCCGTCAAACCTTGACCTACGTCCACTCCTTAGAGGCACCCTCTGAGTATTGCACTAAACTCAGTGTCTCTCCTTTAGCCCCCACAGCTAGGCGGAGAAGCCCTTACGAAATCACTTCCACCTTCCCCAATGCGATGAAGTAGCTGGGACCTTTGACACTAAAGAGATCTTCTTCTTCCTAAAACTTTCCTCAAGATGAGCCTTGAATTTGATGGTACTAAGGTGCAAGCTTGCCAGAGTAACCATGTAAAACCCCCTCCACACTCCCTTGAAACCCCCTCTAAGGATCTTCTCCCTCTCTCAAACTCCACCCTTTCCTCTGAAAGTTCGTTAGGGATGTTAAGCTCTCATGAACTAGCCCAAGGCTAACCAAGAGGGGTGGTGAATTAGTTTTTTTTTTATTTCTCAATCAAAAACACAAACTCAAACCAAACCAAAATTCATCACAAAGAAAATAAAAGTGCAAAAATTAAATGTAGAAATAGTAAAGAAAAGAATACACTAGATTTATAGTGGTTCGAATAAACCTTGACCTATATCCACTCCTTGGAGGCACCCTTTTGAGTATTGAACTAAACTCAGTGTCTCTCCTTTAGCCTCTACAGCTAGGCGGAGAAGCCCTTACAAAATCACTTCAACCTTCCCCGGTGCGGCGGAGTAGCTGGGTTCTTTGACACCGAAGAGATCTTCTTCTTTCCAAAACTTCCCTCAAGATGAGTCTTGAATTCGATGATACTAAGGCGCAAGCTTGTAAGAGCAACCATGTGAAACCCCCTCCAAACTCCCTTGAAACCCCTTCCAAGGATCTTCTCCCTCTCTCAAACTCCACCCTTTCCTCTCTCCCTTTCAAACTCTCTCTTCAAGTTTTCTCTAAAAAAAATGAAGCCTCAATGGCTGCCAAAGATACTTTCAAAGTCTTTGACAAAGCTTAAATATAAGATCTCCAAAAAGGCTATTAAATGAACCAAACTGACATTATTGTCCAGGATGATCGTCGGATCATCTCGTACAATATGCTTAAAAAGAGGGCTTCCAAAAACCCTAAAAACTCAATTTTTGTGCCAAATATCATCTAGGACGATCTAAGGATCATCCCGTACGATGCGCTTAAAAAGAGGGCTTAAAAAAATCCTAAAAACTTAATTTTGGTGACAAAAATCATCTTGGACGATCGCGAGATTATCTAGTACAATGTGCATAATTTGACCTGATAGTCCAGGACGATATTAGATTAGTCCAGGATGATCGGTACAAAATTGTACATATCATCCCGGACGATATTGTGGATCGTCCAGAGCGATTAGAAGAAAAATTATGGTATTTCATCTTTGACGATTTAGAAAAATTAAGTATATCGGTAAACATAGTCCTATACGATATACAGATCATCTAGGACAATCCGATTGAGAAATTTAACCATAATTAATCCTCTAATTGTATGAACAATTTAGGCATGATTTGTTTTGATCGTCCAGGATGATCTGATCATCCGAGATGATTATAATAAAAATTTAAACTTAAATCTTTGCCTAAATTGTCATTGACAGCTCTTTTCTAAGTTCATAAAGGATCGTCCTAGACGATCCAAAATCTACCAATATGATTAGTTCAAAACTTGATTCTCTAGATTTGACTAGATCTTACTTCCTTGAGTGTGTGTATGTGCATGGTCACCAAGCAAGCATACTTCCTTATAGGACTGATTAAAAAAAATATCATTTAAGTATATATAGTTTTGAAAAATATTTAATTATCTTTGGGATATTTAATTTTTAGAATTTTGAAATTGAATGAATCATTATGAACAGTATATCACCTCGGGAGGTGATCATATCGTTCTCTAATGGGTTCATATTTTAAAATTTTAAATTCATCCGAATTATCATAGTCAAACTCAAGGAGGAACGACATATGATCTCGTAAGATCAAAATGACGTTCAATCAATTGTTTAACTATAACAATTCGGATAAGAGATCGTTAATTTCATAATCAAAATAACGATAATAAAATAATATATCTTCCCAAAGAAAGATGATATTATCTATTATCGATTATTTTAATATGACGATAACGATCGCCATTTTTTGTTTTGATTAAAAAAATATATTTTTGTTTTGATTGAAAAGTATATTTATTTAAATATATATAGTTTTGAAAATATTTAATTATTTTTGGGAATATTGAATTTCCCAAAGATAATTAATTGAAGTTTTAAAAGATGTCAATTTTAATTTTGAAAAATAAAATTTTAGTTACTAAATCTCCTACGAGCGCAAGCCCTCGTAGTTAATTACATCGTAGGAAAATTAGAGATTTTCCTACGAAAACTCTCGATTAAAATAGCGATATGAATTTTATTTAAGATTTTCAAAGATTGACATCAAAGGAAGAAATTGTAGGAATTTTCAAATGGGATTGGATCAAGTCTGAACACTTATTTTCAGAGTCAAAGGGAGAGGAGTAGGGAGTGTTTTGAGATTCTGAATTACTTCAGAAACACCCCAGACTATCCTAAGTGTTGGGCTTGAATTTGATTGAAAGTGATTTAAGTTTGAATGGTTGATTTTATTAGAAATTTGGGATTCAATTCCCGGAGGTTGAGGTCTTATAGCCCGAGCTTGCCTCAGAACCTAAGTCTAAATTGGGTACTAAAAAGTGACCCGAACCTAGCTAGTGTAATGCATATCTGGACTTACCCCGGCCTGGATTGGGGAGCCAGCTAAACCACCTAAACGATTTTAAAATATGAGTCCGGTCTTTTTATGTAGAGTGGTCGGGACGTTATTTAGAAAAGTATAAAGGAACGGGGTCGACATCTAGAGCAGATCCTTAATTGACCCCTTAGACTTATGTTGGATTTGATGCTTAAGCTAATGTAATTAAAGATTTAATTCGTTATTAATCTAAAGTATGCTGATCGACTCGATTAAAGGATTGAATTTGAATTAAGGCTATGAAATGAGGACTCCCGACAGTCCCGGACTTACTTCTTAAATCGTTAGAATTTCTATGTGAGCTTAAAGTTTTTAATTTGATTTAAGTAGAAAAATTTTATTAAGTCCTTAAGAGCCTACAGTCGGATTCCAGGTCAAATCAAAGTCGGCATGCAGATAAAAAGACTAGAAAAGCAGGAGTTCTAATGCGCAATCAATTTAAATAAATCAATCAAATTAAATATATCAAATTGAATGTCCGTAGGCAAGTGCCCCTTATTATTACATCACAGAATTTTGCAGAAAATTAAAGTGGCCGAGCACCACTGACTACAACCCGGATTTCTAATCCTAAGACTCAAGTGACTTTGAGAATGGGTCTTCTCGTTATCCACTTCTTCGTCCTTCTGCCGCTTCTTGGATCGTCGGGTCCGGATATCCAAATGAAAGAAACTCCCCCTTGAACGGGTGTTATCTTTTCTATTTGGATATTTCAAAACCATCCTAATTTGGAGCTCCAAATGGATAGGGACTCTCCCCTGAGGGATGTCCCTTCCTCTATGGATTCCAAATTGGATGTTACCCCATCTCAAATCACTTGAAATTATAACACAAATCAAATCAAAAATTTACATTAATCAAAATTAAAAAAAAAAAATCTAGACTCGATCCTGCAGGGTTATCCTAATAATCAACAGTTGTATATACTCATTCCCAAGCAGTTATAATATAGAAATTTGAAATGCATTTTTTAGCCACACTTGGCCATGCTCTTTTTATTTAAAGGGGGTCTTAAGCGCGGCAGGTACCTGTGCAAAGAGTTATATATATTTTTTTATTAACTGCCCCCTTTAGTTTTCAGCTCCTTATATGAGCATGGCCACCTGCATAAGATTGCACAAATATATAGACTTCGTTCCTAGCCTATGGGTAGGTCTAACGCATGATCAAACACAGAGTGCAGAAAACAAGTAAATAAACACAACAATTCTACACTAGCAAACAGCATGCAGTGAAAGCTACGAAAATCCGGCACACAGCAGAAAAAGTAAAACACCGGCCTATCCTAAAACTAGAGTCGGTGATCCTAGCACAACATCTAAAGTGTGTGAGGTAGGTCGTGTGATTTTGATATGTCCTAAATAGGATTATTAATTAAAGTTGTTTCAAGTTAGATTGGTTGAAAGGCTTAAGGGATTTTTAATAAGAATTTAAATATTAATATTTTAAATCTTTTAAAATCAATTATTTAATTATTTGTTGGAAACCACCTTTGTTTCACACCGAGGCCGTGAAGTTTATTTCATCTTCCTTGGGGCTGAGTAAACAGCCTCGTAGGCCTGGGTTACCCAGTGGTATCCGGTATAATTAAGTAGCTTAAGTTGATTAAGATTCAAAAGTTAATGAATTTTATCCAAAATTGGTTGATTACTGATTTTAGAAGTTAATTAATGAATTCTGGAGTTTTAAAATGAATTCCAAGTTTTTATGAATTTTTGGAATATTTTAATCATTTAATTAAGGGGTTAAATATTGACTTTTGATTAAGCTCAAATTCTGGAAAGTTTGTATTTTATTAAAATACTAGACCTTACTACGATCAGTTAGACAGTAAGTATGTTGAAATCGGATTTTTCTACATTTTATTACGAAGGTTTGAAGTTTTGAACTAGATTTGACATAGAGTTGACCGATTTGTTGACTTTTTGAATTTAATGCTTTTCTGAAAGTTTAATATTTTTGATAAATACTAGGAGTTATTATGAGTTGAATGCAAGTGAGTTTGAGTGATTTGGAGTTTTCTTGAATTAGTTATGAGGGTTTGAAGTTTAATGTATTTAATGAATTATTGAAAATCCTTAATTAAAGGCCCCTTTTGTGATTTTACTCCAAATGAGATCCCAACTCCTTGAAATCAGCTCCAAAGGTCAAAATGACCTAAGGAGAGATTCCCAAGTGTTTGGGAAATTTTTGGAATTTTTAATAATTATTAATTAATTATATTAATTAAAGGTTGAATTCTAATTAAAAATTAAATTAAGGTTCAACTTGCTGTCCAATCAATTGGATTTCAATTTTCATGGGTTAAGGATTCAATTATGGTCAGTTAGAGGGCTTGTATGTAATTTTCGGGTTTAAATATGATTTATTACATTTTCCGGAAGGTTTTAATGCTTAATTAAGGCTTAAACTTAAGAAAATCAATTAGGGGGCTTTATGACTTCTAAATCCAGTGAAACTTTTCCTAGTGGCTGTACATGTCACTAAGTTCATATGTCCAAAGTTTCAAGTGAAAAAAGGAATGTATCCTAATTATTGGAATGTTCTAAGTTCTCTAAATAAAGTCCTTAATTATTGTCCTTAACGGTGTCGCTAAATTTAATAGGCTTGAATCAAAGTTCTGACTAACCCTTGACTAAACATATAAGAGAAAATGCATAACAACACAATCGAGTCCTTAAAACTAGGAGAGCCTAGGCTAGGTGGTGTGTGGACAACCTAAGCATGCAAAGACTAAATAAAATACACATAATTAAATCAAGATTAATGAATGAGCCAAGAAATGGTCATTCACTAATCATCCCCATTAATTCCATTCACATATGCTAAATCCATGTTTAGAGTTTCAAGATGGATCTCTCAAAGGTTCAAGATTTAAATATATATATATAGATTTTTAAAAGTTTTTTAATATATATATATATATATAAATAAACCTATATATATATAATTATATAAGTTTTAAAATAAAGTAATTCAAACTATTATCAAAATAAAAATTTTTATGGATTGAGAGATCCACTGGTTATAGGGTTATTTCAAAATAAATTTTTAATTTTCAAAATATCTAATATAATATTTAATTAAATATTAATTAAATATCAAAGATAATTAAATAATCAAAAATAAATCAATAACTAAATCTTAAAATCAACTTTAAATTAAAATACTTAAAATTTCAAAAAAAACTTTTGATAGATTATTTGTATTTTATTGATTTAATTCAAATTTGTTTGAAATTTTGAAAATTTAAGTTAATTAAAATAATTTAAAATAATTTAAAATTAACTAAACATTTAAATAACAATAATTCTTTATTGAATTGAATTAAATATTAAATGTTTTCTGAAATATATTTAAAAAAGATTTAAATTTGAATTATTTAAATAATTTAAATAAAATATTTTTTTATTAATTATTAATCTATAATATGAGATATATAATAATTGAAATAGTTTAGAATATATGTAGTATTTTAAATTAAAATTAATTTCAAATTAAAGATATTATTTTTCTGAGAAATGTGATATATTATATTAAATTTTTGAACTTATATTTAATTTTAAATAATTCTTAGAAATTTTCTGGATTTAAAATGATTTTTTTAAATCATTTTAAAGGGTTTGGCGGCTGGAGATGCCACGCGGCGGCTCTGGGTTGGGGAATCAAAACGCGCGGCGGCCCCACGCGCTTTCACTTAACCCAGTCAGCAGGCTGCGCTGACCGCTCGATCTTCCGTGGAAATGAACCAACGGTTCAGATGAGATCACACGATCGGATCCCGCGGAAAAGGATCAGACGGCGAGATCTTGATTCCGCGGTCTGGATCAAGGGTCACGATGTCGTTGAACAAAAGAACTAAACGCCAGATCGAAAACACCGTTGGGAAATACGGCGGCATGGCTTGATCTGGACCGTTGATCGTACGATCAACGGCCCAGAAAACGTGCAGATCATGCACGTCCAACCCCGAAACCCAGATCGACTAAAACGACGTGTTCTCTCAAAATACTCAACCATTTGACTTCAAATTTTAAACACTGATTCAATTAACGAAGAGAATCAATGGGGATATAGCTATTTGACTTGAAATGCACTGTAAGAAATTCTATTTAATCTAGTGTACCTAGATCTAGGGTTTCGATTTATACCTCATCCACACGGTGGATTCGGGAGTTCTTTAGCTCTCTGAACTTGTTGTTTGTCACGCTACTTTCTCCTTTTGAACGCACGGCTCGATAAGCTACGGATCGGAAGATATTAAGCTTGGACGGATTTGGCCTTCGGCGTGGCCGGAAACTCGCCGCCGGCGACCTCCAAATGCCGGATTTGGACTTGGGGAATGTTTATGAAGTCTTTGATAGCTCAAACGAAAAGACTTCTGGATCTAGGATGGCTTTAATGGAGAGAGAACGGCTAGGTTAGAATGATGGCTCAAAATGAGGTTCTACCCTATTCAAGCAGCCCTAGATCTATTGGACGGCTAGTATCATTTGAGTGCACCTCTGGATGGCTGCCACCTGCCCCTGGAGTGGTGGAAAAAGCTGGGATCAAGGACTAGCCAAGGACAATGAGGTGGAAAGCCTCTTTGGTCCCCACTTGGACACATAGAGTGAGGGGAGCCATTTGATCAAAATCCAAGGGCTGTGATAGGTCCTAAGAAGGTTCTAGAGGATGATTAAACAGCTGAGATTAAATGGGATTCAAGCTAATGAATTTCAATCAAGGTTTTAAGCCATTTGAAGGCTACTTTGACCCTCCATTGACTGTTTGACCAGTCAATGGGTCAAGGTAGCTGATGTGGCATGCAAGGTGACACCACTCATTAGATGGAATGAAAATTAAACCAAGCAATTGGAGTTTAAGATTATTTAAGGGGGTTTGAATCGGTTTGACCAAGTTAAAGTGACTTGGTTTGGTTAAATGGGCCAAGGTTCGACTCAAAGTGATTTTTTAAAATATTCCATGCATCAAATGGAATGGATTTAAATTGGTTGGATGCGATTTCAAGATTCAAATAGGTCATTTTGGATCAAATGAACCTATATGGGCCCTTAATGGGCCTTGAGTCAATCCTGGTTGACTTGGTCAACCAGGTGGGTTCAGGGTCTGAAAATGGGTTCAATCAATTCAAAATAACATTTCGAGTCTATTGGATGTGGACTCAAGGTCTAGGGAGGTCATTTGGTTCAAAACACCTGTTTGAACCCTTAAAGGGCCTCTTGGGTCAAACCTGTTGACTTGGTCAACCAGTCTGACCCAGGGGTTGGGAATTGGTCCAACAGGTTCGAAATGACATTTGAAATTTGTTGCAAGTGATTGCACTCAGTTTGGAGTTCATTTGGTTTGAAATCACCATTTGAACCCCACAGGGGTATTTTGGTCATTTTGACCCCTGGTCAACAGGGAGTCATAGTGGGCCCAAAAAAAATTCCAGTTTAATGTTCAAGATATCAATATTAAAGGTCTGGAACTGACTAGAGGTTTTGGTGAAGACTCTAAAGTCAAAAACTTCAATATGACAGGTCCAGTGGCATGGGCTGTAAATATTTGAAGGTTTTACAGCCTTTGGATTTCAATTAAGTTTATGGGGTTAGAGACCTCAGAATGGGCTCAAATTTTGAGGGTTACCTCTAGAGACATTACCCGTCAGTGTGCAACTGACAGACTCTGAATCGGAGGTCATTTAACTAGGTTTCAAAGTGTTCAAAATTTCAATGAAAAAGGCCATTAGGACAAAACCTTTGGACCTTGGAATTGGCTTGATTGACCTAAGATCTAGGTAGATCCTAAGGTCTAAGCTCTAGAAGAATCCTAGGATAGATCCTAAGGTCAGGATTCTAGGAGGATTCTAGGATTTAAATTAATTAAATCGATCTAAGGTCAAGAGTAGTCCAAATGACCTCATACAAAAATGAGGTCAACAAGGACTTGACTCAATAAATCAAAATTACATCAATGAATATTACAGACCCTTTATAATATAATATTATTCAACCAAATCTTGAACTCTTATTCTTTATTTGATGTTGCATAGTATTCCTGAAATGTTAGTACATACACATAACAGAAAGTGAGCCATAATATTTCTTATAATCAAAAACATAAACTCATAAGCTCGAGTTATAATAATCTCCCCCTTTTTATGATGGAAAATATTACTGGTTTTATTTATGAAATTGAAAATATTTTCACCTAATCTCCCCCTCACTAGAAAAAATTAAAAAATCGGGGAAGACAAAATTTTTATTATTTTCATTATTATTTTTTTAAAGAAAATAGATATAAATACAATAGTATATTCTCCCCCTTTGACATTATCAAAAAGAGGAGGTGCACAAACAATCAGAATAATGAAAATGTTTAAAAAATAAAATGATCCCTGATCTAGTGAAAAAAATCAAATATTCTTAAAATGAAAAAGTTACCTCTTAATTTTATTCAAAAACTTAGTAATAAATGTATTGACAATGCATAACCCAGAAAGGTTAGAAATTCATAAATCGTTAATCCAAGCTCAAGTTTTTTTAAAGGCTCAAAAACTTTTTAATCTAATATCTAAATCAATGAATAAATTAGAAAAAGAAACTTTTTTTTTTCAAAACTCTTTTCATAAAGCATATCAAATAAAAGATTAATGCAAAAATTGATGAATAAGGAATCATGATTTTCAAGCTCAAGTATCAAAAATATCAAGGGTTATCTTAAGCTTTAAGAAGTACAAGAAAGGTAGCATTACTTTTTATGGTCTCTATTTATGCCTCTTGTCAATTTTTAGCGCACTTTGTGCATCTTTTAATTTTTGATACACTTTATATATCTTTTAAATTTTGGCGTCATTGCGCATCTTTTGATTTGACATTATTGGCCACTTTTTTTAATATTATATCTTTCTGAAATTTTAAAAATAAAAGTAAACCCATTCTATTGACAAAATGAACTACTTGATCAAGAAAATTATGAGGAAGATTCAACAACTTGCAAAAGATCCCTATGCGATAAAGAAAACGTAGAGAGATGAAAAAGATTAGTTTCAAATTTCAATTTATAATATGATGAAGGTTTTGAATCAAAAGTAAAATAATCTCTTTAAGAAAAGAGATAGAGAGACAAAATCATGAGTTTCCTTCATTTAACTATTTTTAGAGAAGTCAACCACAACTTACATAAGAATTCAAAAAAAAATAGAAGGTAGGTTTCTCATTTTTAGAAAAGTGAACATGTGTGTTGATCAGAGAGAACTTCTCAAAAAGAAAAAGTAAAGACAAATTTAAAATTATAACATAAAAGAAAATGAATAAAAAATAAACAAATAAATAAATAAACCTAAAGAAAATACTAAAAATAAAAGCAAAATGCAAAAAAATAAATAAATACATAATGAAAAACAAAACAAATGCATACATAAACAAATAAACACAAAAAAAGGCTTTAAACATTATCTTGCTCTTGGTCTGATGATTTAGAAGCTAGGTCTGCCCATGGGATTTTTTGCTTTTCATTATTTGTCCTTTTTATAATTTGCTCAGCTTTACCCATTTCTTTTACAAGAAGAGTTCTCAAATTAGAGCACTGATTTTTCATATGTTCAGGTTTCCTACATCCAAAGCAAATAACATTAGAAAAAATCTTAACATTCTTACCATTTTTACCTTGGTTCCATTTTTGTTATGCTTATGCTTGTGCTTTATTAAGCTTTCTAATTTTCTTGTTAACTCATCACTTTCATCATCTACTAAGACACTTTTCTTTGGGTCTTTAGCTTTTAGCACTATCATTTCACCTACATCTAAAAGTCTTTGACCCAAACTTTGCTTATAGGCAATGAGTGAGCCAATCAAATTATCAATAGAATATTCATTCAAATTTTTTGATTAACAAATAGCAATAACTTTAGCATCAAACTTATCAAGTAGACAAAGTAGAATTTTATTAACTTTTTAAAGTTTGAAAATTCTTTACCTAAAGTATGCAATGATATCACAATTTGAATAAACCTTATATACATGTCTAAGATCGTCTCATAAGGTTTCATGTAAAATAGTTCATAGTCATGCATTAAAATATTTAACTTGGATTACATGATTTCACTAGTACCTTCATATAAAGTGTGTAATTAATCCCAAATTTCCTTACCAGTAGTGCATGTGGATAATAACATACAATCTTCATAATTTAAAGTACATAAAAAAATAGTTTAAAGATTTTACATTTAATTGAGTATTGATTTGTTCTTCCCTACTCCATTGATTAAAAGGAATATATGTTTTAATTCCATCTATAACACGTGACGGTATAGAATAACCAGTTAAAATCAAATGCCACATTCGATAATCAATTGATTGCAAGAAAGTAGACATACAAATTTTCTAAAAATCAAAAGTAACATTTTCAAATAAAGGTGGTCTCGAGATTGAATAACCTTCTGTAATATTACAATTATAAAAATTAGTCATGGATAGAAATTCAAAAGTTTTCAAAAACTCATTTTTATGAATCCCACTCTGATACCACTTGAAATTTTGTTAGGGATGTTATGCCCTTATGAACTAGCCCAAGGCTAACCAAGAGGGGGTGTGAATTGGTTTTTTTTTTAATTTCTCAATCAAAAATACAAACTCAAATAAAACCAAAATTCACCACAAGAAAATTAAAGTGCGCAAATTAAATGCAAAAATAATAAAGGAAAGAACACACCAGATTTATAGTTGTTCAGTCAAAGCTTGACCTATGTCTATTACTCATAGGCACCCTCCGAGTATTGCACTAAACTCAGTGTCTCTTCTTTAGCCCCCACAGCTAGGCAGAGAAGCCCTTATAAAATCACTTCCACCTTCCCCGGTGCAGTGGAGTAGCTGGGTTCTTTGACAACAAAGAGATCTTTTTCTTCCCAAAACTTCCTTCAAGATGACTCTTAAATCCGATGGTACTAAGGCGCAAGCTTTTCGGAGCAACCGTGTGAAACACCCTCTATACTCCCTTGAAACCCCCTCCAAGGATCTTCTCCCTCTCTCAAACTCCACCCTTTTCTCTCTCCCTTTCAAGCTCTCTCTTCAAGTTTTCTCCAGAAGAAATGAAGCCTCAACGGTTGCCAAAGATACTTTCAAAGTCTTTGATAAAGCTTAAATATAAGAGCTCCAAAAAGGCTCTTAAATGCACCAAACTAACATTATCGTCCAGGACGATCATCAGATTGTTTCGTACGATGTGCTTAAAAAGAGGGCATCCAAAAGCACTAAAAACTCAATTTCAGCACCAAATATCATCTAGGATGATCAAATGATCATCCCGTATGATGCGCTTAAAAAGAGGGCTTCGAAAAATCATAAAAACTCAATTTTTGTGCCAAAAATTATCCTGGATGATCGCAGGATCATCCAATATGATGTGCAAAATTTGACCTGATAATCCTGGACGATATTAGGATAGTCCAGGATAATCAGTACAAAAATGTACAGATCATCTCGGATGATATTATGGATCATACATGACGATTCAAAGAAAAATTATGGTATTTCATCTTGGATGATTTAAAAAAATTAAGTATGTCGGCAAACATCGTCCTGCACGATATACAAATCGTCCAGGATAATCTGATTAAAAAATTTAATCATAATTAATCCCCTAATTATAACATCAATTTAGGCATGGTTTATATTGATCGTCTAGGATGATCTGATAGTCCAGGATGATTAGAACAAAAATTTAAACTTAAATCTTTGCCTAAATTATCATTAGCGGCTCTTTTCGAAGATCATAAAGGATCGTCCTGGATATTCCAAAATTGTCCAGTACAATTAGTTCAAAACTTTCTCTTCCAGATTTGACTAGATCTCACTCCCTTGAGTGTGTGTGTGTGTGTATGGTCACCAAGCAAGCATACTCCTTTACAGGACTTGACTCAAGAAATCAAAATTACATCAATAAATATTATAGTCACTTTATAACATAACATTATTCAACCAAATCTTGAGCTCTGATTCTTTATTTGATATTGCATGGCATTCCTGAAATGTTAATATACACACAAACAAATATTTATTGCAAATATAAGTAGACAACAGAAAGTGAGCCATAATATTTGTTATCATAAAAAATATAAACTGATAAGCTCGAGTTGCAACATCCTCTCCCCCTTTCAAGCTCTCTCCTCAAGTTTTCTCCAGAGGAAACGAACCCTTAATGGCTGCCAAAGACACATCTTAAGTGCCTTGATAAAGCTTTAAAAGAGGGCTTTAAAAAACCCTAAAATTTAATCTTGGGGGAAAAAATCATCCAAAACGATCGTAGGATCATCTTGTACGATGTGCCTAAAAAGAGTGCTTCTAAAAAACCTAAAAACTCAATTTCAATGCCAAATAAAGTCCAGGATGATCATTGGATCATCCCGTATGATGCGCTTAAAAAGAGGGCTTTATAAAACCCTAAATACTCAATTTCGGCACCTAAAAATCATCCTAGACGATCATAGGATCATCCAATACGATGTACAAAATTTGACCTGATAGTCTCGGACAATATTAGGATAGTCCAGGATGATCAGTGCAAAATTGTACAGTTCATCCAGGACAATATTGTGGATCGTCCTGGATGATTAAAAGAAAAATTATGATATTTTGGCTTGGAATATTTAGAAAAATCAAGTATGTCAGCAAACATCATCCTGTACGATATACAGATCGTATAGGATGATCGAATTGAAAATTTTAACCATAACTAATCCCCTAATCACATGATAAATTTAGGCATGATTTGTATTAATCGCCCTGGATGATCAAGATTGTTTGGGATAATTAGAACAAAAATTAAATCTTAAAATCTTGTATAAATTAGCATTGGCGGCTATTTTCTAACATCATAAAGGATCATATTGGACAATCCAAAATCATCCAGTATGATTAGTTAAAAACTTGATCTTCTAGATTTGACTAGATCTCACTCCCTTGAGTGTGTGTGTGCATGGTCACCAAGAAAGCATACTCCCTTATAGGACTTGACTCAAGAAATCAAAATTACATCAATGAATATTACATACCCTTTATAACATAACATTGTTCAACCTAATCTTGAGCTTTGATTCTTTGTTTGATGTTGCATGGTATTCCTGAAATGTTAGTATACACACAAATAAATATAGAATAAATGATATTATGAGATATAAAAATATTTGTTATCATTAAAAATGTTAAACTCGTGAGCTCGAGTCACAACAGCAATATCATCCCGGACAAACAGTTCAAAAAATTTTCCTATTTGTATGGACACAACATTTTTTGTCCTTTGGACATCATATGTAGAAAGGTAAAATCATCACGGATATAGTTCAAAATATTTTCATATTCATATATACAAAAATGTTCCCAACATTTTTATACTTTGAACATCGTCTATACGAAGGCAAAATCATCTCGGATGAACAGTTCAAAAAATTTTCCTTTTTGTATGAAAGGAAATGTTTACAACATTTTTGTACTATATATGTCATCTTTATGAAGCCAACATCATACAGTATGAACATTACTTAGAAATTGTCTCGTACGCTTAGAAATCATACATTACAATTAGTTTTAAAATTTATAAGTTTTAACTCTCCCTCAGTGTATGTGTGCTTGGTTACCCAGTTACAATCACATTCTCTCAAACTCAATAAAAGTGTAAAATATATAATCCATTTACAATAAACCCTAATCTAATCTAACTTGAAGTCTTCAACAGTCTGGAGTAGGATTCTCCTGAAATGTTAATATACACAAACAACAAAAGTAATATATCCAATATGTGTTAGGAGAAATAGTAATAAAAAATAATAATATTTTGAATCATCAAAAACACATAATTTGAAAACATAGTTATGAAAACTAAGTTGTAACAATCTCCTTCCTAATATTATATTTAGTCCAAACACCTGAGGAAGGGTCTCATATGATTAGATATCTAGAATGACTACTAGCCTATCTCTATTCCTTAAGAAATATTTGCTCTTCTTAAGTTCTATCATCTAATTTGGCTTTCTCAATCTTATGGATGATATCCTCTTCTTCTTCATCAACTCTTCTAGATTTAGAAACCCTATCAGATTCATTGAATGTAACATATGTAGACTCCTAAATAACTAAGGTTATATTATTAAATGTCTTATATGTCTTTCCTACTGAGAAATATCCTATAAATACTACTTTATCTACCTTTGCATCAAATTTTCCTAGATATGATTTTTCATTAGTTAGCACAAGGCATTTACACCTGAACACATATAGATGAGATAAATTTGTGTTCTACCCTTGAATAACTCATATGATGTTTTATTCAATTTAGCCCATATGTTTACTCTATTCAAAATATAACAAACATTATTCTATGTTTCGGCCTAGAAGTATTTAGGTACACTATATTACTAAGCATCACCCTTGTATTTGTTGTCTCCCATGTTACCTTTCCTCTGCTCCTGGCTTCCAGGTAGAAGAACTTATTCATGTCTCAAGTCATATACCATGAATATTTGAACCCTTTTGCAAGCATACATACAAAATTAATCAATTTGTAATTTTGGAAACTCAAGCTAGTTTGGGGCCCACCATATATTGAAATTAATGTATGTTATGTTGTGCAGATGAAGCCTAGATCCCCCAAACAGAATGTGATCTACATTGAACTCTATGTAGAAATGCGTGCACTATGACCTAACATGTCACAAGAGAAACACTTAACTGCTCAAAATGAATGAGCAAACCTATACAATGATAATTTCCTATATGAGTATGTATGTGGTGCTCTCCTACGTAGTGTGTATGCGGAACTTGATGGATTAGCCATTAATTATTTAATTTCTTTTGTAGAATTTCATTTGATATTTTATAAATTAACAATTATACATGTGTCTCATGCTCACTACTAACCAATTTTAGGGCCAAATCTTTTACTTCTTTAAATATAATCTCTTAGTCAAAATGATATTGTGTTTTTTTCTTTAAGATTATTTTTCAATTCTTCAAATTCTTTTTCAAGGCTATAATGTAGTTCTTGTAATGCAGCATGATCCATTTTTAAGCAAATAAATTTCTCTACCATATATGTGATCTCTTCTATCAATGCAGTATTATCATGCTTAATGCTAGTAAATATCCTTTTCATCAATTTATAATTAGTATGCATTAATTTAGAAAATATATGTAATACACCATATGTAAGATAACATACTTGATCAATGTCTGAATCACCAGTGTTATTCTTTATCATGAGAAATAAATTTTTTAGCTCATTGCTTTTATTTATGATGATTTTGAATCTTAATTAGCACAAAAAGCTTTTAGGGTTTTTGTTTGCCCTTTCCACAATGCCTTTCTTTTCACTTTTCTCTTTCACGTGACGGCTCTTTTGGTTTGGGCAATCAAATCATATATATCCTTCCTTTTTTGCACTCATAACAAACCACATTAGTACAAAAATTATTCAATTTTGTATTTTACCTTCATCTTTATCATTGTGGTGTTTTTTTCTTACTCTTTATAAATAATTTAAATTTTTTTATCATTAGCATAATATCCTTATTCGCATCAGTATCAAAACCACTATTTTTATATCATCATCTTTCAATGTGATAGTATTTTCCTTCTTTCTAACACTAGTATCTGCATTTCTTTTACTGGCATTTTGCTCATTGGAAATAAAAAATCAAAGTAAATTGTCAATAGAGTAATAGTAATGATCTTTAGATTCAAAAATAGCAATAATCTTGGCATCCCAAGATTCTAATAAATAATGTTATATTCTATTGATGTTTTTAGAAATGGAAATATCTCTATCTAAAGCATGTAAGGATGTAGCGATCTAAGTAACATAGTATATATCATTGATGGACTCACTAGGTTGCATGTGAAATATTTCATAGTCATACAAAAGTATATTCATACAGGATTGCTTAATTTCAGTAGTACCTTAGCAGGTGTTATATAACTTGTCTGATATATCTTTATCGATTGTACAGGTAGACACACACATATAATCTTTATATTTTAATGCATAAAAATATAATTAAGATATTTAGAATTTAATTATGCAAAATCAAGACCTTCTTAACTCTATTCATCAAAAGTAATTTTAAATTTATTACTATTTACAAATTTATATGGCAATGAATAATTGATTAAATCATATGTCACACATGAAAATTAATTGATTGCAAAAATGTAGATTTAAATTTTCTAGAAATCAAATGGAACACTATAAAAAAGTTTGCAACTAGGTAATAGAATACCCTTTCAAAGTGTTTATATTTCTAAATTGTATCATATGGATCTACTTAGGTGATAAAAGAAACAAAAGTGAGAACCCCTTTCTAATACTGATTGAAAGTATTGTGGCATACCAAGGGGGGTGAATTAGGTTTTTAAAAACTTTTTTTCTTAAAAATAGAGTATTATGCAAAAGTGAATAAATATTTTAAAACATACCAAAAAAATATTTTTATTCTTATATTTTTTTACATATATTTTTTAAAAAAATTTATGGAAAATACTAACCAAATCAAGCCCATAAATGATGTTATCAAAAGAATATGCTAAGTAAACCAAAAGAAGAAAGTAAAGGTGCAAGTATTCTTTTATCCTCAAACATTCACCCTCCTTCAGCCTCCCGGCATTGTGTACATACTGTTCCCTCCTTTTACTCCTCACAATGGTGGAGATGTCACTCCCTCCTTCTACTCCTCATAATGGAAGAGAATCTATTCCCTCCTTTTGCTCCTTACAATAGTAAATATATCACTCCCTTCTTATACTCCTTGCAATGATAGGGATGTTGTCCCCTAGCCTTCCTTGGCTAGTATTGAGTCCTCTCCCAATAGTACTTCTATTTAGACATTTTCAAAATACTTAATACTGGACTCTAAAGGATAGGTGCATACTAACAAGCATTCTATGTGAATTCTCTCACACAATCCTTGAACTCCCTCAAGGATTATTTCAAACTCACCTTCACTCCATAAAGTTTGCTCAAAGTTTTCCCAAGGAAGAGACCCTCTCTCTCCCCATAGGCTTTCTCATAAAAACCTACATTGATGTTTTCTCTAATATTCTTATAAAAAAATGAATTAAGTTGAGTTATATAAATAAAATCCTAATTTTCAATTTTATTGCTTAAAACATATAATACGATACTAGGATCATACTGCTTGATTAGTTAAACTTCAATTTTATTTCATACAATAAAATATTTGGTTGAATAATATTCTTAGCTATAATGAATTAAGGACCATCTAGGAAGAGTCAAAATTCATCCAATGAACTCTTTGTTTAATCATAATATATGACTTGGATTATATAGTATAATATCCAATCAAAATTTGATCTTGATTTGATTCCATGATCAACGAACAAAATTAGGCAACTTTATTAATGATAGTATAGTACAAAAGACTTAGTACAATATGATTAGATTAAAATTCAAAATTTTTGCATAATTTTGGTTACCAAGATTTGATAATTGGGTTCTATCAAAATACTTGATCATCTTGAATGATTATAAATCATACAATATGATTAATTATACTTAAAATTTACTTCATTAATTTAATTAGCTCCTTTTTAGTTTAATTCTTTAGAACAGCTAACAGTACAGTAAGATTTGGATCGTATAATATTATTAAATAGAAAAAAAAATCAAGTGTTTAATTTTCTCACCCCTACTTATATGTGTGTGCTTGTCAATATACACCCAATACAAACTAACTTAAGATAAAGAAAATTTATAAAATCTTTTATTAACACTTGTAACTAAACTCACTGCTGCACTTCTTGAGCTATTTTTCTTTAGCTTGGCTCAGTGTATGTTGTACCTAAAATGTTAGTAGCACATTTTATATATATATATATATATATATATATATATATATATATATATATATATATATATATATATATATATATATATATATATATATATATATATATATAGAGAGAGAGAGAGAGAGAGAGAGAGAGAGAGAGAGAGAGAGCGAGCAAGAGAGAAAGAATCATAAATAATCAAACTAATAATATTTGTAATCATCCAAATACTAGGTCGAGCTCACATGTTTCAACAAATGGATGATATAATCATAAAAGAGTAGGCATTTGAGAATTGCTCTTAGTAAATATATCGAATAAAGAAGCAATAAGTTTGAACTTCTTAACTTTGGAAGTGGATGGCTAATAAAGAGTAGCTTCACAATAAGATAGAGCTTACTAACTATAAAATAAATAAGAAAATAGGTTGAATCTAATTGGACAAAATTGTGTAGATCCTTCCCTTCTTCATGACAATGCCTATCCTCCTTAAAAACCTAAATTAGGAATTATTAGCATGGTTAATCAAACAATCCTTCTTATATTGGTAAGTCAGCTAACAATCCTCTATCTAGTTTTTAAAACTTTTAATCTATGATTTTTAAAAACACGTGCTTGTAATAGAGATATTTCTTTGTAATGTTGCTATGAATAAGAGTATAAGTACTCCTCATCTCTGGTGATCTATATTAGCTAGGTTTCCTCTCAACAACAATTTAACTATCTCCTGAAGATCTTATAACCATAACCACTATATGTCTATGCATGGCAAGATTACACTATAAATCCTCTATTTATTCTTCTACTCCTCCATTGAGGTTGTATATCACACTTGGTTTTAAATTTATGCATGACTTATACACAAACTAAATGAGGTATGGAGAAATTAAAAATAATGTTTAGTAATTTATAAATTTATAATGTATTCAATGCAATACATGGTTCTAAAATTATCATAAGTTTAGATAAAAGATTTTAGCCACAAATGAAAAAAAAAAAAGTAAACACAATAAACATTTTAATTTCATTGAACAAAATAAGAGTACAAGATAAGGAATGATAATACAAATGACCCAACTAAGTAATACAAACTCCTTTGTACTCCTTCTCTCCACATTAGTACAAGAATCATATAATAAGTACAAAAGAGCTAACCTCCACCAAAAGTAGCCTCACATGCTCACACAAACTCACTCACATCTCTACCAATTGTTAACCTTCTAACATGAACAGTTAGCCTCCTACTTATATAATTCCAAAATATCTCAATTGGAACCTCGATGCTGGCTTGTTGGAGATGTTGAATTATCAAGTCAGTTCACCACTTTTTTTTAGGGGAAACCAACGGAGGGGCCTACGTGTTGATTAAAAACAAAAATACAAAGTCCTTAATGGGACCTTAAGCTTTGCCACTGCTCAAATGAACTACAATAAAAACAACAAAAAATCCTAAAAGCTCAAGGTCCCTACTACGACAAAATACAAAATAACCTAGAACCAATCTATGGTGCACAAGGAGGGGCACCCAAAAAATTGGAAAGCAATGGATATGAACTTTCTTATCATATTGATTCATCATTTTAACCACTCAAACTATCTTTCATAGTGGTGTTGGGGTATCTAGTGTTCAATCTAGCACTGTGATGCACCTGTATGGCTCCTCAATGTTAAGTTCTTTAATACTCATCTAGAACTTCGACAACCATGGCATCAGTCTAGTGGTTCTATGACACTATGGGAATTTGTATCATTGTGGCACTAGATTTTTGCTCTATGATGCTATATTTGTGGCACAACTGCATTGGCTTAATTTTGATAATTTTTTACCCATTTCCTTTATAAAAAAATATAATTAGCTATCACTTTGAAATAAATATATACAATTGGAGTTTGTAATTTTTTTCTTCTTATCAGAGCGTTATTCTACTTTCCATTATTAAATAGCGATCCATCATAAACAATACAAGTTGATTCTTCGCTCTTTAAAGGAAATAAGTTAAACTATGTGAATTTCTTATTCCAACAGTAAGATACTTTTGTTTTATGGTTAAAAAATATGTCAATAATTGGTTATGAAATAATCTCTCATTCCTTTGAGATAGACCCTACTTTCAATCTAGTGAATAAAAAAAGAGAGAAAAACTTTGAACTGAATTATTTACAAGTAAGAGAATAGTAAAATAAACTTTTAGATGTTGGATTTATCATTATAGTATATTACATACCTGGTTAGCAAATTTCATCATGGTTAATAAGCTTAACAGTGCTTAGAAAATATGTTTAGATTATATTTATCAAAATAAAGCTTTCCTAAGGGATAATTTTTCTCTTCCCCATAAAAATCATTTTTCTCTTCCCCCCTCTCACTACTTAATGATAGACCTTACTTTTAGTTTAGTTATTAAAGAAAAGGAAAACTTTGAACGAATTATTCACTAGTAATAGAACAGTAGGCAAATAAACTTCTAGATGTTGGATTTATCATAAAAATAAATTACCTAACATAGTTAGAAAATGCTGTCACAGTCAAGAAGCTTAATAGTGCTTGAGAATAAATGTAGATTATATTGATCAAAATAAAACTCTCCCAAATGATTTTTTTTTCTCTTCACTATATATATCATTTTTGTAGATGCCACATATGTTGAGTTTTATGGATTCTTATTTGGGTTATAAAAAAATAAGATGAATTAATCTTGAAGATAAAGAAACTTCCTTTCAAACTAATAATGGTTGTATTATATTGCTAGTACAAGTTGGAATTTGGATTAAAGAATATTAGTTCTATTTATTCATGCATGGTAAATAATTTTTTTAAAGAACTTTTTGGGTATATCTTAGAGGTATAAGTTGGTCCAAAGTTTTGAGAAAGCACAACATTTTTGGATTTAAAAATATTAGTCCTATTTATTAATGCATGATAAATAATTTTTTAAAGATCTTATTGGGTATATCTTGGAGGTATAAGTTGATGACATGTTAGTCAAAAGTTTTGAGAAAGCACAACTTTTCTTAGAGTAATAATAGGAAAAATTTTAGGATTCATGGTTATGCATCGTGGAATTGAGGCTAATAAAAGCAATATGAAATATGAAACCTCCAAGAAATCTAAAGGAATTCCAACATCTAACTGAAATAGTTATAGCATTTATAGTAAACTTTGTGTTGGTTCTTTAGGATAACGGGGGCAACACCCAATTTATAACATCAATAAAATCTTTTGTAACACCAAGGGTCAATATCCATAACCAGACAAATAACTTTTTTTTTGAACTTATGAACCTAGTTTACACTAGGTTACTTTTTGAAGATCCACAAATATTATTAGTTAAGCTAATCCACCTTTCAGTCTTTTGTGTAGGTAATTTTTTTTTATACTAATATTTATGATAAAAAAGACATGAGATATAGTAGTTTTCAATAAGAAACAGAAATAATAATTCAAAATTATAAAATAAAAAGATTATCAAAGACTATTAGTATGTTCTTTTTTATACAATTTTTGTTATAGGTGCAAAAATGGTTAACAACCAAGCACGCACTCAAAAGTGAGACTAAACAAAAAATTAAAATCACTTAATTTCTCTGAGAAATAGTATTATACAATATTGATCATATTGTATGATCATTTATGACATTAATAATAAATCAAGTGATATTAATTAAATAGAAATAAGGGACTAAAAGATAACTAATTATATTATATGACATACATCTTATTAGACGATCTGGAATTTCAAATAAAACTCGCCCATTATTTTGAATTTCCATCAGTAGGTAAATTTAAAAATGAATTGCTCATACTATTCAAAAAATTTTAATTTTTTTTTTCCCATTTGGATCCATAAATCCAATAATTGAATCAATATCATATCAAGTTGAACATTCATATAATATGATATATATTATACACAACAAATAAATTGTATGATTCTCATTTGGACAGGATGATCCATTAATCAATTGAGCAAATCATACTAAAGGATTAAGATTGTACAGTCCAATCAAATAAAGAAATGTTTTTAGATTTTATTTAGATTATACTAATCATACTATACAAACTTATATTTACACTATATAATCTAGTCAATAAAAATTAAAAAAAAAAGGTTCTTAATTAAACACAAATTTTTAGGGTTTCAATGGATTTAGTTTAAGTAGTTTATATAGAGAGTTTCTGAGAGAGTCCTTAGGAAAGAGAGAGGTAGTCATTCTTGTGAGAACTTGTATAAACACTTTGGATATGATAAAGAGATTGAGAGAAGGTTCCTTAGAGGGAGTCCAAGGAGTTATATGAGGTGATTCACTTAGTTGTTTCTCTATTCTACACCTTGTTCCTCAAAGTTGTTTATGTGAAGAGCTCTTGAAAAGAAGCTCTAAGAAGTCTCTAGTAGAAGGCCTTAGTATAAGATATCTAGCCAAAGGGGCTAGGGAGAAAGCATGTCCATTGTGCCAAGAAGCAAAAGGATATAATTTGATGTTTTTCAAGGAAGATAAGAAATGTATAGAAAGGTTTCTCTCCCTAGCTAGGAGTAAAATATTCGGTATTTTGAAATTTCCAAATAGGACGACCTTGAGGAGTGAACATAAATCAAGAGAATTAACCAATATAAAAATATGGTTTTTGTTCTTTCTACTTTCATTATTTATATTTCTTTTATAATTTTATTATTTGTCTAGTTCTTTTTTTAATGAAGTGGTGCTTTAATTTTAAAAATAAGAAAAATATTTTAAGTGTTAGAATTTAACTTTTTCTAATAAAAAATTTATTATTGTGCTACTCTTACTTTTGAAGTTATTTTTGAAAATAAATAAATAAATAAGTATATATATATATATATATATATATATATATATATATATATATATATATATATATATATATATATATATATATATATATATATATATATATATATATATATATATATATATGCTTATTATCAAAAGGCTGCTTCAACACTTTCATTATAATTGTTGTTGTTAACTTAAAAGTTTTTAAGGTTCTTCTGTGTTTGGTTTCAGCGGCTTAAGTAGATTTTGTTATGGCATAATTAAAAATAAAATATGTTGTAAGGGTGTTCTATTACTCGCCCATCATATAATATTCCATTTATTTTTTAGAAGATTCATATGTCAACGTTTATTCAATCTATGGACTATAGAATATGAGATTTAATTCAAGTTGGATGTTCATAACTACATAGAATAGTGAATGACACTAAAGTTGAAATAACATTTACAAATTGGAACTTTGAATATATGGAGTACACACAGTTAAACGCAAAGAGTTCAAAAAAAATGTTTTTGTGCATTTAAATTTAAGGATCACATGCGGGTATCAACTTGCACTAATGAAAAAGAATTATGGGATAAACTTTGTATCCTCATTTAAACATTATATATCATGATTATGACTATTATGCATACAACATAATGAATTCATTATTGACATGTATACTAAATTTACAAAAAATATTACTCTAAATTCTTTAGGAAAAAGAAAATTATAATTTTGAAATGGTGAATAAATACTAAAATGCTATGGTTCCTCATGTATACAATTTTTCCCTAATAAACTGACTTCATAGTGAAAGATTACTTTTTTAGGCCAAGAGATTGATAGTGAGATCTCAAATTAACTTGTTGCTCTCATGGTATATCTTAACATAGAAGAATGTAGGACTATTTCTAAATCTAAAATCTAAACTCTTACTCTATGGATAACTTTCTTGGATATCTTATTGCCTATAAGCAACAAGTCAGCCATAGAAATACAGATACAAGCATGAAGAGGAAGGAGAAGACAATAGAACTAAAAGATGACGACATGAAAAGTATTAACTATAAAAGTGATGCAAATGAGGATATTTCACTAATGATGAGACAATTCTTATGATACCTAAAGATCAAGTAGAAGTGCCACAATGATAAACACTAAGGTAAAAATATCAAAGTAAACAAGTTTTCTTCTAATGTGGTTAACTATGAGTATAAAAAGCCAAAGCGCATTAGAAATGATGTTTACAAGTCAGTAGCAAGACCCTTGGATAAGTGTGAAATAAGTATTAAATAGGTTCTTAAGATTAAATTGAATTACTCTAGATTAGTTGTAAGGAATAAGGCTAAATTAGTAGCAAAAGAATATAATCAAATTGAAGGGATTAGTTTCAAGGTAACATTTTCACCTATAGCTTTTTTAGAGTCCATTAGAGTCCTAATAGTAATTGCCTATTTTAGAGGATTTAAATTATAGCAAATGAATGTTAAGAGTGTATTCTTAAATAGAGTTATCAAGGAAGATGTATATGTAGAACAATCACCGAGGTTTAAAAATTCATCCTTTCTAAATAATGTTTACAAACTTAAGAAAGCGTTATATGGATTAAAGAAAGCATCTAGGTCATGGTATGAGAGATCGAGCAATTTCTTATTAGAAAATTCTTTTATTAAAGGCACCATTAAAACTACATTATTTATTAAGAAAGTAGGATTAAATATTTTAATTTTTCAAATTTATGTTGATGACATACTATTTATATCCTTAAGTTAAGATTTATGTGAGGAGTTCTCTTTATGAGCCAACATTTTGAGATGAGTATGATGGGAGAGTTGACTAATTTTTTAGGGTTCAATTTTAAGTAATGAAGTGATGGTACTTTCTTTAGCCAAATAAAATATATAAAAGAACTACTTAAGTAATTTTACATAGAGGGTTGTAAGATAACCAACATGCCTATGAGCCCTACTATATAGTTAGGTAAAGACCCAAATAAAAACTAGTATATTAAAAGATATATAGATGCATGATATGATATCTACTATACTTAATGGCTAGTTGACCTAATATAATGTATAGCGTATGTTTATGTGCAAGATTTTAGGTTGAGCCTAAGTAGTTACACCTAACTACAATTAAGAGAATCCTTAGATACCTCATAGGAACACCAAACCTAGGAATCTAGTACCCTAGGGATGGTATGATGTTTGAAGTAATTGGATATTTAAATTTAAATTTTTTAGGATACTAGGTATATAGAAAAATCACCTCAGGAACTTATCAATTGAATGGTCAATATTTAGTTTCCTAGTCCAATAAAAAATAAAATTTAGTATCCCTATCCATTACGGAGGTTGAGTATATTACTACAGGAAGTTATCTAGCCCAAGTCCTCTTGTTGAAGCAATAGCTCCTTGATTTTGGATTCTAAGTGAATACTATATCTATAATGTATGACAACATTAGTGCAATTTATATCACTAAACATTTGATTCAACACTCTCGCACTAAGCACACTGATATTAGAAATCAGTTTATTAGAGTTTACATATCAAAAAGAGATGTGACAATTGAATTTATCAACATAGAGAATCAACCAGCGGATATTTTCACCCAACCATTAAGCTATGAGAGGTTTAGTGCACTTAGGAGACCACAATAGGAATCTAGATTTAAGTCCCTAATTCATTAAGATAGGTTTGTATATGTTTGTATGTGTGTGTGTGTGTGTGTGTGTTTTTTAAGTTGCTTCTCTTAGTTGTGTTTATCTTTATTTTATATTTTAATATGTTTATATATATATATATTATATATATATATATATATATATATATATATATATATATATATATATATATATATATATATATATATATATATATATATATATATATGTGTGTGTGTTTAAGTATTTATTACCTTTGTGTTGTGTGTTTATATGTTAGTTTGTATTCTTGGTTTTTAATGTTATTTCCATAATCCATTTGTTTAAGTGTTTATGGATTATTTAGTTTTTGTCATATTTTTATCTCTGAACTTTGTGTTATGAGTTGAGAGATTTCTTTTTTGGAAGTGTTCCTGATCACACCAAAACCCTAATAACTTCTTCACGTCGTACTGTATCATACACTCATTGTATTGTATGATACATGTGGGATAGGACCGTAAGAGATCAATAATTATTGGGATAAGTATTTGGTATTATCATTATTTCTAATTATAAAAACAAATAAAAAAACTTTTCTATACGCTTTAAATATTTTGTTTAAAAATATTTAATTGCATCCGAACAATACTCTATTTTTTAAGAAATGGAGTTTAAGATTTGATAGTAGACTAACATAAAGGATAGAAAAAGTGCTCAATCAACCAATTCTCTTCTCCTTCACTTAGAAAAGAGAACAAGGTGGAAAGGTCTCCTTTAATAATCTCAAGCTCAAAATTGGGGACATGAAATTTTATAAGATTAGGTTCTGGGATAAACATATTACTGTACAAAATTTAAATAAACTCATATTTAAATGGAGAGGTGCATTAAAGGAGGTTTCTTAGGCTAGATCATTGGAATAGAGATGATGAAATAACCCTAAATATATTGATGTATTTATATTTGAAATGTATAGACTTTTTACATTTAAAATATGTTGGAGCATTTAACTAAAAGGACAAATTTTTATTTATTCTAAATTATTTTTTGACCTTTTACTTTTCCTTTATAGAAGTTTCTTATAAATATTTTTTGAAGTTTGTTTGAATAGTTGCTATTTGAATGATTTATAATTGTGCAACTTATGTAGTTTTGATGATTCCAAACATTATTGTTCAAATGTATAGTTATCTCCTATCAATTTCAGAAGATTTGCACTTGCTCTTGTGTGTACTAACATTTCAGGAAAATCAGACTCCAGACTACGAAAACTTCAAATCAAATTCAACATGAGACTTTGAATTAATTTTGAAAGGGAGTGATTGTAATTGAGTGAATAAAATCTCACACACACAAAATAAGGAGATCTTGAAATTCTATACTGATCGTACAGGACGATATTTATCGTACTGGACGATCTGTCAGTTATCTCCTATAGAGCACTTGGAACGAATAGGAACTTGCTTGAAAAAATTTTTTTTTCTCTAAGTCCTATTCGTCCAGGACGAATTTTAATATCGTCCCGGACGATGGGTTCTCTGTAAAATTTCGTCCAGATGAATTTTACCATCGTACGAGGCGACCAGTCCTCTGGAAAAATTTCGTCCAGACGAAAATAATTATCGTACCGGACGAACAGCTCTCTGGAAAATTTTCGTCCAGACGAAACCAAATTATCGTCCCCGGCGATTGGTCCTCTGGAAAATTTTCGTCCAGACGAAATAAATAATCGTCCAGGACGATCGGCTCTCTGGAAAATTTTCGTCCAGACGAATAAATTTTCGTCCAAACGATAAACCGACTTAGAACAGTTTTCAGCAGTTTCTAGAACCGACCTTGTAATAACCGTTCGTACTGGACGAACCTAGTTCGTACAGGACGATCAGCTGTACGAAGTCATTTCGTACACATATACAAATTGGGTCGTTTCAGATCGTTTAAGTAAAATCGTCCAGGACGATCCAGGATCGTACGGGACGATCCACTGCGTACAGAATTGAAATTATGCAGTTTTTAGGCGGTTTTTCATGTCTTTTGTATAAATAGTCCAAATTAGACTGCCACCCAATCTTTTTGTCATTTGATCTTCGTGCCTATTGAGAGAATAGCCAAGGGGAGAGTGGAAGAGAGCATTCAAAGGAGGATTCCTACCATTGGAGCAAGAAGGGTTCACTTGGATTGCTAAGGTAAGAATCTCTACTTGTGAAATTTGATTTCTTCACTCTTTTCTTTCTTCCTTCTAGATTCGTGTGAGAAGATCATTCAAGAAGGTCCGGTTCTCTGCCAACACTTGGAGAGTGTGAACAGACGTGGGTTCTCTGCCTACACTAGGAGAGTGTAAAAGGAAGAAGGTTCTCTGCCTACACTTGGGAGAGTGTGAACAGCCGTAGGGTTCTCTGCCCACACTAGGAGAGTGTGAAAGGATGACGACGGTTCTCTGCCAGCACTGTGGATTGTGTAAAAGGACGACGGTTCTCTGCCGCACACGGGGGAGTGGTGAAAAGAGTGTTTTGTACAGGCTTCTCCGCCTTGCTGTGGGTGCTAAAGGAGAGTCACTTTGTGGTATTAGTGCAATACTCAGAGGGTGCCTCTGAGGAGAGGATGTAGGTCTGGTTATAGACCGAACCACTATAAATCTGGTGTCATTTACTTTATTGCTTTTACGTTTCCGCATTTTAAATTTCAGATTTAACAACTCTGTGGTTGAAAAACATTTTTCTACAAACTTTAAAAGAAAATTTTATTTCGGTTCAACTTTATTATTAAGAGGGTTTAAAATTTTTAAAACTACCAATTCACCCCCCTCTTGGTAGCCGTGGGACACTTACTTAGGCTTAACAACCTAATTACTAGACTCAACAAGTGGTATCAGAGCATAGTTTCAAAATTATAAGTTTGAACTACTTTTTGATTAACGTAGATGGCTACATTTGGAAACCGAAACACACCTGAGGGTTACTCTATCACTAGACCTCCACTGTTTGACAATATTCCTTTTGATTTTTTTGGAAAACACGCATGTCTACTTTCTTACAGTCACTTGATTATCGCATGTGGATGCTAGTCCAGGAAGGTTACACAAAACCAACTAGATTAGTTGATGGAATAAGGGTAGATACACCCTATGCAGATTGGACTATAGAAGAACGTGACTTAGCACAATTAAATGCGAAATGTTTAAATAGTTTCTTTTGTGCTTTAAAATCTGAAGACTACATGCGAGTTTCCACTTGTAAAAGCGGAAAAGACATATGGGATAGACTTTGTATTACTTATGAAGGGACAAATGAGGTTAAGCAATCAAGACTCAATATCTTGTTACATGACTACGAATTATTTCGCATGAAACCTAATGAATCTATATCTGACATGTACACAAGATTCACTCAAATTGTCACCTCTTTGCATGCACTTGGTAGGGAATTAACTAATGCTGAAATGGTTAATAAGATTCTTCGTTGTTTACCTACTGCATACGATGCTAAAATTACTGCAATTACAGAGTCAAAAGATCTGAACATTTATTCTATTGACAATCTTCTTGGTTCACTCATTGCTTACGAGCAAGGAGTAAGTCAAAGAAAGATTGATGCAGGTGAACCAAGAAAGGACAAGAATATTGCACTAAATGTGGAAGAGTCAGAAAGTGAACACTCACAACCTGAGGATGAAGATGATATAGCACTGATGACTAGACAATTCAAAAACTTTTTAAAGAGGAAGCAGAAGAGACGCCAGCAATGGAATAGAGGTAAGTATAACAGAAATGGCAAGGTTTCTAATGAAGTGATTTGTTATGAATGCAGGAAACCAGGTCATATAAAGACTGATTGTCCAAAACTCAAAGCCACTCCTAGCAAGGAGAAGGTAGAGGAGAAACCAATGGTAAAGAAGGGCAAGAAGAAGTTTCAAAAGGCTTTTTGGGCGGACTCAGCTTCAGACTCATCTGAGACTGAAAAAGAAGAAGAAGTCACCAACCTTTGCTTAATGGCAGATAAAGCTGAACAATCAGATCAAGAAGAGGTATGTGATTTAACCTATAATGAATTGTTTGAAGTTTCTGAACACATGCATGATGCATATAGGAAAACGAAAAAGATGTATGCTAGTTTAGTTTTAGAATTTGAAGAGCTTAATAAGGAACACGAAATCCTTAGGAAAGATCATGCTTTAATTGATAGCAACCACATGAAACTACTTGATGAATATGATGACTTGAATAAAAATTTTGAGAATTTAAAATCTTCCTATGCTGAACTTGAAAAAGAATTTGAAAAATTTAAGGATGAATCTGAGCACAAGACATATAGAGTAAACTATACAAATCGAATCTTGAAGGAAATGAATTCATTTTACAAACTTACTATAAGAGCTCTCGAGGATAATAGGAACCCCCCTAAACTTGAAGATTTTACAAATCCTAAATATTATCCTAAATTCATGAAATCCCTTAGAAGACAATCATATGAGAGAAAACATAGGAATATTTTTTCTAATGTTAAATGTAACAATTGTGGATTTTTGGGACATATATCTCACACCTGCACTTTAAAGATTAAACCTAATTTGGTGTGGAGAATTAAGATGCATAAACCTAGACATATCATACATGCATCTGATTATAAATTTCATAAAGGTGAACCCAAACTAGTTTGGGTTCCCAGGTCTAACATTTGAGAATTTTGCAGGTATACTCTCACACAAGACCTCGTGAGAGTATATGGTACCTGGACAGCGGATGTTCTAAGCACATGACTGGAGATACTGCTCAATTCATAACGCTGGAAGCCAGGAGTGGAGGCAAGGTTACACTTGGAGATAATACCACAAAGAAAGTAGTTGGATCAGGTATGATTGGAAACTTGAAAATTTTTTTTTTATAGACAATGTTTTATTAGTTGAAGGCTTAAAACATAATTTGCTTAGCATAAGTCAGCTATGTGATAAGGGCTATAATGTAAAATTTTTACCTACTAGCTGCATAATTAGCCTAAATGGGAAAATTCTTTTAAATGGAAAAAGGGTGAACAATGTCTACATGCTAGATTTAAATTGTATTCAATCTCCTACTGCTTTTTGTTTGAAAACTGTATCTGATGAATCATGGCTTTGGCATAGGAGACTTTGTCATTCTAGTATGAAAAATCTTAGAAAAATTACCCAAAAGAATTTGGTTAGAGGAATACCTAAACTAGACTTTACTAAGGACCACCTATGTGATGCATGTCAATTAGGAAAACAAGTGAAATCCTCTTTTAAGTCCATTAAAGATCTTAGGACCAGTAAACCTTTAGAAATTCTTCACATGGATCTTTTTGGACCTGTAAGCACTGTTAGTCTAGGAGGAAAGGTATATGGATTTGTTATAGTAGATGATTTTTCAAGATTCACCTGGGTTAAATTTTCTTTTTCATAAGAGTGAATCATTTGAGGAATTCAGAAATTTTTCAACTTGGATACAAAGAAAACTAGGATGTGAAATAATTTCTATACAAAGTGATCATGGAGGAGAATTTGAAAATGAAAGATTTGAAGATTTCTGTAAAGAAAAGGGGATTGATCACAATTTTTCTGCACCTAGAACTCCTCAACAAAATGGAGTAGTTGAAAGAAAGAACAGAACATTAATAGAAGCCGCCCGAGCAATGTTAGCAGAATACTCACTTCCTAGATATTTTTGGGCTGAGGCGGTTAGCACTGCATGCTATGTTCTGAATAGGGTGAATGTGAGATCAAATTTGAATAAAACACCCTATGAGTTGCTAAAAGGTAAACACCAAATTTGTCTCATTTGCATGTATTTGGTTGCAAGGTGTTCATACATAATAATGGAAAATCTGCCTTAGGAAAATTTGATCCAAAATCAGATGAAGGAATTTTTGTTGGATATTCAAGTGTTGGAAAATCTTATAGAATATTCAACAAAAGAACTTTAGTCATTGAAGAAACCACACATGTTGTTTTTGATGAAAATGGAAACATGGAAGAGCCAAAAGTTGTTGAAGAAGAAATTGAAGAAAACTCCCAAAAGATAGATAGATTAAATTTGGAAGAAAATGTGGAAGAAAATTTAGATAGAGAAGACCCTTTGCCTAGAGATTTTGAGATTTTCTAAAAAACCACCCAAAGGAATTAATCATAGGTGAACCAAGTGAGGGTGTTAGAACTAGGCGTGGATTAAACAAGGAAGTCAATCATTCAGCCTTTATTTCAACTGTTGAACCCACTAACATTGATCAAGCACTTTCAGATGAATTTTGGATATTGGCCATGCAAGAAGAGTTAAATCAATTTGTAAGAAATAAAGTGTGGGAACTAACTACAAGGCCAAAAGATCAAAGTGTTGTTGGAACCAAGTGGGTGTTCAAAAATAAAATGAATGACTCAGGAGTAGTCATTAGAAATAAGGCTAGATTAGTAGCTAAGGGGTATAATCAAATTGAAGGAATTGATTTTGAGGAAACTTTTGCTCCTGTAGCTAGACTTGAAGCAATTAGGATTTTACTAGCCTTTGCCTGCTTTAAAAGTTTTAAATTATTTCAAATGGATGTCAAAAGTGCCTTTTTAAATGGAGTAATTGAAGAAGATGTTTTTGTAGAACAACCTCCAGGTTTTGAAAATTCTAAATTTCCAAATCATGTTTTCAAATTAAAAAAGGCATTATATGGATTGAAACAGGCACCTAGGGCTTGGTATGAGAGGTTAAGCACCTTCCTACTTGAAAGATCTTTTGAAAAAGGAAGTGTGGATACAACTCTCTTTTTAAGGAAAATTGGAAAGGATATACTTATTGTTCAAATTTATGTAGATGACATCATCTTTGGATCTTCAAATAAACATCTTTGCGATGATTTTTCTAAAACAATGAGTAGTGAATTCGAGATGAGTCTAATGGGAGATTTAAATTACTTTCTAGGATTTAGCATTAAGCAACTTGAGGAAGGTACTTTTCTTAGTCAAACCAAATATATTAAGGACATCCTCAAAAAATATGAAATGGACAATGCTAAACCTGTTAGTACACCAATGAGTTCTTCAGTTCAGTTGGATAAAGACCTTAAGGGAAAATCTGTTGATCAAAAGAAATTTAGAGGGATAATTGGATCTTTACTTTACTTGACTGCTAGCCGACCAGATATTATGTTTAGTGTTTGCTTATGTGCTAGATTTCAATCAGATCCAAAAGAATCACATTTGACAGCAGTGAAAAGGATTTTAAGATATCTACTAAGAACTCAAAACTTAGGAATATGGTATCCTAAGTTTAGCTCTTCATTTGAAATTATTGGTTACTCAGATTCTGACTTTGAAGGCTGTAGAGAGTGGATAGGAAAAGTACTTATGGAACATGTCAATTCATTGGAAATTCATTAGTTTCATGGTCTAGTAGAAAACAAAATTCAGTGGCACTATCTACTGCAGAAGCAGAATACATTGCATTAGGAAGTTGTGTGGCACAAGTACTTTGGTTAAAACAACAGTTGATTGACTTAGGATTAACTATAGGCACTATTCCAATTTATTGTGACAATACTAGTGCAATTTGCATTTCCAAAAATCCTATTCAACATTCTAGAACCAAACACATTGATATAAGGCATCATTTCATAAGGGATCATGTATCCAAAGGAGAAATTGAACTCATACATGTTTCAACTGAAAATCAACTTGCAGACATTTTTACAAAACCTTTAGCCTTTGATACCTTCAGTACTTTAAGAACAAGGCTTGGTGTTATTGATTTGAATGCTTAACCAAAATGTCTTTGCAACATTGATACTTGTTGTGTTTTGTTTTTGTGATTTTGTGAATTTTGTGTTTTTTTTGAATGAATTGTTTTTGGATTTATGATTTTGTCTTATGTTTTTTCTGTGTTTTTTTGATTGTTTTTGTTGATTTTGTTAAATTAAAAAATTTAAAATTAAAAATTGTTTTTGGAGGAAATCGTCCAGGACGAAAATTTTCGTACGGGACGATGTGTAAAGAAACAGTTTGCGCGAATTTAAACCGTTTTGAGAGCAGTTTTTTATTAGATCGTCTGTACGATCTGTGATCGTCCAGTACGAATTTTTTTTTTTCTCAAACGTCGGGACGATTGAATGCAGCGGTTGAGTGGATAAGACAGTTTCTAATACGAACTTCGTCTGTACAAAATTTTTTTTCGTCTGTACGAACATGTGTCAGTTCATTGTAGGGGACGGTTTTCAAGAGTCATTAAAACGAAACACTTTTCGATCGTCTGTACGAAATTTTTTTTCGTATGTATGATCGGTCAAGTCAAAAAAGCCTGTACGAAGGGTCGCATCGTAAGTTGTGTTGAATACGAAAAGCCGTTACATTTTGGACGAATTGGATCGTCTGTACGAAATTACTTCGTCCAGACGAACGATAATTTTTCGTCCAGGACGAATATTTTCGTCCAGGACGAACGTATCGTTTTTCTTTAAATATGAAGGCTTTCAAACTTGACAATCACACTTTCAAACATCTTTTTCAATCCCTTTCTACATCAAATCAACTATGGCCTCCTCTAGCAAAAGACAAAAAGTTTTGGCGAAGAAACCTAACAGGAATGCCCCCAGACAACTTTCTTTCCAAGGCAAATGAGGAATCTTTTCCTCGTTTTTGCATCTGCAAAAATCACTCCGTCTCGCATTCTTATCCAAACAGAGTTGAAATTTAGGGTATTACACCTCTTCGCCTCAACCCAATTTCATTTCATTCTTTCTCTTGTCCACTTATACAATAAGCAAACCTACCATTACTTCCTAGCCAACATGAGTTTCAATTCTGACCACTCTATCATTAGTTCTTTTGTTTTTAAGAAAAAAGTTGAGATCACCAAGCACGACCTTGGTGCATTTTTAAACTTAAGAACTGAAGGATATAGAGCCCACACCCTAGCATCAGAAAACACCTTCCAATGGTTTGAAATCAATAGGGTAATTAGAGAAAATGCAATTGACAATCATGTTGCTAGAGTGGCCGGTATGACCCAAGATGCCCGAATCATCCAACATATCCTTAGATCCTCAATTATTCCTAAAGCTGGTGATAGGATTAACATTACTCCTCTCCTTTCTTGTCTAACTTTTTTAATCATGAAAAGACAACCTATTGATGAAGCCCAACTCATCCTAGATCATATCTATGGGCTTTCAGAAATAGGACATCCTGATCAGAAGAGGAAGAAGAACATTTCTTTAGGGCACTTGATTACTTATATTTTGGAGAAGAAGTACAATATAGTGCATCCTGATGAGGAATATGAAGAGCCAGTTTACTACAACGATGCATCATTCAGACTGCTCTTCAAGGAGGAGGAAAAAGAAAAAGAAAAAGCACATGGCAGTGCTTCAGAAGAAGAAGAAGAAGGAGTGCAAGCTTCTGCTTCTCAATCAGATTACCAGAATCTGATTGAGAGATTTGATAGACTAGAGACTCACATTGATCAAAGGTTTGATCAATTTGATGCTCATCTTACGCAGCAGCAACATGACATTGGTAATATTAGAGATGAAGTTCATGAAATAAATACCAATGTAATGTTGATGGCCTCCTACTTCAACCTCTTTGGCGGCATTCCTCCTCCTCCTCCTCCAGAACAGTAGAAGTTTTTTTTTTTTTTTTTTTTTTGTCTGTTGTTGTATTTTTTTTTTTTTTGTTTTTTTTTTTTTTATCTTATATGTGTTATTGTTTATTTTGTGATGTGTTTGTTTAAGTTCAATGTTTTTTTTTATTTTTTTTTTTAATCAATGAAAGTTTGTTTGTTTTAGATTTGTTTTGAAATGTGGCTAATCTTTATGAATTTCATTAATATTGTTTTTAATCTACATTGTGCTCAAATTCGATTGTAATGTGAGATTATCTATATTAGAAAATCTAGACTTTCTAAATTTATAATTTGTTTATAACTTGTTGTATTTAGAATTTTTTAAATTCATGTCTATTCATTTAGACTACATAAAATTTAATATTGTTATTGCAATTTTGATGTTTTCTTATTTTGTATTTCTATGCTCAAATGATATTTATGCACCTAGAAATATTTGAAATGTTAGATTATAGATTTTGGAAAGAATTGGTCAAATTACTCTTGAACATTGTACAAATGTACAAAAATCAAAAGGGATTCACAAAAATTTGCAAAGTGAAAAAGAGGCACAAAATAAGCCCAACCAAAGAAAAATGCACAAAAATGTGCTCCAAAACTTTGAAAAGATGTGCAAAGCACCACATGAGGTAATTCTCTTCTTTCCAAATTCGTTTAATCTCTTAATTCAAGTTGATCTAATATTCATTTATATTCTATTGAACTTTTGAAATATAGAATTTTTTTTACATCTCACTTGTAATGATTTTCAATAATCAAAATGTCTAAATTGAATCATGTCTTTGATAAATTCTTCTTACTTACAATGTTATATCATTTCATAAATTTTATGAAATTTCTATGATTGACCTAATATCTTTAGTTTAAAATTGCATACCCTATTTCAAATCACAATTTAGATTAAATTTTACAAATGAATTTCATATAATTATTTACATTTCTTGTCTTTTTCTTCTTCACTTTTTTGTTGCTGTCAAAAAGGGGGAGAAATTATTATGTTTTTGTGGTTTGTGTTTTGTGATTATGTTTGTGTTTGTGTTTTTGTGGTTTGTGTTTTTGTGTTAAAAATTTTTTGAAAAAAAAAAAAATATTGTTCTTTAATACCTCCTTATTTTAATGTACTCATAAATTCAGGGGGAGTTTAGGAGATAAGAGATTTGTTTTAACTTGAAACCATACTAACAATAATTGTTTTGCCATCATCAAAAAGGGGGAGATTGTTTGAATAGTTGCTATTTGAATGATTTATAATTGTGCAACTTATGTAGTTTTGATGATTCCAAACATTATTGTTCAAATGTATAGTTATCTCCTATCAATTTCAGAAGATTTGCACTTGCTCTTGTGTGTACTAACATTTCAGGAAAATCAGACTCCAGACTACGAAAACTTCAAATCAAATTCAACATGAGACTTTGAATTAATTTTGAAAGGGAGTGATTGTAATTGAGTGAATAAAATCTCACACACATAAAATAAGGAGATCTTGAAATTCTATACTGATCGTACAGGACGATATTTATCGTACTGGACGATCTGTCAGTTATCTCCTATAGAGCACTTGGAACGAATAGGAACTTGCTTGAAAAAAATTTTTTTCTCTAAGTCCTATTCGTCCAGGACGAATTTTAATATCGTCCCGGACGATGGGTTCTCTGTAAAATTTCTTCCAGATGAATTTTACCATCGTACGAGGCGACCAGTCCTCTGGAAAAATTTCGTCCAGACGAAAATAATTATCGTACCGGACGAACAGCTCTCTGGAAAATTTTCATCCAGACGAAACCAAATTATCGTCCCCGGCGATTGGTCCTCTGGAAAATTTTCGTCCAGACGAAATAAATAATCGTCCAGGACGATCGGCTCTCTGGAAAATTTTCGTCCAGACGAATAAATTTTCGTCCAAACGATAAACCGACTTAGAACAGTTTTCAGCAGTTTCTAGAACCGACCTTGTAATAACCGTTCGTACTGGACGAACCTAGTTCGTACAGGACGATCAGCTGTACGAAGTCATTTCGTACACATATACAAATTGGGTCGTTTCAGATCGTTTAAGTAAAATCGTCCAGGACGATCCAGGATCGTACGGGACGATCCACTGCGTACAGAATTGAAATTATGCAGTTTTTAGGCGGTTTTTCATGTCTTTTGTATAAATAGTCCAAATTAGACTGCCACCCAATCTTTTTGTCATTTGATCTTCGTGCCTATTGAGAGAATAGCCAAGGGGAGAGTGGAAGAGAGCATTCAAAGGAGGATTCCTACCATTGGAGCAAGAAGGGTTCACTTGGATTGCTAAGGTAAGAATCTCTACTTGTGAAATTGGATTTCTTCACTCTTTTCTTTCTTCCTTCTAGATTCGTGTGAGAAGATCATTCAAGAAGGTCCGGTTCTCCGCGACACTTGGAGAGTGTGAACAGACGTGGGTTCTCTGCCTACACTAGGAGAGTGTAAAAGGAAGAAGGTTCTCTGCCTACACTTGGAGAGTGTGAACAGCCATAGGGTTCTCTGCCCACACTAGGAGAGTGTGAAAGGACGATGGTTCTCTGCCAGCACTGTGGATTGTGTAAAAGGACGAAGGTTCTCTGCCGCACCGGGGAGTGGTGAAAAGAGTGTTTTGTACAGGCTTCTCCGCCTTGCTGTGGGTGCTAAAGGAGAGTCACTTTGTGGTATTAGTGCAATACTCAGAGGGTGCCTCTGAGGAGTGGATGTAGGTCTGGTTATAGACCGAACCACTATAAATATGGTGTCATTTACTTTATTGATTTTACGTTTCCGCATTTTAAATTTCAGTTTAACAACTCTGTGGTTGAAAAACATTTTTCTACAAACTTTAAAAGAAAATTTTATTTCGGTTCAACTTTATTATTAAGAGGGTTTAAAATTTTTAAAACTACCAATTCACCCCCCTCTTGGTAGCCGTGGGACACTTACTTAGGCTTAACAACCTAATTACTAGACTCAACAAAGTTGACATATTTGTAGGGCTAGCACATCAATATCACTTGTAGAATGTGATGACTTATTATCACTCACATCATTGTTGTGTGCCATATTCTTTGATTTGTTCTTCAGGTCGTCATCCTCATCATTTCTTAAATTGACATTTTACACATGTGCTACTATGAATCATATGAATTATCAACAATATAAGAATTTAAATCATGTTCTATATAAATAGTGACTATCCTAGGAACACACTCTTTTGAAAAATAGTGTCAAATTTTGTTTACGTGTTCTTCATTGATGTGTACAATTTCAAGTGCATTGAAATCACCAACTATTTTGATAAATCTTCCAAAAAATTTGATGATGGTTTCTCCTAGCTTCATCCAAAAGAGTTCATATTCTTGCATTAAGATATTAATAAATGTATTATGTACCTCATTAGTACCTTCATACGCGACAACTAACTAGTCCCAATTTTCTTTTCTTATTACAAAGTTAAATATTTTCATATAATCATCATATTTAAGTGCACAATAATGAGCGTTAAAACCTTTATCATTTATTAGTCCTATTTCAAGTTTGGTCAAACTCCACTCCTCTATGGGTAGTGAAATTTAACCGAAGATGAGAAGCTTCTATTTATATCTTTTCTATTCCACCTTTAAAATTAATTAAAAACTCATTTTCCATGTTATACAAGCCTCTACTATTCAAAAAATTCAAGGGGATTAACCATGAATTAGCTCAAATAAATTTGAATTTGTCATAAAATGTTTTTAAAAATTGACATTTGCGTGCAACAACAAACCTTTGTGAAGGCTTACAAATGCTTGGCCAAGGCCCGCACACCTTTAAGAAGACCTATAACTATTATCTTCCAAAATCCATAACATTTATATTTTTATGGAGTTCTGCAAATCTTTGAGGAGACCCACAAGGACTTTAGGATGATTCACAAATATTAGAGGAGACCCACAACCCCTTATTTACTAAACATATTTGTTAGGAGGTGAATCATAATTTTTAAATGGCACCCCCAAGAAAATGTAGCCTTTTAGCCTTCCATCGTTGGTAGACTGAGTTCGCTAGATTGACTCGACATGATTGAACTTTGTAGTCATGATCATGTTGACCATTCATCCCCTACTATTTCCCTTAATCACCGCCAAATAAGAATACATTTATTTTCTTATTTAAAATTGTTTGTTGGTACAATCTTGAGATATAATTAACCATAATAACTCCATGAACAATGTCAATCCTCTATAACTGATATTAATCCTATATAGTTCAAATAAAGTATAGGGACAAAATAAAATTGTCAATATTTGAGGACTCCATGATACTTGACATTTGATCTCTAGGCCAAACATGTACAAATGAAAAAATTGCTTCACAAGCACTTGAGTGTCTTTTTAAAGCCAATCTCAGCATGATGATTGATGTACAAGTACTAGTTGGTTGAGTATAACTATAATTAATATGTTCTACATATATTACTCACATATAGGGGTGTAAATGATTCGAGTCGAGTCGAATTTTGGCATTATCAAGTTCAGCTTGTCAGTTAAAAAGCGAGCTCGAACTCGAGCTCGTTCCACTATAAACGAGCTTGGGCTCTGCTAGTGAACCTCAGAAGGAATCTTTCGCATGCGCTCCAACAGGCTAGTCCGTAGTCGAGCTCCGTCTTCCCAAGCAGGCTAGCTGTCGCTAGCAGAATGCGAGCTCCGTCGTCGTCCCGAGCTCCGCCATAGCGTCCTCTATATATTGTCCTGAGCTCTGCAGTTGAGCAACACGCGAGCTCCATCGTTTTGGTTTTCCCACTCGGTCTTCGATTGGTCCTCCCATCCAGTTACCTTCGCGAGCTGCTCGACGAGCTAAAGAGTCGAGCGAAGCTCTGTTCGAACACGAGTTCGATAAGCCGTCGAGTTCGAAATCATGTTCAAGCTCGACTCGCGAGCTCGATAAGCCCGACTCCTTGAGCCTATTACCAAGTCGAGTCAGAGCCGGCTCGCGAGTCGCTTGACTTAAAATCCCAACTCACATATATAACTTACCTTCTCTCATCACCAACTCAAATGCACTTTGTATGTGTATATTTGATTGATTTGCTCATACTTCATCACACATAATCAAATTTAAATACTAATGATCAAAATTTAATTATGGTAATTTAAAAAATTTAAATTTATTTTAAGATTATTTTAATATAAAACTATTTTATTAATATATTCATCTTATCTTAAAATTAGTATAATAATAAATTAATTTTATATTATATTTATATCAAAATAAATTTAAAAAGAATTTATGTAGAGAAGTGAACAAAAACTTATTTTTGTTATTATACCCATCTTAAATTAAGGCTTTGTTTGAGACGGCTTTTTTATTGTTTTCTAAAACGGAGTTTTAGTACAAAAATAAAAAATTTTGTACTAAAACTCCGTTTTAGAAAGCAGTAAAAAAGCCGTACAAACGAAGCCTAAATTTAAAAATATATCCCCTCAAACAAGGAGAGATTATTACATGCGGAATTTGCACTCATATAACCGTTCGAATTTATGACTTTGGATAATAAAAGTGTAGTTACTATTCTGTGCTGCACTTTTATTATTTACTATTCTATTTTTACTATTCACAATTATTTTAGAAGGATTCTGACAATCTGAATGCCGCACTTAATAATCTCTTGCAAACAAGGGAGGCAATCACCAAGAGATTTCTCAAACGTTATGTCTAAAACTGGAATAGTCGAGGGGCTAACAGAAAAATGGTCACCACTTCCACCGCTGCTCAATCGCTGCATAAAGGAGTGATAAATTTGAACTGAAATACAATTATACAAACGCGAAGCCTGCCAATGGTTCCCGAGATCACACCCACTTGTCATTCCCCACTGATTTATTTTGGGGATTCCTCCTTCGACGAGCCTCTATATCTCCATCTCCTTCTTTTTCATCGTCCCCCACGATCACCAAAGAATGCCACAGATGGCGACGGCGGCAAATCCGCGATGCTTTCTCGATATGAGCATCGGGGGATTGTTGGAGGGACGGATCGTGGTGGAGCTCAACGCTGCTGTGGCCCCCAGAACGGCCGAGAATTTTAGGGCCCTTTGCACCGGGGAAAAGGGAATCGGTCCAAACACTGGCGACCCCCTTCATTACAAGGTATTCTTCCTCCACATTACTATCTACCTTTTCCTTTTCTTCTCGCTTTCCAGATTTTAGAGAAGTAGCAGAAATCACGGATTTGGAATCTCGAATCTCTCCTTCTCTGGATTTTTTGCATGTTTGTTTTTTAACTCTTTTTCTGTAGTTGTCCCAGGACTTCATTGGTAGCTAATTGATCAGAGCTCAAGAATTAGGAGACCATTTCCGAAATATTCGTGAACTTTTATGAAACGCTTGAATCCTAGGACTGGTTCTTAGAACTGAACAGTTTTGTTGATGAAATTCTAGAGCAACGCAATTTTTTTTGTAAGGGTAGCCCTTTGAATTTCCTTATTGTTGATATTCTTAAATTTGCGGCTGCGTTTGGATTGTGTACACAATAATTTCTCCGGTCGAGAAATTATTGTGTACACAATCCGAACACAGAGTAAGGTTCGGAGGCTGCGTATTTAATGCTTATTTTACTGCGTATTTTTTATACATAATTTTTTCTATTTATTATATGTAAAAAATACGTAGAAAAATTATGTATCAAAAAATACGCAGTAAAATAAGCAATAAATTCGCAGCATCCGAACCTTATTCTGCGTTCGGATTGCATACACAATAATCTCTCCCGTCTCTAAGCCCATGCTTAGGCTTATTAACCTGCTGCGATAAATTATTTGCCCATAAATTAAAAAAAAAAAACATTTTTCAAACAAAATAAAAACAATTTAGGGTCTTTTTTGCTAACTTCAATACATTATTATATTTTCTTTTTCTTTATTTTGTAGTAGAAGTTCATGCTATTTTCAATGTTTTGTTCCTAGAATTTAGCTGCTCAAGTCTTTCATTATTTATTCATTGTAGGGTGTACGATTTCACCGTCTCATTAAAGGTTTTATGATTCAAGGTGGGGATATATCTGCAGGTGATGGAACTGGTGGAGAATCCATTTATGGACTCAAGTTTGATGATGAGAATTTTGAATTGAAGCATGAAAGAAAAGGTATTCTATCAATGGCTAATTCGGGTCCAAACACCAATGGTTCTCAGTTCTTTATAACCACAACTCGTACCTCTAATCTAGATGGGAAGCATGTTGTCTTTGGAAAGGTAGTAAAGGGTATTGGAGTGGTTCGTGCAATTGAGCATATTTCGGCGGGAGATGATGATTGTCCCAATATTGAAATCGTTATTGCTGATTGTGGAGAAATTCCAGAAGGATCTGATGATGGAATTTCAAATTTCTTCAAAGATGGTGATATGTATCCTGATTGGCCTGCTGATCTTGATGATAAACCTAGTGAAATATCTTGGTGGATGATTGCTGTGGAATCGGCCAAGGCTTTTGGGAATGACTATTTCAAGGTTTACTTCATAAGATTCTTCCATTTTTATAGGAGTTATTTTCTACTTTTACTTCATTTTCTTTTCTTTAACTCTTCATTATTGTTTTTTTTTTTAAATCTTTGTGATATTGGATTATAGCATTTGAAAATATAAATATATCAATTTGATATAGATAGAGGGTACGATAGAGGAAAGATGGTAAAAAAATCAAACCAAAGACTGGAAGAAAACTAATAAAGTTGATCAAGTGTATAACACCTTGACAAAAACAGAAAGAACTTTGTGCACAACATTGATCTTCATCATCAATCCTAGAACACAAAATGGAGGAAGTTGAGGAGGCCAGACTAATAAAGTGCTAGGGGATTTGGGGTTTGTTTGACAACTAGTCAAACCTTGCACCATAATTCAAATCAAAAGACTTAGTTCTCAGTTATAATTGTTATCATTAGAAATGAACCATTGGGGAAGGAGACAAGATACTTAGACCACTAATCGAGTCCACAATGAGGTTTAGTCAAGGCTAGATCTAATTTAGGATTAGCTCTATGTTGAGAGGAAAAAAAAAAATGATAATATGGGTGTTTTCCTAGTACAAGAGATTTCATAAGAAAAGATTAAAAAAAAAAAAAAAGATCCAACTAAGTGTGACTAAAATATCTGATCTCACCTGTATAAAATTTCAGGAGAAGTTGTATCATTAAAATCTAAGTCAAGTTAAATAGAGAATCTTGGAATGATTAGTCTCTCAAGGGGAATGGATTCTCTCAGGTTAATTGCTCTTAAGAGAAATTGTGCTTTTGTTTTATTTGCTTGGAACATTAGACCATGATTCAATGACTATAATCCAAATAGGGCAATCTATACTTTGAAATGGGATAGTCCACAAGGTAGAGGGTGAATAACCATAAACAAATGAGATGACTCTCTCCATATGAAAAACTTATACAATAACAATTGGTAAATCGCCATAAAGTCAAAAAGAGCTTGAAGTGGCTCAAAGAGTGATGAGTACTCATAAAAAATGGGAGATGCACAAAGCAAAAAAGAGGGGATAAAACATTTACAAATATTTCATAAATTGAAGCCCCCACTGTTCAAAGGAGCTGTAGAACCCTAGGCTGAAGTAGACTACTGAGGATAGAAAAAATCTTCAACAGTATGTAGTGCTCAAAGAACTGGAAGGTATCGTTAGTTGTTTTACTATTTGAAGGCAAAATAGAGATGGTGGGTAGGATGGCATCGTGAGAAATTTCAGAGTGGTCATAGTTGAAATGGAAAAAGTTCTTCGAAGTATTCAAGATGTGGTCATACTACGACATACAAAAGTTACACGGAACTAGAAAAATCTACTTCTTGAAAAAATTTGATAAGTGCATGTTGCAAATCTGGACCCAAGTTCTGTGATTTTGATGATAACAAATATTATTGTTCTTTGACTACTGCAATACATGCATATATGTTTTATTTGCCCTGCTCACTAACCTTTCATGTCCACAAGTTCACTTGGAACATCAATCAGCTCAAGATCAGGCAGACTAGGATTGAGTTAGTCTGTAATTTTCATTCAAATGTAACTTTTACCTTTTCTTGAGTCAAAATGTAGTTGGATGGATCATGATACTACGTAATCTTGCACACACACACTCAGGGGGAGAAATTATGTAAGTTTAAGGTTTTTTACTTTTGATCAAATCGTACATAATGTTTTACAATCATCCTCAACGATCAGTTAAAAATAGAAACCCTAATTAAGGCATCTGAATTCTGTAAACTTGTTTAAGCAAATCATCCTGGACGATATTTCCATCGTCCTGAACAATGTGCTCAAATAAAAAATACTCAGCCGCCAAAGTCATTTAGGCAAGATTTTATTTTTAGAATTTTGTTCTAATCATATAGGACAATCTTATATTGTCTTGGATGATTCATTACAATCATGCCTAAATTAGTTAGGTGATTAAGTAATTAAGGTTAGATTTCATATCGTTCTGGACGATTGCAGGATCGTCCTGGACATTCAATAAGAAAAACCTTAATATTCTCCTAAATTTCCTTAACAACCCGAACTATTTGTTGGATGATAATCATTGATTTTGAACTAATCGTACAGGACGATCCAAGCATCGTCCTGGACGATAAGTTATATTTCTTCATCATATAACATGTATCTCCTGGACGTCTAGAACTGTGCTGGATGATATGTATGATTTTGAACTAATCATACACATCGTCCTAGATGATCAGAACAAATAATGTGTTCTAATCGTATAGCAAATCTAGATCGTCCTGGTTGGAAGGGCTGAAATACACTGATCGTACATGATGATCTTTGACAGCAAGTTACAAATTATGATATTTTTAAGGCCTTCTTTATAATATCTCTTGATTGCTAATAAGAGAATCTTTTATTATTGTCCTGACCTGAAAGAGCTTAGAGAAGGAGAGGGATAGCTTGGGTGAGAGAAAATCTTGTGAGGGGGAGTTTGTGAGGTGTTCACAAAGGTTGCTCCAAGTAAGGATTTAAGTCGTCTTCTCCAGTCATCGCCCTTGGCTCCTTGGTAGCTCTAAGGAGGTCTTCGTCAGCATTATATCAAGGTTATCTGCTTGTTTCAGGAGGAAGCAAAAGGAGTTGAGGGTTCTCTGCCTGTTTCGTGAGGAGCAAAATTAAAGAGTCAAGGTTCTCTGCCTCACCGGGGTCGGTGAAAAGAGTTTGTACGGGCTTCTCTCCGCCTTACTGTGGGAGCAAAAGGAGAGTCACTGTGATTTTAGTGCAATACCTGAAGGAGAGGATCTAGGAAGTAGACGTAGGTCAAGTTGACTGAACCACTATAAAATGTGGTGCGTTCTTTTTGATTATTTTTCAAACATTATTTTTACTGCGATTAACTACTTGGGTGACATATTTGATTAAATGTTTTGATTATTAGTTTAATTTGTTTTCGTTACAAGATATAAAAAGATTTTCTTTTAGTTGAATTTTTTTTTTTTAAATATCCAATTCACCCCCCCTCGTGGTTAGCCTCGGGACTAGTTCATAAATGCTTTACAACCCTAACGAACTTTTAAGTAGTATCAGAGCGGGATTCATAATATCAAGTTTTAGAAAACTTTTAAATTTTGATCCATAGCTAACTTTGGTAACTATAATAGGGCGGAAGGTTATTCCATTACTCGAACATCCTTGTTTGATAATATACATTTTGATTTCTGAAAAACTCGCATTGTCCACCTTTTTGCAATCTATAGATTATCATATGTGGATGCTTGTAAAAAAAAGGTTATTCTACACCAACACGTGAAATAAATGACATAAAAATTGAACTTCCATTTTTTAAATGGACTTTTAATGATAGGGATCTAGCATAACTTAATGCAAAATATTTAAACTATTTTTTTGTGCGCTAAATCTGAAGATTACATGCGTGTCTCAACTTGTGCTACTGGTAAAGAAATCTATGATATATTATATATTACTTATGAAGACACAAGTAAAGTTAAATAATTTAGGTTGAATATTTTACTTCATGACTACGAACTGTTTCGCATAAAACCTAGTGAGTCAATTTCTGAGATATATAACAGATTTATACAAATAGTAACATCCCTGTATGCCTTAGGAAGAGAGCTAACCAATTATGAGAAAGTTAACAAAATTTTGAGATGTTTACCTTCTTCCTTTAATGCTAAGATTTACTACTATAATTGAATCAAATAATTTGAAAGTTTATTCTATCTATAACTTAATTGGATCCCTCATTGCTTATGAGAAAAGAGTGAACCAAAGACAACTTGATACAGGGGAGAAAAAGAAGGAGAAAACTGTAGCCTTAAAGGTTAATGATATGGATACTGATTCTTTTGATTCTGAAAGTGATGATGTTGTTTTAATTATTAGGTAATTCAAGATCTTCTTAAGAAAGAAACAAAAGCACTATCATAAATGGAACAAAGATAAAAATAGCAAGAATTCTAAAGTTTCTTGATTTGTTTTGAATGCAGAAAGCCGGGAGATGTAAAAGCTGATTGTTCTACACTTATGGCTCACCCAAGCAAGGAGAAGGGTGAAGAGAAACCCAAGTTCAAGAAGGATAAGAAATGGATCCAAAAGGCTTTCTGGGCGGATTCTGCATCTGACTCTTCTGAGACTGAAGCTGAAGAGGAGACAATAAACTTTTATTTGATAGCGGATGAAGATCTTGGTCATTCTGATAAAGAAGAGTTATGTGAATTAACATACGATCAATTGCTTGATGTTTCTGAGAAAATCCATTCATCTTATATAAAACTTAAAAAATTGCATGCTAGCTTACAATTGAAATTTTTGAACTTACAAAAGGAGCATGAAGTTTTGATTAAAGATCAGTTTACACTTGATAGCAAACACATGACATTATTAGATGAATTTGATTCTTTGAACAAAAAGTATTATGAATTGACTAATGAGCATGATTCCCTGATATGTTTACATGTTGAGCTAGAAACTGTATACAAGGATTTAGATATTCTTGCAATTGATTTAGATAGTAAAGAGCATGCTTTGAAAGTAGAAATTTCAGTTCTTGAAAATTCAAATAAGTTTTTAATTAAAAGCTCAATTAACTGCTTTCAAATAAAATAAAAAACCATCCACAATGTTTGAGCTTCTCAATCCATCAAATAACATGCATCATTCAAACCTAGAAAAAGACACTATAACCCAAGTATATTAGTAAACCTTTTTCCTGATATTAGATGTTTTTCATGTAACATGCTAGGACATATTTCTCACACATGCATCATTCATCGTAGAGCACATTTGGTGTGGAGACCTAAATTATATGATTCACAACATAACATAATTCATTGCATTCTTCTTTCCATAAAAAGGGACCTAAAATTATTTGGGTTCCTAAATCTAACATTTGTTATTTTGTATGTATGCTCTCACACAAGACCTCATGAGAGCATGTTGTACTTAGATAGCGGATGCTCACACCATATGACTTGAGATGCTAATCAATTCTTTTCGCTGGAGGTCAAGGGTGGAGGCAAGGTCACTCTTGGAGACAACACCATCAAGAAAGTGGTGGGCACAGGTATAATCGGAAATGCCAAGAATCTTTTGATTTAAAATGTTTTACTTGTTGATGGCTTGAAATATAAATTGCTCAGCATCAGTCATCTTTATGATAAAGATTTCAGTATAAAATTTTTGTCAAATAGCTCCATTAGTAGCTTAAATAATAACATTTTTTGCAGGGAAAAAGAATCAACAATATTTACAGCTTGATTTAAATAATATTGAATGTGCTGCTTTATTTTATTTGAAAATTATTGATGATGAGTCTTAGTTGTGGCATAGGAGGTTATGTCATGCTAGCATGAAAACACTTAAAAAAGTAACTCAAAAAGGCTCAGTAAGAGGAATCCCCAAGCTTGGTTTACTAAGAACCATCTGTGTGATGCTTGTCAATTAAGGAAACAAGTCAAATCCTCTTTCCATTCAATTAAGTACATTAACACCTCTAAATCTTTAGAAGTCCTTCACATGGATTTGTTTGGACCCATTATCACTACAAGCTTAGGGGGAAAGGTCTTTCGATATGTAATAGTCGATGACTGCTCGAGATTCACTTGGACTATATTTTTGTTACATAAAAGTGAGTCATTTGATGAATTTAAATTATTTTCACTTGAATTCAAAAAAACTAGGTTGTGATATCTTAACTATTCATAGTGATCATGGTGGAGAATTTGAAAATGAATGATTTAAAACTTACTATGAGGAGAAAGGGATTAGTCACAACTTCTCAGCTACTTGGACCTCTCAGCAAAATGGGGTTTCTGAAATGATGAGCAGGACCTTAGTGGAAGCCGCTAGAGTCATACTTGTTGAGTATTCATTTCTAAAATACTTTTGGACAGAAGAGGTGAACACAACTTGTTATGTGTTAAATAGGTTGAATGTTAGATCCAAACTGAATAAGACACACTGTAAGATTACTAAGGGTAAGACACCCAACTTTCCTCACTTTTATGTCTTTGGATGCAAGGTTTTCATTCTGAATAATATAAAGTATCAACTTGAAAAGTTTGACCCAAAATCTGATGGAGTATTTCTAGATTACTCAAGTGTTGAAAAATTTTATAGAGTATTCAATAAATGAACACTAATAGTTGTGGAGATCATTCAAGTTGTGTTTGATAAATCTAAAAATTTTGGAGTCTTGTGTTGAAGAAGAGGTTGTAGAAGTCACCTAATAATTGGAATCTGCAAATCTGGAGGAAAGGGTAGAACTTGAAAATACTTTACCTAGAGAATGGAGATATTATTCGAGTCATCCTAAAGAACTGATCTTAGGACACCATTCTGAAGGTGTTAAAACTAGGCATGGACATAGAAAATAAGTTAACCACTCTGTCTTCATATCAATATCTGAACCCATTAATATCAATCAAGCCCTCTCTGATGAATTCTGGATCTCAGCCATTTAAGATGAACTAAATCATTTTGTTAGGAATGATATTTGGAAGCTGGAAAAAAGACCTAAGGATCAAAGTGTGGTAGGAACCAAATAAGTCTTTAAGAATGAAATGAATGATTCTGGTGTAGTGATTAGGAATAAGGCAAAATTAGTGGCTAAGAGATATAATCAAATATAATAGATTAATTTTGAGGAGACTTTTGCCCCTGTAATTAGATTGGAAGCGATTAGAGTGCTACTAACCTTTGCCTGTTATTAGAGATTTAAGCTTTTTCAAATGGATGTTAAGAGTGCCTTTTTAAATCGGGTAATAAAAGAAGATGTGTTTGTAGAGCAACCCCCAGACTTTGAGAATTCCCAATTTCCAATATATATTTTCAAATTAAAAAAGGTTTTGTATGGTTTTAAACAGGCACCTAGGGCATGATATGATAAGCTTAGCATGTTCCTACTAGAAATGGAGTTTAGTAAGGGGAGAGTAGACATCACCCTTTTTCTGTTGAGCGTATCAGATGAATTACTCATTGTCTAGATCTATGTTGATGATATACTTTTTGGATATTCTGATAAAAAATTATCTGATGATTTTTTAAAATAATGAGCAAAGAATTTGAGATGAGTATGATGAGAGAATTGTCATACTTTTTAGGATTTAGCATAATGCAAATGGATGATGGAATTTTTCTTAATCAATCAAAATATTAAGGATATTTTAAAAAAATATGAAATAGATAAAGCCAAGTCAATAAATACTCCCATGAGCTTCAGTGTCCAGTTAGATAAAGACTCAAATGGAAAATTAATTAATCAAAAAAAGTACAGAGGAATAATTGGATCACTCTTTTACTTGACAGCTAATAGACTTGACATAATGTTTAGTGTGTGTCATTGTACTAGGTTTCAAGCTGATCCAAAGGAATCCCACCTGATTGCAGTTAAGAGAATTCTTAGATATTTCTTAGGAACAAAAAACTTAGGAATTTAGTATCCAATGCATAACACTTCTTTTGAGATTATAGGATATTCTGATTCAGACTTTACAGTGTAAATGATGGATAAAAAGAGCACATTTGGAACATGTCAATTCATATGATAGTCCTTAGTTTCCTTGTCCACTAGTAAACAAAACTCAGTTGCATTTTTCACTATTGAAGTTGAATACATATCCTTAGGAAGTTGTGTGGACCAAGTCTTTTGGTTAAAATGATAGATTTTGGATTTTAGATTACCTGTAAGCACAATGTCAATTCTATATGATAACACTAGTGTCATCTACATTTCTAAAAATCCTATCCAATATTATATAACTAAATATATTGACATAAGACATCACTTTATTAGGGACCATATTACTAAATGAGACATTGATCTACACCATGTAGCAATTGAAAACCAATTGGCTAACATTTTTACTAAACCACTGGCCTTTGAAACATTCAGCATCTTAAGAACCAGATTAGGTGTCATAGACATAAATGCATGAATTTGATGCTTTTTGAATCTTCTATTTTCTTATATCTTTTTTTGGTTTTGTTTACATGTTTGTCTTTGTTTATGTGATGCTATTTTTCGTATTTCTTTTTATGTTAGTTTCTCTTTCAGTTTTTGGTCATTGCCAGAATGATATTTTTACCTTGCTTTTGGTTTTTGAAAATTTGTAAACAATGTGTGATATCCCTAAATCAGTTAAAGGAAGAAACACCTTTGATTGATTTCTCCTGATCTAACTCCTTTAGTGGTGTAATTTTCTTTTCAAAGAAAAAATCTATTCTAAATTAACAATTGGACTTTGAAAATGAGATCTTTTCTATCTTCTAACAATAATTTATCTCATATGATCAATGTTCAAAGTTATTAAATCATTTTTAAGTTTTTTTATCATGTTGTTGCATTTATCATATGAATATAATTTTGCTTCGTTGTTTACTCTTTCTTTTATTAGAGAGTGAATCTTTTTTCTCTATTATCTGGAAGATATTCTCACAACTGAGATTCCTTAAAGGTTTCGAAAGGGAGCTAGCTTGCAAAAATAATAAGAGGCATAAAATGAGTCCAAAAAAAACTGAAAAAATACGCAATGATCGCAAAAAATTAAAAGATATACAAAGTGTATCAAAAGATGCTCAAAGAGCATCATACAACTGATAAGATGCACAAAATGAGCCCAAAAAAAGTTAAGTTTTCTTCTCTTTCAGACTTTTAAATCTTAGAAGAATTCATATGTCACTTGATATCTTTTTAATCACTTGCTTTTTACAACTCATAATTTTGATTAATTACTTTGTTATATTATTCTATCAGATATATTTTCTGGAATAAAGTTTTGAATGGATCACTTTTCTTATTCGATTGATTTTTCTGAGTTAGTTTTTTGTTTTCAAAAGATGGTTTGCCTTGTAAGAAGTCCGAGCTGGGGTTAATAGGATCGGTTGTTCTATCATTTTTCTGATTTTGATGATGTTAATTCATTTCTTACAAAATTTTTAATCCAATCACAAGGAAAATTTATCATTTTCTAGTATTGATTAAAAATGATTTTATATTTTTATCATCTTTTCATTATGTTTTATAATTGTTTATGTACTTTATTCTATTTAATGGTTGTTTTTCTATTTTCTCTTTTTTGTGATGTTCAAAGGGGGATAATATTAGTGTTGTATCATTTGCTTGTTTTAGTAAAATTTGCTTGTTTTGCTTATTTTGTTCTCCTGTGTTTTATGTTTTATTTTTTCTTTGTAAATTAAAAAAAAATGTGTGATTTAAATATTCCAACAACAATGTTTGTCATCATAAAAAAGGAGGAGATTGTTGCAAATTTGGACCCATGTTATTTGATTTTGATGATAACAAACATTATTATTCTTTGACTACCGCAATACATGCATATCTATTTTATTTGCCCTGCTCACTAACCTTTCAGGTCCACAAGTTCACTTGGAACATCAACCAGCTCAAGATTAGGCAGATTAGGATTGAGTCAGTATGTAATTTCCATTGAAATGTAATTTTTACATTTTCTTGAGTCAAATATACTTGGATGGTTCCTGATGCTAAGTAACCTTGCACATACTCACTTAGATGGAGAAATTCTGTAAGTTTAAGATTTAATGTTTTTATCACATCATACAGGTTTACAATTGTCCTGGATGATCAGTTAAAAATTGAAACCCTAATTAGGGCATCTGGATTCTGTAAACTTGCTTAAGCAAATCGTCCTGGACGATATTTCCATCGTCCTGGATGATTTTTTCAAGTCAGAAATACTCAGTCGCGAAAGTCATTTAGGAAAGATTTTATTTTTAAAATTTTTTTCTAATCGTACAAGCCGATCTCATATCGTCCTGGACGATTCATTACAATCATGCCTAAATTAGTTAGTAAAAGGAGTTGAGGGTTCTATGCCTGCTTTGGGAGGAAGCAAAAGGAGTCAAGGTTCTCTACCTCACCGGCGTCGGTGAAAAGAGTTTGTACAGGCTTCTCCGCCTTACTGTAAGAGTAAAAGAAGAGTCATTATGGTTTTAGTGCAATACCTGGAGGAGAGGCTCTAAGGAGTGAACGTAGGTCAAGTTGACCGAACCACTATAAAATCTGATGTGTTCTTTATGATTATTTTCCACACATTATTTTTACTCCGATTAACTGCTTGGGTGAAATATCTTATTAATCGTTTTGATTATTGGTTTAATTTGTTTCTGCTGCAATATATAAACAGATTTTCTTTTAGTTGAAGAAATTTTTTAAATATGCAATTCACCCCCTCCTTTTGATTAGCCTCGGGACTAGTTCATAAGAGCTTTACAACCCTAACGAACTCTCAGTGCATGCAAGAATCAAGTAGCTCAACTAAAAAACCTTCAATAAATCATAAATTAGACATGAATCTACGAACAACCTCAAGGCTAGGATGACCCAAAGAAAACTTGTCCGTAATAGTGAAAGAAAAAGTAGACGCCAACTCAGAATCTCCTCATCTAAAAAATCATGAGTATCTTAACATGATTTGTGGATGGCAGATTGTATTAAGTTGGTACTAAATCTTGTTGAAGAGGCAACAGGGTGAAAGTCTAATCCCTTCTTCCCCTCAACAACCACTACAAAAGATTGAAGAGAACATGTGGCAATAGATTAGAGAGTGAGGCTCCATACAAAATATAAAGGGATGAGAGAGAAAAAAATTACTAAAAATTTACAACAATCAGACCACATACATACAAACAAACGTAGATTTTTTTTTCATCGAACAAACAAACTCTTAATTTGATGAAACTTTTCAAATTACTCACATATCATTCGAAAACAAAGTGATGAAGACTGAATTTCTATTAAATTTCTTTTAACATCGAATCATAGAAAAGTCATGGATTTTTTATGCTCTAACATTAGATCATCTAAATTGAGAGTATGGCTGTTGAACAATGGCAAATGTGATTCAAATTATAGATTGAAAGAGTATTTATAGTCTATTAAGATTATGCACTTTGATAAGTTGATAACAAGATGAAGAACTTTAGCATAGCATGTATATTCATCTCTAATTCTAGCACACATCAAGGATTTTCTTAGCACAAAACAGGGATGAAGGGGAGACTTTAGGAGGATGGTTATATAAAGAAATTTTTTTCATTCTTTCTATCATTAGCTTGAGCTAAGAGACTTAGGCTAATATACCAGGAATCTAGGGTTATATTTTGTACTTAAGACCTTACACATTTCCTAATATCACATATAATAACCCTGCATCATTTTTAAAATGCTAATAAAATAATGCCCTGTTATATTTTCTTTTTTATGAGATAATGAGCCTTTTTATAGGACATAATTAAATAAAAAAATGTGAAATAATTATATCAAAAAAATATGCATGTTACCTAAACTTAAAAACATAATATAATATTTTCATATTCTACTTTGAATCTTCCTATGCTGCATCATTAATCTTATTTTTTACATTTAATAATGTTTATTGATTATATAGATGTTAGATCCATTTTATATGAATTCATTAATATGTTTGCCCATTTATATTTAAACTTTTACTAATATACAGAAACAGGATCTTAAAATGGCTCTTCGAAAATATAGAAAAGCTTTGAGGTACTTGGATGTTTGTTGGGCCAAAGAAGATATTGATGAAGGCAAGGCATCGTACTTTATGAATCATTATAAATTTTTTTTTTTTTCTCTTGTGCCTTCTTTCGTTGATGATTATACATTCTCTTTGTGCGAGATGGTTGATGGAAGTGGCATTCATTAAAGATAAGTAGTATAATATCGGCTATTTGGACTTGTATAATGAAGAATTAAAAATATACTGATGAAACGGATGAATAAAATTAGTGTCAAAAGATTTAGAAGGCAAATGAGTTAATTAGAAGGTAATATGAGTAAAAGCTTTGAAATATTTATGTGGAACAAGCATAATACTTTATTCGTAGCTCAACAAAAAGAAATGGAGAACAATGAGTCATAAATTTGATTACAAATTGGTGGGATAAGGTTGAATAGATGATCATGATGATACACATACTTATGCATTAATAACATGTGAAAATTAACTTGATTTTGCTAAAAATGCTAATCACCAATAGCTTCTGCTTGATAATCAAATCTGTCAAGGGAGATTGCTTTTATTCCAAAATCGCAAGAAACAACATTCAACTGATAAGGTAAAACAAGAACTTTGAATTCCAATTATGCTACATTTTATTGCTTTATAATGTTGCCACGTGGTACTCCTTTTTTTTCCTAATTTGTAAACGGTGCTTAGATTTAGTACTAATTGACTTAACTCTTAAACTTTCAAAAAACTTAAATACATAAACAAATGGAACTCATGCTTGCTTTAGGTTTGATTAAACTGGTACCTTTTAAGTTTAAGTTTGATACACGCCTGATATGCATGAATTCCTGCATACATACATCCTGAATTAACTAAAAGAATAATTGCCAGTGCCACGGGAAGTCAGGAAAGAAGCATTGTAACATAGGGGCCGCAATTAGTAGTCTGGATCAGCCTAAAAATCTTCCACTTTCTGCAATATTTTGGTTTTATAATATGAAGTATCCTCAAACAATCCCCTCCCACCCATCTAATTGAGTTTATAATCTTTTGTTTGTCTGACATTTTAGTTTATTAAGAAGGAACCGCAGTTGTTTCTCTTTTGATTCAGAAAGAGGTGCCCACTTTTTTATCTGAGCAACTAGACTAATTAGTATATAGTTAGGTTTTACTATATCACTTCAATTATCTTACTGTGCAGAGAAAACGTCTCAGTTAACGAAGACCAAATCCATGATATTGACAAATAGTTCTGTAAGTTCTACTATCTGGTATTTTCTTTTGTAGCTTTAGTTTATCTTCCATTCTTTATAAATTAATTCGGTTGAGTATCCATGTTTAATTGTTTTGAAGATAAGTTAAATAGGTAGTCAAAAAATAAAGCTATATTTGGAGACATTAAAATATGACCCTATGGTGCACATGCTTATTTTAATTTCCAGCGCAAAAATCTTCTTGGACTGTGATTACAGTTATTAACCATCTAAAAAGGCTATATAGGTGCATAAAGATTGATGTTGGTTTTCTTTTGTTCATTTAGGTTTAGTTCCATGGCAATTGTGCAAAAAACTTCATATATCTATGATTATCTAAGGTTTGTTTACACTAAGTGGTTTAAAATGAGTTCTTAGCATTTGAATTCATTTCTTCCAACTCACCTTGATAAAGGAAAAAATTGAGTTCCACTCTTAGATAGTGTTGCCACTTCCAAGACAAGATGAAATAAACAACTATAGATTAATATATAAATCTGAAAGCAATCATAAAGGTCATTGTATTATGATTTTGTAATGAAATAAAGAAGATGCTAAGGACAATTAGAGGCCTAGAGAAAGCACAAGAATTGAGTGCATAGAAAATTTAGCTGATGCAAAACAAATAGAATTTCCTGGAGCTCTAAACACATGAAATGAACTAGCCTAGAACTCCATGCAAGCAAATATGAGAGATCATATTACAATACATTATTATGCCTAAGAATAAGCATGAAAGACCATTTTTGCATAGAGAATAGATGTGAAATATCAATACATGAGTTGGATATCTATTTGGCCAAACCTCATGCATAACTTATATTATAACTGCCTGTTATGAAAATGGTGAGATTATTATGAAAATGGCACACTAAATCTGTTTTGAGGTTCTCAGTTTACTCTTGGATGTCGCTTGTGGGAGTTTTAAAAACTGCTGACGCTTTATTAAAGCGAAATATTTTGGTTCCATCCACTTGCGGGTTATGTCACTCATTCCTGAAAGCTCATCTCATTTGTTCTTTGAGTGCTCTTACTTCTTTTCTATTATTTCTTATATTATTTCGGCGTCTCATGGGCTTACTGCTTAGGCCATCAGTGTTGCAACTTCTTGAATGGATTGATGATAAATACGCCACCTAGCAGTCGGCCAAAAAATTTATTTATGCTTCTTGCCTGCTGCTCCATTTACTACATCTAGAAGGAGCGTAATGAAAGGAGATTTCGAACTACTTCTCATAGTCTCACTATTGTTGCCATTAACATCAAAAGAGCGGTGTTTGAGAAATTTATCAAATGGAAGGATGCCTAAATTATTTTGGATTTGCTATAAGTATGATTTTCGTGTTGACTCTCATTGCCTCCTCATGATGGTTCAATTTTTTGCATTGCCTATATGTTATGCCTTGGACAATGATGTACACATTTGCAGGGCCCCCTAGGACAGCCTTTTGGGCAACCAGGGGTACTCGATTCACTCTCTGATCTTATTAGTTCTTTTTTCTGAGTCCAGGCATTGTCGGTTGCGCTAGTTGGATTTCGGTCTTTGGGTTTTTTTGTGCTTTTTGATTATATCCTGTAATTTTTACTGCCATTCTTCAGGATTTATATTTGTTTTTGGGCTCTTTACGAGCCAGCCTCTCCTTTTTTGAGGCTTTTGATTTTATTACCTGTAATTTTCTTGATTAATATACGGGCTCTGCCCAAATTTTCCCAAAAAAAAAAAGTTGATTATTTTGTTGGCTCATGTTTTGTTGAATCATGTCTTTTATTTGACTTCGCTTCCAAATATACTTCTTTTTCAGGCTTGTAAATTTAGGTTAGGAGACTTAAGGGGGTCTCTAATCGATACGGAATTTGCCATTCGTGAGAATGCCAGTAATGCGAAAGCATTCTTTCGACAGGGTCAGGTTTGTCATCTATTTGATATTTTCTTTGTTTTTTATTTTTTTATTCTAGTCTGAGATGCTAATCTTTGTCGAGTTTATAACTTATTTTGTAGGGTTTATTTAGCATCACTTATTATTTATGCTTTTTTTTTTTAATACATTACATTAATATTGTAATTTTCTTTTATCTTTTTATAAAAAATAAATCATTATTTCTTAAAATACTCAAAATAACTTCCAGTGGTTTTATTATTCTTAAAGCAACTCTCAACCACCCGATCTCATGCACTGTGTTGATTGTCGCCGCCCCGCTTGTCGCCCTACCACTATTGCCACAACCGCATAAATCAATTTATATAAAATATTTCATAAAAATAAAAACAACTTTTTTAAAAATATCAAATAGAATTTTATGTCATATCAAAAAAATAAAATAAAACAAAAGTGATCCCCCACCTTCCATCAGGTTTTTTCATTTTTGAAAGTTGTTGTGAATTGCTTTGTAAGGAACTTGTTCTATGTTTTTGAATAATCTCTCTTAAAGTCAAATGAGAAAGAAAGTGTTTAATTTCCTTAGAAGTGATGATTTTTGGTGTTTATGGCCCAAAGGTCATGATTTTTAGTAACTCAGTGGCCCATAATCAGAAGCATTTTAGAGGATCATTTTGAGCCTCAATAGTCATCTTGTGGATTTCAACACAGCAAAGCAGTAAGCCTCAGGCATTAGATCAATGCAGTCCAACCAAGTTCTAGAGTTCAGCATTAGGTTTTGTTTCTGGGATATACACAATGGTACCAAATAATTGTTAGTGTTGTTTTCAAATAAATATCGATTGCCTGTCATTATAAAAAGAGAAATTATCTGCATATTGCATCAAGGAATTTTAGCTTATTATCTTATAATCTCATAGTGCTTATGAATCAAGAAAATTCATTTTATCTCAGGCTTACATGGCCCTTAATGACATCGATGCGGCATCGAAGAGCTTCAGAAAGGCTTTAGAGTTGGAACCAAATGATGGTTAGTGAAATAAATTCTGTTTTTTTCGTGCACTTCAAAAATTTTATATTGAGTGTTTGGTTCTAATTTATTAAGCAATGACATTAATCTAAAATAAAGATTAGAAAATATTATAAATGATCTTTTTTATTAGATTTAAACTAGAATTTGACTTTTAACTGAACACAATAGAGAAAAATGATTCGACCCCACATAGTGGAACAAAAGCTTGATGTTGTTGTCATTAATCTAAAAAAAATGTGAAACTGGAAGAAAAACTTATCAAATTATTATTATCGTGACTCATGTCTGCATTCTCGCAAGAAATAAAAACTTAATTTCTAATCAATCAAAGAAGAATGGAAACAAATACTTCTCACTTGATTTCTCTTCAACCAAATAAGTGAAGAAAAGCAATTTTTAGTTCAATTCCTTAATCATTTTCATTACCATTTCCTTTCTTATAATTCCTTCAAAACAAACAAATTTCGTGCTGTGATGATAATAATCTATTGCACGCATCTCATGGTTTTTTTTTTTAGGAGGAATTAAGAGAGAACTAGCCACAACCAACAAGAAGGTTCGTACTTCGTAGAATGACTTGGACAAATTATTTTTGGTAACTGCCAAAATAATCATGTTAAAAGATATTGCAGATAGCTGATAGACTTCACCAGGAGAAGAAAGCTTACGCCAAAATGTTCCAATAAAAATTGGGAAACCTTCGCTGTAGGTATGTTTTTTATACTAATATTTCTATTAGTTTGTTTCTAATTATTAGTTTTTGCTTGAAAATACATAATTAGTATTTATCTGGCACAGAACTTCTGTTTCCGTAGGTGATAACCGAAGCCAATCAATAATAAAGCAAGTTATCTTTTTCGAGTTCCTGACTAACAGCGAATTTTCATCATTTTATTTATCATTATCAGCATCTTCACTGTAATTATCAGTTATCCAAATCACAAATTTGATTTATCTAAAATGAAATCACTAGTGTTACTATATCTACATTATCACTTGCTAACTAATTATAATAGAATTTTATATAGTATTGTTGTATTATCTCATTTCTATTTTTGAGGATATTATCATTTATTCTATTTTTCTTCTTTTGCTTATAGAAAATTAACATGATGTCTATCAATTTCTCTCTTTTCTAATATGTATCAGAGTCATGGTCTAGACTATTCTTTATTTTCTCTAAACAATTTTCTATCGATGCCACCTATCTTTCAAATCTCCATTGGCTTGCTTTCTGATTGTGAACCATCGGCGCTACACCTACTTCGCAAATGCATTCTTTAATGACTTTTAGGTTTCGTTTTGGATGACTTTCTTACTGCTTCTTAAAGTAGCTTTCTAGCACAAAAATTAAAAATTTTGTCCTAAAAAGTTTCTTTAGGAAGCAGTAAGAAAGCCGTCCCAAATAAAATCTTAACATCTAGCTTCACCACCTTATCATGTCCATCCTAATTTTATCTCTGTGGCACCAACAAAAGCTAGAACTTACTCCTTTGATGCTCTCTACCATATCAATATCTTTGTTTAAAGATCTTGTGTGTATCTTCTCTAATTCAACTCTTTTCACCGGCTCTGTGTCTGATTTGTACCATATTTCCATGAATTGGTTATGCTTCTCTTGTAATAAACACAGCAAATAAAATCTTTAACTATCTATTTCTGATAATTATTATTTCCAAACTCAAGCTAACATCTTCTATTTCATCTTCAATTTACAAGTGAGTGTTACCATATCTTAATTATCATATATACTAACAATTTATAAATCATAAATAAAATAAAACAGAAAATATAAAAGAAGCAAAAATTAAAAACAAAAGCTGGTCCCAAACAGCCCCTATGCTTATAGGTAAAAGGTAAGGGTTAATTATTTTGTATTTTTACACCAAATTATCTTTCAACTATTGAAATTTTGTATTTTTACACCAAATTATATTAAAACTATTCAAATGAGACTAATTTTTTATTATTTTTAGAATGTTAAGTCAATTAAGATAAATTTATACACATATCACATATGTAAGCTTCCTCAAAACATCTTGATTGATAACCAAGTTCTCAATCAAAATATTAAGATGAGTTGTCACTAAGACTTTGTTTGGGACGATTTTTTTACTACTTAAAGCAGCTATCTATCTAGTACAATTTTTGTACTAAAAAGTTATTTTAAGCAGAGTAAGAAAGTCGTACCAAACGACCCCTAAATTCACTGTCAAATGCTTCAAGCAGATAAACCAGCGTGTCAGGTTCATCTACTGAAAAGCAAAGCTTTCTGGAAGGAAGCTCACTGTTTTCTGAACATGCAAGTTTTTATACGCTTATGCCTATAAAGAGCTTTTTGGTTATCACTTTTTATTCAACTTTGCAAGATGAAAGCAAATATATAAATAATAGTCAATCACATATATTTGAGCAGATTTCAACTTAATAAAGTTTATTCATATTTTTTTGCTCATTTTTGTCTTTTATTTTGTTCTTCTTCCTGCTAAATATTTTTTTTTTTCAGGCTTTCCAGATATTTGGCCCCACTTCATGCAGAGCTTGCACTATGCAAAAATAATAGTAAGACTTGGTAAGTAATGAAATGTTCAATAAAAACCGAGAAACTCATTATAGGAAAATATTTGCTTCCACAAAGGTCACAGCTGTTATAATATGTTCAAACAGAAAAATTTATAGTATTTTGATGGAAATAACTGGTGGAAATTTTATGGAAATTTTTATATAACGGTGAAGTAACTGCTACAGTTTTATAGCAATTGATGAGTTTTTTTTATATTATTGAAATTACAAATATGAGAAAAAGGCTTGTACTTTTTATGCCCATTGGGATCATTAAATTTTTTATTTGCTCAAACACAATTTTTTGGTGCACTGTTGATCACAATGCAATTAAAAAAAAAGTGAAATTTTTACTCAATTTGTTTTCAAATATTTTTCAAATAAAAGCCAAAGAGCATAAATTTATAATGTAAACAGTCTATTTGGTGCAATAAAAGGGCTCTAAATATCAAGGTTCTGAAAACCGGACCGGACAACTAACCGGAAGAAGGAGAGGTTCACGGTTCAATCGGTTCGACCGGTCGAACCGCAGTCGAACCGGATGACGTAATAAATAATATTATTATTATAAATATTTAATAAAATTAACAAAATATAGAAAGATAATAATCATATAATTTAATATAAATTATTACTAATTTATATTACATATTTAAATTTAATTTATAAATATAAATTATTTAAAAATTCACAAATATAAAATTATAAATATAATATAATTAAATATTTTAATAAACAAATATTTCATTTAGTAACATAAAAAACTTTTAGAGGTGAAAAACAAATAAATTTTTAGAGCTATTAATAAAGAATCCAAATAAAAATATAAAAAATAAATAGATAAAAAATAAAGATTATCAATTAAAAAAATTAAATATTATCAACTTAAAAAATAAAAATTATTCATATTATTAAAATTAATTTTCAAATCATTAAAAAAAATAAGTTGTATTGTGTGAATATGAAACTAGAGATGGCTCTTTCCTTTGTATGTTTAGTCTCACATCCCTTAGAAGTCTTGTTTTATATAGTGTATATACCTTCTTGCTTTCTCTCATGACAAGAGCTCTTAAGATATCATGAAGCCATGGCATTGATGAAATAAACTAATATTATCTTTAATTTAATTTAAGAGTTTTATAATAGTATTTATATTAATTATTATTAAGTTTAATATTTATTTAAGAAATATTATTCAAAAAACTTGAACCGGCCGGTTTTAAAAAACTGGGACCGGTTCGCCGGTTTACCGGTTGAATCGGCGGTTCATCCCAAAACCACCCGGTTTAATGCAAGGGCGGTTTTCAGACTGGACCGAATCGGTCCTCAAACCGGTTCACGGTTGAACCGGCCGGTCCGATCCGGTTTTTAAAGCATTGCTAAATATATTAAAAGTAGGGAGTTTTAAAATATTAATGTTCCAAAAAAGAAGAAAATCATAATTGGTTCCCAAGGGTTTCTTATTATAAAGATTATCCTGATCATGAAATAGAGCATATAAATATATCATAACATAAGCAAATCTCAATGTCACCATGTTGGAAGCTAGCACTATGAATGGATAACCAAAAGTATTTCCACTTCCAAGTCCTTTAAGCTCTCAAAAGAACACCTACCAAAACTAGATGAAGAGAATTAAAATTGCAATGAGCAAGGGCAAAACCACCTAGCCCCAAGGGGGGTACAATTGGCCCCCCTAAAAAAAATTAAAAAATGATTTATTATATGAATATTTAGGTAATTTGTTCATTTCCATCTTTTTTCTACTCTTTATTTTCGTACATATCACCGAGCTATATAAACTTGCATCTTATAAATGTAATATCTGGTGTGTTCATTCTTCACCTTGATCTTATTTTGCTCAACATTTTACCTATATCCTAATAGAATTCTCAATTGAAGCAACCATACCCTTCTCTAGTACGACTAGACTTATATGTTGAAGCTATTTTTCATTAGAATTGTATTAAAAGGACACCTCAAGAGTCTTATAAACCAAACCATCAAGGGTATCATTGTCTTTAAATAAGAAATGCAATCCTTAAAGAATGAATGTAGCATAAAAAGTGCAAGTTAGTTCAATATCTTAAAGTCATTGTTGCCTTGGAAGTAAAAACAACAAATAAAATAGAAGAACAGCATAGGAACACAAAGATTGGACTGATTTTTCTTATTTCTCCTTCAATAATAAAGCAAGATATAATTGATCTACTATTCGAGAGGTAGATCAGCTCTCTCACAAACCTTAGATGTTGCTAGGAACTCACAACAAATACTAGAAAAATAAACTCAACAATATCATGATCTAAATCTCATACAAGTCCCCCTTAAATAGTCCTAGAACATCCTAAAACAAATAGAACATTCCTCCTCAGCATAAACATAATTTAGGAAATCATCCTAAATAATATAAACATGATTTAAGAAACCTTCCTAATTAAATCATTCCTAACACACATAAATCATATTTAGAACTTTCCTAATTCCCTCCCAATCAAATTAATCCTCTTTCCCTAATTAAATATTCTTAATTCCCTTCAAATCTTGGTCTTCTATGGTAAGTAATTACTCCTCTTTGATCTTCTTTCCCGCCGCCCACATGCTTAATCAGTTTATTAATACTCCCCTCCCAAAGAGCCATCTTGTCCTCAAGGTGGTACGAAAGAAACTGCTATTGAAGCACTTGACTAACAGCATTAGACTTAGTCCAAAAAGCCACCTTGAAAATTTTGTTTGGAAGGAAAGTGACCCCTCCACATCTTGATATGTCGCCTAATCATGAAATGTTTCAAAATTTGATGAAACATGTGGATGACAATCACCTTTTTATCAGTTTCAAGCCAATCATCCTCTTAGTTATGTGATCTGAATCGCAATTGGCCAATATGCCTAATAAGAATACCAAATACATAGGATCCTAGCTTTTAGGGTGGTAATTCAAGTAATAAGGTCATGGTCAGGTTCTAGTACAGGTAAATCTAAGCTTTTATATCATTTAGAAACCCTGATATGCCCCTCATCAAGCCCCCAGAGGTGGCTCTTGATGAAAGAAACTCTACTCTTCGAACTCCTCCTATCCATCTCCTTTCCCTTCAATTCAGACAAGGAAATACCAATCAAATCAAGATTAGGGTTAGCCATCGAGACCACCGATGGAGTTTTTTATTGCATCTCTGGAGAGCTTCCTCATCATATCCTCCAGGATTTCCTTTCCCTTTGGTTTAGCCCTAGGAATAGCCGGCGAAGCCTTCGATTGCATCTCGATCAATTTCCTAATCATGTCTTCCATGTTACAAAGCTTTCCTTCCATGGGTGAAAACCTCTTCTCCACGTTGGATTTGATTTGCTCCATCTTATTTTCCAACGCCTCTACCTTTTTTGAGGTCCCAAAAAAGTTCTTTGATACTTGGAAGTAAAAACAGCAAATAAAAGAGAAGAACAACGTAGGAACATAAGATATGACTGATTTTCTTATTTCTCCTTCATTAATAAAGCAATATACAATTGATCTACTATTCGAGATGTAGATCAGCTCTCCAACAAACTTTAGATGCTGCTAGGAACTCACAACAAACATTAAGAAAATAAACTCAGCAATATCATGATCTAAACCCTAAACAACTAACCCTTAAATAGCCCTAGAACATCATAACACATATAGAATATTTCTAATCAACAAAAACAAATTCTAGGAAACCATTCTAAATAATTAGGATCTTTCTAAATAATATAAACATGATTTAGAAAACGTTCCTAATTAAAATCTCGCTAATTAAATCCTATCTAATACACAATAAACATATTTAGAACCTTCTTAATTCCCTCCCAATCAAATCATCCCTCTTTCCCTAATTAAATATTTTTAATTCCCTTCCAATCTTAGTCTTCTATGATAAGTAACTACTCTTCTTTGATCTTCTTGCTCACCACCCACCTAGTGGGGCTCACCTGCTTAATCAGTGTTTTTGACTGGCAACCTCCACTAATTTAAGAGAGCTTTTATAAAGTTGATGGTATACTCTCTTGTTATGATAAGTGGCCAACAATGTTCTCTCCTATTTGTAAAAAATATTGACACCTAGCATTTATGGCATGCTCATGATGTCACTTGAGCTAAGAGAAATCATAGTCAAAGCTTTAATTGAATTGAAAGTGTACTAAGCCTACTTCATCAAAGAGACGATGAAGAGGTTCTATATGCAAAAGACATCTTCAGAGCCACCTTAGTTTAGAAGGATTTTATTCGAGGCACAATAGATCATGATTTTCCACTTCATGTTTCTATGGATGTTAATGAAATAAATCTTAACCACGTTTCTTATGATTAGAGTGCATTAATAAACTTAAAGAATGATAAAATCCTAAAGTGATTTGTTCTTAACACTCGGTTTAATGCTATAGTTTTAAAGAAAGAGGTCAAGAGTTTTTAAGCTCCCTCACTCTCTTACTTTAATTCGAGAATCTCAAAAGTAAAGTTGCACATTGTTGATGCTAACACATAATATTGAGAACTGTTAGAGGCACCCTTAGCTACGCAAGAATGAGATGCTAACACATAATATCGAGAACTCTTAGAGGTACCCTTCGCTGCACAATAATGAGATAGAACTATCAAAACAACATTAATGGATGAAAAACATATAAGATGAGTTCAAGTGTAACATCGTTGGCGATACACAACCCTTTTAGTAGATTAGGCAGGATGTCAAATGCTACATTTAACCTAATTAGAAAGTCACCTCAGCTAGCGAGAAGACTACAACATTGAATCCTACGCCAATTTGCTTCGCTCCCAAACATGGAGAAAGGCGAAAATGACAAAATCAAGGTATGGGGAAGGCTTAATCATAATGCTTCAATCCCTCCATATTCATCACTTTGGGAGATACCTAGAGGAACTTACATTGGGATTGACTCTAATGAAGATGAGGTTATACAAAATCGCCACCAACAATGTGACTAGAGAGAGAGCATTCTCAAGAATAACTCTAATAAAGAGGAACTCGACTTCACTTGCAAACTTCAAACCCCATACAAAGAAGGGTATTAAATCAGTGATTTTGAAGAAGATACCAAAGATGAAGTCGTCCTCCATACAAAGAACCTTTTAGCGATAAGCCATAAGGATATATGAGAATGAAATAAATCTCATATTGATGCTAAGTTTTGTTTTAATAAAACAGGTCTCACATAAACAATGTTGGCCTTGAGTATTTATCAATAGTTAACTCCTATTATGGAGAATAGAGTGATATAGTTGGTAATGTTTTATGAGAAACCATATAAAAATCATGATTAATGTGGAATCTTGATGTTTTGCATTGATCACTCTTGCGAAGAAAGAAGTAAAACCCTTTAAGGAGGAATTTGATCACAAATAAGCTAAATCAGTAATTCCTACTAGCTTGTTATAATATTCATTATTATTTACAATGCGGATGGATAGTAAATAGATAGTTGGAAAAAGCTCAAGTCTATGAGAAGTTATGGAATATGAAATTCCCTCAACTCAATCATGCTCTCCACTACATCAAGTTTAAAGTCAACTCACTCTGGCATAATCCACATGATGATAGGAAAATTCATTCTAGTTGACACCTCTAAAAGGATGAGTTAGAAATTAAGGTCCCTCAAGGCATGTGAGTCCCTCCTAGAGAATTTGAGGATGGAGGGGATGCCATCAATAAAAGAGAGCATCGCCAACATTAGTGCATTTTCATGCGCTCTCCAACATCTCGATGAAAGTCATCTTGGCGATAGAGTATTTGAATTGTTAGGCATAAAGACCCGTGGTCAAGGACAGTTCAGCAAAGATTGCATCAATAGTTGTAACTACCTAAGTCATCTAGGTAAAATGAACAATATAACCCTCTACGAACTCCCTTTCTCCTAGTTATAGATTGTGTCTCACTAGTCTAAGACTAGACATGCAAGCATGGTTATAGCGAACAACACTATTAGTGTCGCCATAGTTGTTACTCGTAATAGGATAAGAACCTAAAGAATAAAATTATAAGGTGGAGTTAACAGAGTTGTAGAACTAGCTAATGTAATTGGAGTTTGGGAAGCATAACGAAAAGCCAACTAGATGAGAAGGTTTGTTTTTTCTAAAAAGCTCAAAGAACTACAACATCATGAACAATATTTTTTCATTCACGGGTTTGGAAGAGTTTTCACCTCTATTATCATAAGGATGCATAGAAGATGAAGCTAGCAATGGTAGGTGTCTACCGAGAGTAAGAAGCTCATCCACTAAGCTTTTAGCCAGGGGACAAAGAATATACCAAAAGTGGACAAAGAATATACCAAAAGGATGAAATCCAAGCTCTACTTAATTCATTATGAAAAAGTAGATGAGGGTTGAGTGTTCAAGCTAGTTTACTTAGTTGCAAGGGGGGCTAACTGTCAAAATTTCTTCAAGAATATGGCAGTAGGTCTAACGCAAGCCACTATATCGAAAAGGGGGGTCCACGTTAACACTCCTGAGAGAGACAATGGTCGAGTAAGTTCTCGGAATACTCCATGAGTCATGTCCATAAAACCCTCACCCTACAAGATTAGCAAATCAACACAATCAAATGTCAATCAACTCTTAAGTCAATTAGATCAAATATCAATCAACTCCAAGCGGAAAGATCTCCCCCTTTCTCTATTTATATATGTTATAACCCAAATGTAGCACATAAGAATGAATTACAAAAGAATTAAATTATCATTAGATTTCTATTTTAAAGTTAATATTTATGCTAAATTACTATTTTGATTTTGATATTTATCCAAGAATTTGAATTGTTCCAATTGTTGTCCACCACCACCTCATAAAATCATGACATCATTTTCTACTCCACTTTCTCCTTCTTGTTGTAACCTCACCTCCATCATTTTAGTTTGAATTTAACAATATAAATTTGAATGTTGTGGTTTGTTTGCTATTTGCGGCATCCATGAATGTATAAATAGAAGATGAAATGAATGATAAAGGTAGACTTATAGTTTTCGTGTTCCGTCCGTCTTGGACAAATCTCCTTCAACTTGGAGATGATTATTGGCCTTACTTTTATAATAAGGTTAAAAAGGCTTGATTTAGTTTTGATAAACTTAACCTATTATTACCTCTATCACTCAAATTCTATGAATATAGACTTTCTTAGATTCTGTTAGAATGCACCTTATAAGATTTACCTTGGTCAAAACTAGAGTTCTCCTATTCTTTGATCTAGTAGTCAACCAAGTAATTACTAACCTATCAATTATCATTTTGTTGTCTATAGGAAACTTCATCCTATAACCCCTTTAGCTCATTATGACCTACTTTATTAGCCTAGTACCCATATACACCTCATTAGGTGATCCGACACCATAGGGTTAATAGGATTCAAACAATCTATTCAAGTCTATTACCCATTGAAGTTTATTGAACATGCCCTATGTCTTTGATGACTTCAACCATCATATTATTGGACAAAATCCCAAAGCAACCTCTTTAAACTTCTTTAGCATAAATATCAAATATTAAGTTATCCCATGGTAATAATTCATTGGTCTTATAGTGAATTAGATAGATCCCTAATGTTAGACCGGTCCACTGAACCGGTCCAGGCGGGACTGGTTCATGGGCCAAAATCGCGAAACAGGCGGAGATCTCCGCCTCCTGCGGAGATCGAGCGGCCCGACCAGCCCATTAGAGCATTTTAGGAAGCGTTTTTTAACGTTTTGAGAGGGAAATTTGAATGTAGGGGCTGTTTAGGGATTTCCTTTTGATTTGTATGCATTAAATAGTTTTGTTTTTCCTAGGGTTTGGGCATCTTGAATTTGGCTGAAATTTGAGATCTCATAGAGTTATGTTTTCTTTGGGCTCTAGCGGCGTCTAGAGATTTGGGAGAGATCGATCCTCCTCTCGAATTGAGGATCAATTGTATCTTGCTATTTTATTCATCTTCTAGTGAAATACAAGCTTTTCTTTGAGTTTTCTCTCAGATTTCCTTGTGGTGTTGGTGTTTTTCTGCTGTAAACAGCAGATTTATGCTGTTTTCCTGCTGTGGACAGCAGTTTTTGCTGTTGAATGTTCGCCGATTTTGGTTAGGTTACTTGCGAACGCAAGTGTTTCCTATCAAATTGGTATCAGAGCATCGTTTTTGGGACCTTAGGCGGCTGAAATCCTGATTTTTCAGCGAGCTTTTGGCTTCCGGAAGTGATATTTTTGAGATCCATTGGGAAGAAAGATGGCCGGAAAGAAGGTTGACATCTTGGAAGGCGAAGTCGGCCAATTGAAAGCCGATTTGGAGGAAAGATTCTTCAACCTTCAAAATCAAATCACCTCCAACAATGAAAGGTTGGAGGGGAAGTTCACCGCAATGGAGGAAATGTTGAAGAAACTACTTGAGATGAAAACCAATCCGGCGACATCGGAAGGAAGAGAGATTGCCGACGGCCATGGCATGGGAGGAAATCCGAACCCCTTGCGGGGGAGGAGAATGTGGAGGTGGAGATCCTAGAGGAAGAGAACGACAGGCCTCCTCTAGAGCCTCTTTCGAGGGAAGAGATGAGTATGGGATATGACAGAAGGGAGGGTGATTTTGGTGGGAGGAGAGAGGGATCTCATCACCGAGGTGCTGAATTCGAAAGAATTCAGCGTCGAGGGGGGGATTTTGAAGGAAGAAGGGAGGAACGTCATCGTCGAGGTGCTGAATTTGAAGGTATTCAGCGTCGAGGTGATGAGGTTGAAGGGAGGAGAGGTGAGTATGAAGAGGGGTTAGAGTATATTCGTCGGAGGGACAATAAGGACAATTGGGGAACGCTTCCTCTGAGGGGAATGGGAGGCTATGGAGGATACCGGGGAGATCCCAAGGTGAGGAAATTGAAGATGCCCGTTTTCGAGGGGGAAGACGGCCATGGCTGGATCTACAAGGTGGAGCGTTACTTTGCGGTCAATGGGTTGACAGAGGATGAGAAGCTGACGGCGGCAGGATTGTGTCTGGAAGGAAAGGCTTTGGCATGGTATCAGTGGCGTGATAGGAGGGAGCCTCTCAGGAACTGGAGGGAATTCAAAAGCTGCATAATAGAACGTTTCCAAACCGACCGGGGAGGAGATTTCTATGAGCAGTTCTTTGCTCTGGTGCAGGAGGGATCAGTAGAAGACTACCGTGATCAGTTCGAGCACCTGGCTAGTAGGGTGGAGCGATTATTAGATAGCGTATTGGAGGGGAATTTCATGAAGGGGTTGAAGGCAGAGATCCGAGCGGCAGTTAAAGTTCTGATGCCTAGTGACTTGGAGGAGGCAATGAAGTTGGCACAACTGGTAGAAAATCAGAATGACCTGGAGAAGGGAGCTAGGAGCAACAACTCAGGAGGCTCTTACAAGACTACGACCACTCTTTTAGCACAAAAGGGGCCTGCATCAGTCAACAATAATGAGATCACCAGGGAGAAGCCAATAGGAGGAGGGAGTGGGGATAACTTCAAGAAGCTCACTGAGACAGAATTACAGGAGAAGAGGGCAAAAGGGCTTTGTTTCAGATGTGACGAGAGGTATACGCCGGGGCACAAGTGTAAGGACCGAACTCTTCAAGTTCTTACTGTTTGTGATGAAGAAGGAATGAAGGGTGTCGTCTTTCCACCTTGCGGACAAGGTGGATCTTTGGGAGGGGAGTATTGTTAGACCGGTCCACTGAACCGGTCCAGGCGGAACCGGTTCACGGGCCAAAATCGCGAAACAGGCGGAGATCTCCGCCTCCTGCGGAGATCGAGCAGCCCGACCAGCCCATTAGAGCATTTTAGGAAGCGTTTTTTAACGTTTTGAGAGGGAAATTTGAATGTAGGGGCTGTTTAGGGATTTTCTTTTGATTTGTATGCATTAAATAGTTGTTTTTCCTAGGGTTTGGGCATCTTGAATTTGGTTGAAATTTGAGATCTCATAGAGTTATGTTTTCTTTGGGCTCTAGCGGCGTCTAGAGATTTGGGAGAGATCGATCCTCCTCTCGAATTGAGGATCAATTGTATCTTGCTATTTTATTCATCTTCTAGTGAAATACAAGCTTTTTCTTTGAGTTTTTCTCTCAGATTTCCTTGTGGTGTTGGTGTTTTTCTGCTGTAAACAGCAGATTTATGCTGTTTTCCTGCTGTGGACAGCAGTTTTGCTGTTGAATGTTCGCCGATTTTGGTTAGGTTACTTGCGAACGCAAGTGTTTCCTATCACCTAACTCCCTTACTTCGAACCAAACTAACTATAAAGTAGGACAATCACATTTTGATTGTCTTGATAGCCATTAGTCCTTTCTAGTTATAGTTTAACGCATTTAAGCTAGAACTGAATCAATAATAAGCCTTCCCAAATATACTGGACCCATCCAAAGTTATTCCAATATTGACAAACCTAGCCCTAGCCCAATTAAGTCGAGTTTGAATTAGAGGCCCTGAAATTGAAATCCAAAACTGAGCAATCCTATGAGTTGATTGACTAAAGACTACTCCAATGACCTTTCCTAATCCATGAATACATTTTCCTCGCTTGAACCAAGTTTTGGGCCCATGTGAACCATTTTCAAATGGGCTAGACCCGAACTAGGCATAGGATAGACCTCATTTAGTGAATTTCCATAAAATATTTTTTATATTTTATTTCAATCATAAACAAAACATGCAATTTTTTTTCATCATTGCATTCTTTCTTTATAGTTTATGAAAGTGTTACCTCCACTCACCACCAACCAATTTCCTACATGTCTAGATTTGGCCTCCTACTTCTATTTAACTATGATCAAAGTCCACTTAGCTCATCCCTCAACCACTATGGTCGCATTCTTTTTCAATAGTTCATAACAACATTATCTTTACACTCACCCATAATATATTATTTGTATTTATTTAAATCATGAATGAAACTTGCAATTTTTTTTTCATAATTGCATTTCTTTCTCCATATTTAATGGCAATATTATATCCAATTACAAGCAAAAAATTTCACTTAGCCTCTACCATTTATTCCAACATGACCAAGATCCACTCTTCCCTCTTCACTCATCACTCTACGACCACCTTCCATCCCTTATCACAAATATTATTCAAAAAAAAAAACTCTTTAGGATAAATTAGCTCTCAAAAAAGGGTTTGCACAGTGATCGGTTGTATAGAGAGAACAGTGAAATATTGAAAATATAACTATAAGCTTAGTAGAGCTAAATTTAAAAAAAAGAAAAAATAGTAGAAGCAATATATTATAAAAGAACTATGAAATGCTTCGTTCTAAAGAACAGATTAGGCAGTGTATCATTAGATTTCAATCTTACAATTTTGATAGTAGTCCACAACATACATTTTTGACGTTGAAATAAAACAATTGGGACAATATTCTGAGACAGCTATGAAATGTTTACTTCTAAAGAACAAACAACGAAGTATGAATAGATTTAGACATTACACCTTCAATGAAAATCCTCAACACACATTTCATGACATTGAAAAAAAAACTTTTAGGGGTTATATTCTAAACTAGCTCTGAAACGCTACTTCTAAAGAACAAACTAGGAAGTGCACCATTAGATTTTGAGACTACACCTTCAATAAAAATACACCAATGAAAAGCTCACAAAAGCTGAATTTAAAAGCCAAAAAACATTATGGATAATTTTTTAATTTAGCTACAAAATACTACTTCTAAGGGAAAAAAATAGCAAGATTTAAATAGTACACCTTCAATGGCAATCCTAAACCAATTTTATGGGATCTAAAGCCCTCTCATATAATTCAATGGCAAAACATAAGGTTGTCGCTCGACCAAGAGAAGCAGCTTCAATAAAGCAAACTCCATCCTGCTTCTAAACAAATGAGATTATTGATAAAGTCTACCAACACTTCATGACTTTAGATAACATCCCATGAAGTAAAAATAACTCACTTTTAGTCGAGCATGACAACCTTAGGTCTTTTGTTTCGCTTAGCCTCCGATGATAATTCATTAATATCTGTATGGTGTCTTGTAGACTTACTGTTATATTTGAATGTTGTATTGCTACTATTATTGTTTTCCCCGCCATTATCATCACTGTCAAGATAAGAATCTTCGCTGTCAGAAGAATAGCTGCTAGCTGATGCAATTGCTGGCTGAAAGCCAGACATTGATGCTTCTGCTGCAGTGACCGCTTCATCACTATGAAGATCAGCAACACCCAAAAGCAAATCCTTCAAGCAGAGAAGAACAAATGAATTCCAATTTTAGATGATGTTTGTATAATGTTTTTAAGGCAAATTATTGATGGAGAGAATGGCATACCATTTCAATATACTCCTTTTCATCATCATTAAGCACCTCAACATCATAGTTTGAAGAAGGGTTCACCTGAAACAACAATGAAAAACCATTTAAGATAAAGTGACAACAAAGCTTGAAAAAAACTAATTTGAGTGCTACAACTCATGCCTGTGCCCTGAGCTCCAGGTCTCGATTAGCTTTAGCCATGACTTTAAGAAATTCCTTCACTTTTCCAAGAGCTGGGAATACATGTCAATTGAGATCATACGCCTTGGATAATAAAATCACTAATAAAAATAATGTCAACACATTATTTTTTTAACCTTTTGGTGGAACTTTCTCATTGACACAGAAAAAAATCATCCTCGCAGACATTTCTAACTTGAAATATCCAAAGGAAAACAAATATGAAAATTTCGTAATAATATTAATTCATATTATATAAAAAATAAACTACATAAGTCAGAATATGCTCTTGGATTTGGGCATATGACCATATTTCATGATAACTGATAAGATGATGGTCATTATGGAGAAATTGTTCGTATCAAGATGTATTGAAATGATTAAAGATATATCAGTTGGAGTAATAAATAGCATTAGCAGTAGTTTATTAATGAATAGAGTTTGGAATCACAATAAGGCCGCATGAATGATCAAATATGAGATGGCTTCATATATGCTATTTGCAACTTAAATCTCATGGGTGAGACAACTTCAATTGAATAATTAGAACAATTGAAAAAGCAAAAAAAAAGAAGATAAAAAACTGTCTGTGCAGCCTTGTTTATGTAGCAGGGGTTTTGGAATAGCCAAAGTGGTTCCTAGTATATGTAGCCTCCTATTCATGTTTTTTTGCGGTTGTTTGATCATACAGCTTTGTAGATTTCAATTCCTTTAGCCTCTGATGCTTGAAGCCGTTGCGGGTGCACTTGAATCAGGCTCTGCGTGTATAATAGTCACCCTTGCAGAAGCCATAAGATTATAACGAGCCATTTTGGGAGGACTATCAAGTGGTGCTTATTTGTTCGGCCTATTAAGATTTACCTTGATGAGATATGCTTGTGATCGGATATTACATTTGAACTGATTAAGAGATAACCGGCCATCGGAAAATAGATGGTTGCCAAAACAAAATCCAAGGAAAATGAAGGGGATTTCTTGATTAATTAAATTTAAGATTATGTTCAACCTAGGAGGCTTTTTAGAATCCTTTTGAGTGCAATGTGTGTGAGACAACTAATTTCAAAGGGATGTCATCTTTTTGTGATAGTGTGAAGTCTGAATTTTCCCTATTTATGATTTTTGTTTCATGTTTTCTTTTATTTTCAATAATTTGTTACTAATTTATTTTTGTCAAATCTATTTTTGTAATGTGAATCTTAATACACAGGTGATTTTATATGGGTTAATTTCATTGATTTTTTTTATTTAATCAATCATTAACTTATCAATTACTGTCATTATTAAATCAAGCCTTAGATGAAAAAAATGAAAAATTGCGTTATGTAGTTGACAACCAGAATAAAACTTGTCAAATAATAATGACGTGAATCATTTAATACATTCTATTAATGCTAAGGCGTTCCCTGAAAGTGACACAATGTATGGCTTAAATACAGTGAGAAGTGTGCAAGGGCCACTGCACCGGCACCGAAGTGTTGCGTTAAATAAGCAAGGATTCTCACATCATGGATGGATGTGAGCAAAAACGCTAGTCCATAAAACTGGAATTATGATAGAAACTTAAACTAGTGGTGTCAATTTTTGACACGACCTGAAACTCGACCCGAACCCGACCCAGAAAAATCCGGGTTAGGGTCAACCCGGACCCGAAACGGGTCAGGTTCGGTTCAACAAATCAACCCGTTTTAAAAACCAGGTCAAGTTCGGGTTGACCCAGCAACCCGAAATTGACCCGAAAACTCGTATTTGAACTGAAAACTGGTAATTTTGGGTCAACCCTGGGTCATTCGTGTCGGGTCGGGTTCGAAAACCTAACCCGTTTTTAAAAACGGATCGGGTTCAGGTTGACCCGAATAGTGTCGGGTCAGTTCCGGATTCGCCCCAAACCCGACCCGTTGATCTGAATTGACAGCCCTAACTTAAACTATAGGTTCTCTTACATGCAAAATAATATAATTAATAGATATTATGATTTATATTAAGATAAATATTTTATATATTCATGAAACTAAATGAGTTGGAGATAAGGGTAAAAAGATTGATAGTTTAAGATTTAAACTGTCATTTATGTAGGAGTCGTATTTAGAAATGGTGTACGTGTGATTCTAGATAAGAGTTTGAAGGATAATGTTGTAAAAATTAATAGAATTATAATTTTAAAGATTGTTGTTGATGTTCATATTATAAGCATTATAAATGCTTATGTTCCTCAAATAAGTTCGGACATGTGCTTAAAATTAAAAATTTTAAATGATTTAGAAAAATTAATACATATGATATCTCTTGAAGAAAAAATTTTAATGAAGGAAATTTAAATGAACATGTTTGTAGAGTGACAGAATATTTTAAAAGCATTCATAATGGCTATGAGTTTAGAGAAACTAATGAAGTTGGTAGGACCATATAAAATTTTGCTCTAGCTTATGATTTTATAAGTGTTACTATCTTATTTAAGAAAAGAGAGGAGTACCTCATCACTTATAAGAATGGACATAGTAAACTCAAATTGATTGTTTTCTTATAAGAAAAATTGATCATTTAGATTGCAAAGATTGTAAATTTATTCCAAGTAAAAGTTTATATACCCAATATCGCTATTGAAAAAAGGGCGGAATATGAAAAATAAAATAAAATGTTATCCTAGGATTAGATAGGGACATTTAAAGAGCACTAATAAAAATATTTTTAGAGTAAAATTTAATATCTTAAGATTTTGACTGTGCATGAAAATACTAAAGTTATGAGGGAAAAAATAACTAGTGATAATAAAAATATTACAAAGGATGTAGTTGAAGTATCAAAAGGAAAAACTTATAATAGTAAAAATAGTTGGCGGTAAAATCAAAATGTGTAAAAAAAGATCAAAGATAAAAAACTTTGTTATAAAAGTTAGTTTAGATGTAAAAGCTCGAAAAAATTGAGAAATACATAAAGGACCCCATAAGAAGTCTAAAAAAAGTAATATACGATGCAAATGATTTAGTTTTTAATGAATTATATACTATATAAGATATTAAGGAGGGTAAAAGAATACTATATAAATTAGCTAAGCAAAAAAATAGGAAAAGTAAAAATTTATTTCAGGTAAAGTGCATTAAAAATGAGGATCAAAATGTGTTTTTATTAGAAGAGGATATTCGACAAAGATAGATGAGATATTTCAATAAGTTTTTCAATAAAGATCTTAGCACCCTCAATGAAAATAAGGATTTTTATTTTTATCATCGTATTAATAAAATTGAAGTTAGAGAGGCTTAAATGAAAATAAAGCAAGCAAAAGCTGTTGGACCTAATAATATTTCAATAGAGGTATGGAATGCTTAGGAGATGAAGGAATTTCTTGGTTTATGAAGTTTTTTAATATAATTTGAAGACTAAAAAGATGTCATATGAGTAAAGAAAGAGTGTGTTGATTCTTATTTTTAAGAATAAAGGTAATGCACAATAGTGTGCAAATTATAGAGGAATTAAGAATGCGTCATACGTTAAAACTACTGGTGAGAGTTATTGAGCATAGATTACAACATGATACTAATGTTTCTCAAAATCAATTTGGATTAATGTCGGATAGGACTACTATGGAAGCTATACATTTATTGAGAAGTTGATAGAGAAGTATAGAGAGAATAAGGAAGATCTATGTATGATATTTATTGATTTAGAAAAGCAATATGATAAATTTCCAAAAGAAGTGCTTTGGAGAGTTCTAGAATTGGTATAGTTAATAATGCTGAAATTCAAATCATTAAGGATATGTATGTAGGATTTGTTACTTGTATTTAAACACAAGGTGGTTTGACCAAGTATTTTCCTATTTCAATTGGATTACATCAAAGATCAACTTTAAGCCCATATCTTTTTGCTTTAGTCATGGATCTTCTTACTAGAAAATTGCAAGAGGATCTACCTTAAAGTATGTTTTTTGCAGATGATATTCTTGTTTTCAATACGACTAGAGAGGGACCTGATGGATTACTTGAATTATGGAGGTTAATCTTAGAGTTTAAAGGTTTTCATATGAGTAGATCTAAAACTAAATATATAGAATATAATTTTAGTAATGATAGATCTAATGGTGAGATTGTGACATTGGGTGATCAAGTTATTAAAAAGAGTGAACGCTTTATATATTTTAGGTATATTGTTCAAAACAATGGTGAAATATACGAGGATATCAATAGTATAATTCAAGTTGGATGGTGGAAGTGGAGGAATGCATCAGGCTTGTTGTGTGATAGGAAAGTACCCCTCAAATTTAAGGGAATTTTTTATAAGATGGTGGTGAGACCTACAATACTTTATGGTGTAGAATGTTGGTTATAAAAAGTGAAGCATAAAAATAAGTTAAGTGTTGCAAGGATGAGGATGCTTAGGTGGATGAGTGGCTTGACACTTACAGAATACAAAACAATTATATGCATTAAAAGGTTAGCTCCAGTGGCAGATAAGATTAGAGAAGTTGTCTTATATGGTTTGGTCATTCAAAATGTCGGCCTCCAGATGAACTTGTTAGAAAAATAGATGTATTAGATTAGGCCTATATTATGAAAGGCAGAGGTGAACCTAAAAAAGACCTGGTTAGAAATTATTAAAAAAAAAAAAATCTTTTTCGATTAGATTTAAATGGAATTTGACTCTTAATATGACACAATAGAGAAAAATGATTCATGTAACTGACTCCACATAATAGGATAAAGTCTTATTGCTGTTGTAGATCATTGGATGACACCAAATATAATTTATTATTAACAAATTACAAATGAGCTACATATGCTTTGCCTAGGCTTATGGGGTCAGCTACATGAGATCCGCCCTATGTTAGAAAATATTAGAAATGATATATTCTTATTAGATTTAAATGAGAATTTGACTCTTCACAAGACACTGGAGAAAAAATGATTCATGCAACCAACCCACCGTAATGGGATAAAGGCTTGATTTTGTTGAATCAATAAATTATCATATTAGTATAGATTCATTCTATTTGCTTGATTACTTAAAAATTAGTGAATAATTATATATCAACGCCTTTTGAAAAAGGAATTTCTCATCCAATTTGCATTTTCAGACATTGCATAATCTATTTGCATTATAAACCCTAGACTCTTAACACATGAAGCAACAGAGATTGTCTGAACAAGATTGACATCTAATGTGCTACTCAACAAGAATGAATGAAAATATGCAATACAAAAAGTTGGCATAGATTGTTGGGATAAGACAAATGATGATATATTGATTATGATCCAGTGAATTTCATTTTTGTTGTCTAAAAAATGTTTAAAACACCACATAATGATAGGTCATTTTAACATTTGAGAAAAGTGACTCAAGGATGAGAAAAGTGACTCAAGGGAAAGCACAGTTAACAGTTGCCAGGAAAGTTCATCTCTAACAACACTACCACCCTACCTCTTACCATGAAACTCCTTTGCACAAATGAAAATTTGAAAGCAAACAAATTAAGTTGATGGGAAAAATATTAAAAAGCATATGTTATCCACTAAATATTGCGCTTAAAATCAACAAAAAAAACTGATGTGTTCCATTAATGTACATATCATAAGCGCAATATGGCATTTTATTCAATCTTGCAAAAAAGTGCATACAATGAGAAAGGGAGAGAAAGCACACACAATGAAGGATAATCACCTTGGCTCTTAGGAAGCGGAGTAAATGATGGCCTTTCTTTTAAGTTCACATAGGTCTGGTGCTTACTTTCTAAGGTTTGAGGTGTGAGATTCTTGCGGCTAAGAAGAAGGCCATCTGAAACATTTTTTGTATTGATTCAAATAAATACTTATGATTCCTAACTTTAATAGTCTAAGTAAAAATTGACAACGATTGAAATAATGTACCTAGTAGAGAAGGCCTCTCAACATGATCCAAAAGTTCTTTGCTGATCTTTGGCATCGTAACCTCAGAAATTAATAGCTATAATCAAAGCTAATATGCATACAGCTAGCAGGAAAAGAATTCCTAGCCGACTCCCTTCTGAACCATGACAGAACCAAAGTTAAAGAAGCTACTCGATGATTGAAGATGTAGTAACCTATTATCCACTCAATTAAATCTAATTAATTTCATAAGAGCATCATATTGAAAACCAATAACTCTACAAAAGAACAAAAAAGGAAAAAATAAAATGAGGAAAACATGAAAAGAAGTTACAAACATATTAAAGCAATCTAAAAACCTTGGGGATTGTCATGCATTCAAGATGTAAAATAAATGTATTGTACTCTAATTAGTCAGAGTTGTAAGTTGTTTGATTACCATAAACTAAATACAGGAAAATTATTTTTCATATTGGATTGGATGTAAAGTTTAAACTTTGGCAATCCAAATAAGCATTACTCTTTTGTGGGTATGCCAAACTTAGCTTAACAATAAAAATACAAAACAAATCGGGGTTTTTGTTTGACAATGAGCTCTAGTAAGAGCCAAATTTGAAGCACTAATCAAGGTTTGGAATTGTGCAATCAAGTTTAAAGGCGTTCTTTGTTTTTTTGGCGAAAAGTAAGCCTCAAGAGTTTTAAGACATAAACCTCAACATTAAATCATTAAATTAATAAAATATGAAATATTACATAACATATTAACATCAAATTAAAATATCAAATAAGATCATAGAAATAAGTTTCTCCCTCTTTTAATTCAACATAAACAAGTTTTCTAAGTCAATAAGATTATAATTTATGAATTCAAAAATCATCCCTACTCTCATCACTTAGTGGATCATCATAAGAATCATCATTATAGTGAGTCGCTTTCTCTTCTCCCTCATCATCAATTGCAGTTGTGAAAATGAGTGCAAGTACCATTGTGCAAGTGCAACATATGATTGGGAGTTGAGAAGGTGAGTGCAATTTTGATTCTCGATTATATTTATTTTTAGTATAGGTGAAGAGAAATAACAAAATGAAATTCTTTTATAAATTAAATTTATAAGTCAAAATTTTTAAATCACAAAAACCCTCATTTCTTAGGCTTGTGCTTAGAAATTACACAAAGGAACACCTCAAACCCACTGAGATGCACCTCATCAGGCCAAGCTGAGGCACTCACCTCATGACATTTTCTTTTTAATTGAGCTAAGGTGGGTCTTGAGGCAAGCCTCCTTTTGTGAAATTTTAAACAATGGCCCTAATAAGATTAAAGGCAAATGACTTCAAGCGAACCTCCTTCCGGACGATGACAACGCCATCGTCGACCAAATCACCGCCAGGAGCTCTATATACATTATCCTCGCAATGGAGGAGGCATTCAAGGTAGGTGAAGTTTAGGATATCACATGAAGAGGCTATCTTCACCCTACAATCAGATGAACAGCAGCGAAAAGCTATATACTCCTTTCAATGAAGACAAACATTGGGTTTATATTCTTACATAAGATGGTAAATAGGAAGAAATAAGGTAGAAAGAAGCAAAGGTCAAACAGCCACAACATTAGGTGAAAATGAGGTTGGAGGTATTTAAAGTTCCTGAATCAAGAGGGCAAGGTATGCCATCAGTGGCCAAGGTGGTGATGTCCCATGCCAGTACCAAGTGTACAGGCGAACCTCTAGAAAAAAAAAACAATTCTTACTTCTCACAATAATAAGGTTAGGTCATGGATGGGGAAACCATTACCAATGACTCCTAGCAATTAGCAACACTTATTTAAGACAATAATCATATTTAGTCAGGGCGCATCACTTATGGGGACTGATTACACAACTAATTGAAAATTGAATTCATTTCATGAAATTATTATCTCGAGTGAACTCGTCAATTCCAATGCAAACTCCTCGATCGTACTGTGAGCTCAATATCTACAATGGGATCCATTGATTCACTCAATGGATGGCTGCAAATGGAGATTTAAGATGAGGCATATCATGAGCAGAGTGAATATCCCAAGGCATAGGGTCAAGCCCCCCATAAATTGACTTTGATGTTGGCATTGACTTTGAACTTGACAATGTGCATTGATCTTACACGTGATGGCATATATTGATATTATAGGCAACAATAGGTGATGAAGGGTTGGCATTGATGCATGTTTTGAAAGCATGCTTTGGTCTTATAAGTTACGACGTGTACCAATGTTCTTAGCAATGGTGAGCAACAAAGTCGACGAAAAATGACAGTCGGGTAATAGTAGTCAAAAGGCCATAGTAGGGTGATTATGGTTAAGATATTGTAGTCAAGCAATGATGATAGAACAATGTTAGGTTACAGCATCAAGAAATGGTGGTTGAGCAAAGATGATTATTAATGGTGATCATCAACATCTACCAAAGTTTAAAATTGTGCAATTGAGTATTGAGGCATTTATCGTTTAAGAGGCGAGGCATAAGCCTTAAGGTGTTTTGAGGTGTAAGCCTAAAAATGAAAAAAATTGCATAAAGTAAAAAATAAAAGTTAAAAGTGATTTTTTATATAATGCCCAAATAATATGTTAAAGGATGATACATTAAATTTATATTGAACTATGAAGTAACAAATTTCCATACATATGAAATAAAAAAATTATACAAAACATAAAGTGGTAAATATGGTAAATAATAAATTATGTAAAATAAAATTGAAATCCAAATATTACATGAGAAAAACGACATAAAATATGTGAATTACATAAACGTAACACATAGCATCAAGTTTAGCTCTAAATTTTTTTCTTTCGCAGTTCATTACTCATCTACATTTAATTACTAAAGAAAGTTACAATAATTGACAATAACTCAGATCTGTAATATCATTATTAAAGGGGTTTTTATTTGAGTCGTCATAACAAATTGTCCTTCATAAGATAAGTTTGATTTATTAAATCTTTAAAGTTGTTACTATTATTTTAGGACATTTAGTTGTTGAGGTGTTATTTATGATATTAAGTTGTTGAGAAGCATAATATTAGCTTAAGTGTTGCAGAGATGAGGATGATATGGTGGTGAGTGGTTTTGCTCTTAGAGACAGGATACGAAATGAGCATATACGTGAAAAGGATGGAGTAGCTCCAATGGAAGATAAGATTAGAGAGAGTCATCTTAGATGATTTTGTCATATAGGTGGCTTTCTAATGACCCTGTTAGGAAAACAGTTGTATTAAATTTGATTTATGGTAAGAAAGGAAGAGGTAGACTTAAAAAAATTGGGTTAGAAAATATTAGAAATGACTTTTCTTTATTAGATTTAAACGGGGCACAATGGAGAAAAATGATTCATGTAACCGATCCCACATAGTGGGATAAAGGCTAGATGTTGTTGTTGTTTATGATGCAAATATATATATATATATATATATATATATATATATATATATATATATATATATATGCTCGTTTAATTGACTATTATGCTAGTGTCGTTTTGAGATAAACTTAAAGAACAAACATCTTCAAGAAGATGAGGGGGTTCAAAACAAGCAGCAATTCAAATCCAATGTATAACTTCAGAAAACACCAATTAATCAAAAGCTGAAAAGTGGATTTATTAAATCCCAATAAATGTCATCTTCTATAACATTTACAGTCTACAAAACTAAAACCCCAAAGCCGGATTTATAGATAGCCAATTTGTCGCCTTCCTCATACCTAGAATTTCAAAAGATTTGGTGGTTTCTAAATCAAATGGTGAGATGATGAATAGCACTTCCATACCTACAAATGAAGGCTTAAGCAAAGCCGTTCTGCTGTTTGCCAGCCACGGAAGGTCGACCTCCTGGCTGGCACCGTGCGTCTTTCTCACACAACTGCGGCTAGAGGCAAAGAAGGCGGAGGTGACAGAGGAGGCTGAGGTGGCGGCGGAGGCAGAAGAGACGAAAGACTTAGGGGCTGTTTGGTATCGGATTTACAGCGGGATTTAAGTCGGATTTACGCTAAATCCAGCCAAACAGTTTTTGTGCGAGCTTTAAATCCCGGGATTCAGTAAATCCCGGATTTACGGATTTACAGATTAAATCCGGGATTTAGTAAATCCGACGGGTAGCCGGATTTAGTAAATCCGAGCGGGATTTATCCGAAGAAGCGCGCGAAAGGGAGAAAGTTACCTTCACAGCCAGCGAGCTCCCGTTCTTGCTTCCGATCAAAATGCCGTAACTTCCGATCCGGGTTGAAGTCGTCGCAGGAGCGAAGTCGAACAGCCACGAAGGAGCCGAAGAAGCGACGCCTGCAATCTCTACACCTCCTGCGAAAGCAAACGGAGCCGAACAGCAACGACGAAAATAGAAGATGAAAGGCAAACCCTAGACGCCTTATTATTGATTAACTTAATTAATATTTAAGTAAATTAATTAAATAGTTAATTGTATAATTAGTGCATAAATTAATTATCTAATTTAACTTAATTATATAATTAGTAATTAAATATTAATATAATTAGATTAATTAATATAACTTAATATATCTATTATTAAATATATAATTAATTGTATACATAATAATTAATGGGTAATTTGTACTTAACATATTATTAAATTTATAATACATTATATTTTTTATTTTTAATTATAAATTTATTTTTAAGTTATAATTATCTTCTTCACATTTAAATGACTAACTGCTATAAATCCTGAAATATGTTACCAAACAGTTTCTCCAGATTTAAGAGGATTTAACATTTGGCATACCAAACAGTTTTCAGGATTTAACACATTTCAGATTTACTAAATCCGGATTTACAGGATTTACTAAATCCCACTAAAGTTAAATCCCACTTGTTGCCAAACAGCCTCTTAGGGGCTGTTTGGCAACAGGATTTATGCAGGATTTGAGCAGGATTTATACTAAATCCTGCCAAACGGGATTTGAGCGCCCCCTAAATCTCACGGCGGAATAAACCCTATGGATTTACTAAATCCTCTAGTTTGGCGGATTTACGGAATTTGGCCGAAGAAGCGCGCGAAAGGGAGAAAGTTACCTTCACAGCCAGCGAGCTCCCGTTGTTGCTTCCGATCAAAATGTCGTAACTTCCGATCCGACAGGAAGGGAAAGTCGAGTCGAAAGAGCGAAGTCGAACAGCAACGAAGGAGCCGAAGAAGCGATTCGTGCAATCTCTACACCTGCGAAGCAACGAACCCGAACAGCAACGAGGAAAAGAGATGATGAAAGGCAAACCCTAGAAGCCTTTTATTGATTAACTTAATTAAAATAATTTAAAATATTAATAATTAAGTAAAGTAATTAAATAATTAATAGTATAATGAGTGCATAAATTAATAATTTAATTTAACTTAATTGAATAATTAGTGATATAATTAATAATTAAATATTAATACAATTAACTTAATTAATATAACTTAAAATATATATAATTAATAGTGTAAATAATAATTAATGAGAAGTAGAATTATTAAGTGATTAATGAGATAATTAATAATATAAGTTATATAATTAAAACTAACTAAATAATACTTAAATAATTAATAAATATTTGTAGATTTATTAGTAAAGTAATTAGTTATTTCAAAATAATTAGTATGATTAAATATAATTTCAAATAGAATAATTACTATATATATTATTATAAATAAATAAATAATTAGTATTAAAATATTTAAACGTGTAATGAGATAATTAATAATATAATGAATAATTAAAGCTATTATAAAGTAATTTGATAAATAATATTAGTATTAGTCATTAAATAATTTAATAATTAAGTTAATATCTAATTAAATTATTTATCATTATAATTTGTTAACAATAATTAAAATTAAAATTAATAAATAACTTGTTCTTAACATGTTATTAAATTTATAATACATTAAATTAATTTTTAAATGAATCAAATGTCTTAAATCTTGGATTATGTTGGCAAACAATTTCATAGCTTTAAAAGGCTTTAACAACTATTTTATCAAAGAATTTTCATGATTTAACTTGCCCGGGATTTATTAAATCCTCGATTTACATGATTTGTTAAATTCAACGAAAGTTTAATCCTACTTTTGCTAAATAGCACACTAGCTTCAATTCGAAAGAGCAAGAAAACACGGGCGGGTCAAGAATATCAAGCCACACGTAAAATAAATTGAATAAATGAGATCAAGGAAGGGTACTAGATTAATTAAATAATTAGTAGTATTATTAGTATTATAATTAAATAATCTAATTTAATTAAATTAAATAATCTAATTTAATTAAATTGAATAATTAGTAGTATAATTATCATTAAATTAGTTTAATTAGTATTTGTAATCCATTAGTTATTATAGCTATTAGTAGTATAATTGTCATTAGATTAGTTTAATCTTTATCTAATTAATTAAATCATTAGCATAAGTATTTGTGAAGTAATTTATATTTTCAAAAAATAATTTTTTTTGGAAGAAAATGCAAAAAATTGCATTAAGCTAAAAGGAAAACATATACAATCAAGAAAGTCCTAAAGCATCACATTCCTCCTTTAAACAAAACATGAATGAATGAGGAATACCATTCTCCAGAAGATCACCCCAAACGAAAGATCTCTCTAAAGTCAAATTAGCACAAATATCAGCTAATTTGTTCTTACATCTATTAGCCAAAGAGAAAACAACTTGATTAAAATTTAGCAAAAAAGCTAAATTTTCATCAATTTTTTTACTAACCTTCCAATCCTGCATCGAATTTTGAAGCATCTTCATGATATTGAAATTATCTCCCTCAATGATGATTCCTTGAGCTTCAAACATCCACTCCTTCACTACATTTTTCAGATAGAGGATAGCCAAAAACTCTAACTGAGAGATATCCCAGTGCAAACATCGGGTACCAAAAGCTCCCAGAAATCTGCCATTCCCATCTCTAGCAACACCACCAATACCAGCCAAATTATTTCCTTTAAGAGCAGCATCCACATTAATTTTAATCCAACCGATTGGAGGAGGATACCAAGGAATTAATAGCGTATGCTGATTAGTATCGCAGTTTTTCGGCTGAACATTCAGAAAATTTTTCTTCACAGCATAAGAAATTGCATTTGCTGCTATAACAATATCTGAATCTTCCTTTTTCCCATGTACCATCTTACATCTACTCTTCCAAACCAGAAAAATAACAGAACATAAGATATTGGCAATACAAACGTCCTTCTTCACAAGCCTGTACAGACCATCTTTGCAATCCAGGAAGTCTTTATACATTGGGATAGGAAATCCCCATCTATTCAGTACAATGATAACTGCCCGAATTTTACAACAATTACCAACTATATGACTGTTATCCTCAATGTCTTCACAACCTCTCGGACATCCAGCGAAGGTGCTCAGTTTCCTATAGACTAGGAAAGAATTAGATGGAATAGCCTTCATACACAGTCTCCACCAAAAGAATTCTATTTTCGGGTTTAACTTCAATTTCTTTAACCAACTCCAATGAGCATTCTCAACTTCATGATCCAAAGTAGCTTCAAAAGCCAATGCTGTAATAGTCTTCCAAGAAAATTTGTTATTCAATTCCAAAACATCACATTCTCTATTGGCTATGATCGGAATGTTGGAAATTAAACTCATCAGTTGTTCACCAAAGGTCTCCTTGAGTACTTCTAAATTCCAGGTTCCATTAGAAATAAAACAATTGAGTTTAAAATCTGAAATATTTTGAGTGTTGACAAACGTGGGCCAAGAAGCAATACATTTATCCAAAATCTAAGAATCATTCACCCAATTAATAGAATTCCCATTTGAAATTCTCCATCTTACAATGCTTTTAAGGAATTTAGCTCCCATGGTGAAAATCTTCCAAGTTGAAGAACTTCCACCCTTCACCGAATTAGACCAGAGATCTCCTCCATACTTTGCTCTAAGGATTTGATTTAATAACGAGTGAGGCTTCACATAGAAATTCCAAGCAAATTTGGCTCTAAGAGGTCCAACTCTAGATACAGCAGAAAACAGTCCCCTACCACCTTCCGATTTCGGTTTGCAAAGCAGCTCCCATGAAGCATAGTGAATTCCTGCACTCCCATTGTTTTGCTCCAAAGAAATCCTCTACACATCTTATCAAATTCCTTAAGAATACTTAAAGGAACCAAAGATAGTGTAGATAAAAATTGAGGCAAGGAGAGAAAGGCCGATTTAACTAATACCAATTTACCTTCTAAAGACATGCACTTCTTCCCCCAAGTATTGAGCCTATTTCTAGCAGCTTCCAGCAGGATCTGAAAATCCGAAGCCACCATCCTCTTAAGTGTCATCTTCACACCAAGATAATTGATTTCCTTCACCACTTTAAATTTAAGCTTCTTAACAATCTTTTTCTGAATGCTTCTATTAGTGTATCTCCCAAACATTATCATAGACTTAAAGATGTTAACTTTCTGTCCAGTCCAATTACAATAGTTGGAAATGATTTTCTTCAATTCCTTAACCTCTTTGTATTTAGCCTCCGCAAATAATAAGATATCATCGGCATAGAGTAAATGAGATACTCTAGGAGCCAAAGGAGAAATAGAGATTCCCTTACCATTTCTTCTTGCAATCAAAGCATCCGACAAAATCTGAAAACACAAAATGAATAAAATAGGCGACAAAGGACATCCTTGTCTGAATCCACATTTACCTAAAATCCATCCAGATTTTTTCCCATTTATAAGAATACAAAATTTAGGATTGATAACACATTGTAAGACAAGTTCCAAGAATTTTGCAGGGAAATTAAAGTTAAAAAGAGATTGCCTTAATGTTTTCCAACCCATACTATCATAAGCTTGTTCCATGTCAAGCTTGATAGCAAACATACCACTTCTAGCTTTGGACCATCTGAATTTACTGAAAACCTCTTGAGCCAACAGCACATGCTTAGATAATGAACGTCCTCTCACAAAAGGCGCATGATCATTTGAAATGAGCTTATGTATAACTCTCTCCATTCTGTTAAGTAACATCTTAGCAATCAGCTTATAAATTGTCAAACAAAGACTAATTGGTCTATAATGGGCTGGTTCTTGAGGATTCTTAATCTTGGGAGTTAAAACAATCATAGTTTCCTTCCAAGATTCATCCATATTTCCTGAAATCATAAATTGTTTCACAGCTATCCATATATCTTCTTTGACAATTAGCCAAAAATCTTTGATATGAAATCCCATCAACTCCTGGAGAGATATTCCTCTTAGAGCTTTCTACCACCACCTGAAGTTCTTCCTGTAGGAATTCAGCCTCCAACATTCTCTGGTCTTCCTCATTAAGAACATTAGAAGGACTCGGCCACCCTTCTAAAATGCATTCCCTAAATTTCCATTTGAGACTGAAAAAATATGAAAAAATATTCTGAATTACAGATTCATCCTCCGAGTAAATACCTCTCCCAGATTTAATGTGACTGATCTAGTTTGAACTACGTCGAGCATTAGCAAATGCATGAAAGAATGAGGAATTATAATTCCCTTCATCCATCCATTTAGTTTTGGCTCTTTGCCTCCACCAAGTGTTGATCCTAGCCAAAGTAATATTGAGTTCATTTATTTTAAATCTCAAAATCTGCATCTTCTCCACGGATAACTCCCCTTCAGATTCTTCCAATTGGATTTCCAATATCTCATCCTTTAACTTATCTCTTAAAGCCTTTAAACCTCTGTACTTGGCCTTGTTCCAGTAGAAAAGTGCTTTCAAAGCCCTCTTGAACTTTACATTCAAAATAGTAGCCGGATCCCCTCTACAATTTCTATTCCAAATGCTCTTAACTAAAGCAGATGCACCATAATAAGAAGCCCAAACTTCTTCATACCTGATCATATTTTTGCTATGCACCAAAGGTTTAAAAACCTCCAACAAAATCGGTCAATGATCTGATGCCACACGTGACAGGTGTTTCACAAGAGCAATTTGAATGTAATCCATAGCAATGGTATTAATAAGGCATCTATCTAGCTTCTCTAGAATGCGAGCTCCACCATTCTTGTTGTTGCACCAAGTATATCTTGGTCCCATTGACTTTACTTCATGCAAATCATTTCTAATCATGAAATTTGTGAAATCTTTAGACCCTTGGTTAACTGAAAATTTTTTCCCTCCTCTCTTCTCGGCTTGAGAAATAATGCAATTGAAATCACCCCCAACTATAAAAGGGAGATCACTAGAACAATACTTTTCTAAATCAAACCAAAGACTCCTTCTATTCTGAGCATCATTGCTCCCATAGACTGAGGCAACCAACCAGCTACCCTTCCCTGAAACATCAAGCTTCCCCACTATCATTTGAGACGAAGCTTCCATAACAGAAAAATTGGCTACATCTTTCCTCCATAAAACCATCAAACCACCTGAAAGGCCAGTAGATGGCACCTGATAAAAGTCCCAGTGAACACCCAGCTACTTCAACAGAACACAATCCTCCATTATTTTAATCTTTGTTTCCAATAACCCACAAAAAACACACCAAAATCTTTGACAATTTCTTTAAGATATAGAGAAGCCTCTACCTTCTTGGCTCCTCTACAATTCCAAAAAAGAAATGAAGACATTTAATTAGATAAGGGAGAAGGTCTCCCAACCTTTTTTACTTTACCTCCTTCCATCTTCCTATGATGAGGAATAATATTCCCTGACCCAAGAGATTTGAGCTCCTTAGCCAACTTAGCTTTCTTCTCCAAAGATTGACTTCCTTTCTTCCCACTGAAAGGGATTACCACTTCCCTGCCTTTTTCCTGAGAAAAAACAGGGTCTTGTTTTCCACTAGAAACTGTTTTGCTTGGCTCCTTTTCATTATCAGGAGACAATATTTCTCCTTCTTCTTCACTATCACAGGTAAAAGATTCATCTAATCCAGCCAGCATCTTAAATTTGTTGTTCACTTCCACTGCTCCAGAATTTTCTATAGCCTTTTCCTCCAGACATTTAACAGAAGGACTTAATCCCCCTTGTATAGAATCTGTTACACCAGTTTTCTTCACCATATCTTTAGACACCAACGATTTTGCAATCTCATCATTCAGGTGAACATCTGAATTTAAATTAACCCCCTCTTTAGATTTTTCTTGCTCAGAATTGCTATTCTTAGGAACATAAATCCTCCTCAAATTGAAGTGATTGTTCTTAATACCCAAACTTCTTTTAAAAGCCGTCTTCACCCTTCTCTTTTTCCCATGCTGGACCCTAACCCAAGGGTTAATCTTTGCACTTTCCAACTCATTTCTTGCATTAGCATCCTTCTGCAAATAATTTTGCTCTCCGTAATAACTTCTGTCTGTACCATCTTAGAACAAATTTCTAACTGTTTGCTTCCCTTCCTCACAATCCTTACTAGAATGGCCAATTCTATCACATTTAGAGCGGATTTTAGAAAAACCTTCATATTCCACTTTTTGGAAAAATTTACCTGCATATCCTTTCACCCAAACTCCCTTTGGAAGCTTCATATCAAGAGGAATTCTAATACATATTCTAGCGAATTCCCTCCTGCTCCATTGAGACATATTCCCATCAAATAAATATGGCTTACCAATTAACGAAGCTATCCTGCAAATATTTACCTCATCCCAGCATTGGAGAGGTAAGTTGGGCAATCGAATCCAAACAGGTGAAGAAACACCTTTTAGTGACAGCGGATTAAAATTCACAGACCATTTGTCCAAGCCTATAACATTACCTCTTATCCACCAAGGACCACCTGATAGAACACTGTTAACAGTTTCAATGTCTTCAAATGAGCATAAATTCCATCCAAGGCCCAAACCTGTAATATGAAATTTACCATACTTCTCCCATTGCCTCCTCAATTCCATACTCACCACATGAAAAGGAATCTCATCACCAAAAGTCTTCACCACAATAGCTCTTTCGAGCCTTTTAACATTTTCCATCTCCTTTTCAGAACTAAGTACCACCATATTTCCATCCTCCAATATGCAATCTCCCAGGTCTAGGTTAACAACATTAATGTCTGGTTTTTTTCTCCAAGCTGAATTCGTCCAAACATTATTCTTCTGGAGGCAATTCAGCAATCACTTTCTCCGCATCCCCTGCAAATCTTCTGAAAAAAACCATCCGAATTCTTAGGATTAGAATTCAAAGCGAGTCCGATTGAATTTCCAATATCTCATCCTTTAACTTATCTCTTAAAGCATTTAAACCTCTGTACTTGGCCTTGTTCCAGTAGAAAAGTGCTTTCAAAGTCATCTTGAACTTTACATTCAAAATAGTAGCCAGATCCCCTCCACAATTTCTATTCCAAATGCTCTTAACTAAAGCAGATGCACCATAATAAGAAGCCCAAACTTCTTCATACCTGATCATATTTTTGCTATGCACCAAAGGTTTAAAAACCTCTAACAAAATCGGACAATGATCCGATGCCACACGAGACAGGTGTTTCACAAGAGCAATTTAAATGTAATCCATAGCAATGGTATTAATAAGGCATCTATCTAGCTTCTCTAGAATGTGAGCTCCACCATTCTTGTTGTTGCACCACTTATATCTTGGTCCCATTGACTTTACTTCATGCAAATAATTTCTAATCATGAAATTTGTGAAATCTTTAGACCCTTGGTTAACTGAAAATTTTTTCCCTCCTCTCTTCTCGGCTTGAGAAATAATGCAATTGAAATCACCCCCAACTATAAAAGGGAGATCACTAGAACAATACTTTTCTAAATCAAGCCAAAGACTCATTCTATTCTAAGCATCATTACTTCCATAGACTGAGACAACCAATTAGCTACCCTTCCCTGAAACATCAAGCTTCCCCACTATCATTTGAGACGAAGCTTCCATAACAGAAAAATTGGCTACATCTTTCCTCCATAAAACCATCAAACCACCTGAAAGGCCAGTAGATGGCACCTGATAAAAGTACCAGTGAACACCCAGCGACTTCAACAGAAGACAATCCTCCATTATTTTAATCTTTGTTTCCAATAACCCCACAAAAAACACACCAAAATCTTTCAAAAAATAATTAAGTAATCAATATTAGTTTTTCATGTGCTCTTTAATGTTTTTTCAGTTATATTGTATGAATTCAAGTTGTATTTTTATGTTGTATGCAATATTCTTGAATTTATGATTATCTTCTTCAAATTTTAATCCCTAATTCTCATAAATCCTGAAATATGTTACCAAACAGTTTCTCATGATTTAACATTTTTCTTACCAAATAATTTTCAGGATTTAACACCCTCAGGATTTACTAAACTCTAATTTATAGGGTTTACTAAATTTTAATAAAGTTAAATCCCACTTATGGGCTGTTTGGATACAGGATTTATGCTAAATCCGACCAAACAAAATTAGTGAACTGTTAAATCACACAACAGAGTTAAATCCTCTATTTCCCTCTTTTTATAGTAAATCCCGTATTTACCACATTCAGGAGTTCGGCGTATTTTTGGGATTTGAACGAAGAAACATGCAAAAGGAAGAAAGATGGCAACCTTCACAATAAGCGGGATTTAGTAGAACATGAAGAAGTATAACATAGAAACAACTAAATTTAGTTTAACAAGTTTAATTAAAAATAATTAAGAATATAATACAATTAATAAATAATTATCATAACTTTCGATCCAGTAGTTCCACATAATTTAATAGGATTTTACAACTATCTTACCACATATTTTTTTAGGATTTAACATACCCAGGCATTGTTTCCCGTATCACTCCCATCATTTGGGCAAACTCATCCTAATCTGTTGGTTGAGATCTTTGGCAACCAATCAAGATGTCTTGGGTTCAAAGCTTGTATATGTGATGTATGTTCATTGTATTAATTGGCTCATAAGTCCAAAAAAAAAGCTCCCATCATTGAGAACTATTACAAATATAATTTTTCCTACCCTTAAAAAATTCTTAAGATCATTCAACATAATAACTCCTATTTTCTCTATCTTCCAAGAAGTAAATTGTTTCACCTCCCACTTAGATTGGACTTTTGGATTAAAAGTTTCCATTATTAAAAAGTATAGCTCATTAAAAAGCTTCCAACCATTATAGCATTGGATGAATAAATAATTATTCTTCTAATAATTATTAGAATACAAAATGTTATCGGAGCTTGGAATTAGAGACTTGAAAGAAAGTATAAATCTTTGAGGCATCAAATTTGAAGTAGGAAAAGAAATTATTGAATATACCATGAAATATCATTATTAGGAAAAAAAATCAAATGATTTCTCTATACTGGTAAAAATATATGATGCCTTAAGGACAAATTGATTGACATATCATACTTAGATCAACAAACTAGTGGTTTTTTTTTTTTTTTGAAGAAGCATAAAGCAAATACTATAGAAAAAAAAAAGAAGGGACCAAAAAGGAGCCCCTAACTAATACAGTCATTAGATTCCTTCTTCAAAATACTTATAAATGAAGAAGGAACCTTGTCCATGATTAAATCATCCCAAAAGAAAGAAGCAAAAGTTCCAAAGTTAGCACATAAGTCCGCTAACTTATTACATTCTCTACTAACATGGTTAAAAATAACATAATTAAAAGTATCCAAAAAAAAAAAAAAAACTTATCCATACCTCGATCTCCCTTCTTGATAGACTTATGAATCATCTTGATTACATTGAAATTGTCACTTTCAATGATAATGCCTTGATATCCATGCACCCGATCCTTGATCATCTCTTTAACGGTAGCTATAGCTTGATACTCTAAATAGGTGATGTCCCAATGCATTTGAGATATACCATATGCTGCTATAAATCTGCCTTTATAATCTCTAGCCACTCCTCCAATACCTTCTTTATAAGAATTGAATAAAGAAGCATCTACATTCACCTTGATCCAATTAGGAGGAGGAGAATACCAACGATTTTCAAACAGCGATTGCTGATTGGTACTCAACCTTTCCATTTTGTCATAATTCCAGAAATTGAGAGCTCCTGTATAACTGACAGCTTCGGCTGCAATATGATAAGAACTTCTTTCCTTCTTCCCGTGTAAAATCTCATTCTTGTCTTTCCAAGTAAAATATACTGCATTTCACAGTAATCTAGCGAGAAAAACATTTTGATCCAAAATCCAAATATACATCTCTTCTTTGCTTTCGAATATAGGAATGAAAAAGCCCCATTCATTCAGATGATGAATAACATCCACTATATTCTTACATTTGCAAATTAGATGACAGATATCCTCCTCTTGATTGCATTCTCTAGGACAATTAGAAATCCTATGAATTCTTCTGTGAGATAAAAAAACATTAGTGGGTAAGGCGTTGTTTAAGGCTCTCCACTAGAAATTATCAATTATGGCATTTAGTTTCATTTTCTTCAGCCATTTCCAGTTAGCCATTTCTTCAGCCATGTCACTTGGTTTATCCAAAATTTTATCAGCAGCCATGGAAGTAATAGATCTTCCAGATTCCATGTAAACTAATTCCACTTGGTCTTCTATCAGCTCTGGATTTATATTAATCCTGCAGATTAAATCCATCAATTCATTGCTGAAATATTTCTGTAATTCTGGAATACTCCATTGGTTTTCTGAAATAAAATTTTCCACTCTAAGATCATCAATCAAGTCTCCTTGAGAGTTAACAAATGTAGGCCATTTGTTTAAGCATTTGTCCCATATCCATATATCTTTGAATACATCAATAGAATGTCCATTTGAAACATTCCATGTCACAATACTTCTCAAGGATTTACCACCATCTTTGATAATTTTCCAAGCAGCAGAATTTGTTTTAATTCTGTTTTTCAGCCTCCCAACAAGATCCATACTTTGGGAATAAAATTTTATGCAATAAGGAATCATCCTCTTTCATGTACTTCTAAGCAAGTTTAGCTCTTAGAGGACCCATTTTGCTCAAGCAAGAATGTATACCTCTGCCACCCAATTCCACAGGATCACACAACTTCTTCCAGCCGACATAATGCAAACCGTGAACTTCGTTAGTTTTATCCCAAATGAAATTTTGGCAAATCTTCTCTACCTCTTGAATAACTGATTTGGGAACTAATGAAACAGTTGAGTGGAATGAAGGAATATATAGAATTACATATTTAACCAATGTAATTCTTCCCACTAATGACATGAATTTGATTCCCCAATTATTAAGCTTCTTTAAAATCTTGTCCAGTATGAATTAGAAGTCTAATTTAGACAACATTTTTAAAGCCAATTTAGTTCCCAAATAATTGAATTCCTTCACTTCTTTGAACCCCAAGATGCCTTTGCTTTTTCTTTTCTTCAAGCTAGAAACTACTTTTCCAAAAAGCATACCGGTTTTACTAATATTCACCTTTTGGCCTGTCAAACAACAGTAATTTTCCACAATACCTTTTATAGTTCTTACATTCTTGAGTTTAGCTTCAGCAAAGAAGATTATATCATCAGCATATAATAGGTGCGAAATGCTTGGGCTGTTATTGCTTACCCGAACACCAAAATCATCCTTTCCTATTATAGCATTGGAAAGAAGCTGAGAGCATAAAATGAAAACGTAAGGAGACAAGGGACAACCTTGTCTAAAGCCGCACCTAGATTTGATCTAGTTGGAAGGAGTACCATTAATTAAAATAGAGAAATCTAGATTCAGCACACATTCAAGAATAAGTTTTGAGAAGAAATCCGGAAAACCAAAGTAAGAAAGAATTTTTTGAAGAGTTGGCCATCCCATTGAATCATATGCTTGTTCCATGTCTAATTTAATAGACACCAGCCCTTTGGAATCTTTAGAAAATCTGAACTTATGAATGAGTTCGTGAGAAATTAAAATATGATCTTGAAGAGATCTCCCACTAATGAATGCAGCTTGTTCAGCAGAGATAAGTTTCGGGATGATGTTTTTCATTATGTTAAGAATAATTTTGGCATCAATTTTGTACACAGTATTGCAAAGACTAATTGGCCTATAGTTATTAGTAGAAGTAGGATTGTTTATTTTGGGAATCAAAACAATCAACGTTCTTTTCCAATCCTTATTCATAACAGCAGTTTCAAAAAAGTTTTTCATTGCTTCCCAGACTTCAGTTTTAATAATAGGCCAATAGATTTTAAGAAAAGAGTAAGTAATACCGTCATTTCCTAGAGATGAACCTCATGTAGTGTCTTTAATAGCATTTTCAACTTCTTCGAAATAGAATTCTTTATTTAATTGATCTTTATCTTTATCATCCAGAACAGAGAGAGCCTTCGGCCAACCTTCCAGAATACACCTTCTATCACGCCACTTGTCTTTGAAGTATTGTACCAAAATGTCTTCAATTTGGTTCTAATTTTCCACCATAGTCCCATTTACATCCTTGATGCTATGAATGTGATTACTATTTTTCCTTGCACTTGCCATTGAGTGAAAAAATTTTGTGTTTTGGTCTCCTTCAGTAATCCATTTGACTTTGGATCGTTGTTTCCACCAAGAATTTAGCCGAGTCAGAGTAGAATTGAGTTCATTAATTTTAAATTTCAGAAGAGAATAATCTTCCATAGAAAGCATACCTAGACCTGTCAATATTGGACCCGACCCGAAAACCCGACCCGAAAATTTCGGGTTCGGGTCAACCCGAACTCGAACCGGGTCGGGTTCGGGTTAGAGATTTTGACCTGTTTGTAAACACGAAATCCCGCTTATTGTGAAGGTGTTTGTAAACCGAGATTTTGACCTGTTTGTAAACACGAAATCCGAAGGGTTGACCCGGAAACACAAATCGACCCGGTTTGACCCGTTTTTAATTAATTTTGGAGGATTTTAATGAATTTTTATGAAATAAGTAAATAATATTTCAAAAAATTATAAATATTATTGCCCAAATTAAATTAATCTTGATTTATTTTAAATTAATTGAAGTAAATCTACCCTTAATTTGATTTAAATTTAAATAAAATGAATTAAATAAAAAAAAATTTAATTAAATATACCCGAAGCGGGTCGGGTCGGGTTGACCCGGACCCGAAGCGGGTCGGGTTCTGGTTCGGAAAACCGACCCGTTTGCAAAAACGGGTCGGGTCGGGTCGGGTTGAACAGTGTCGGATCAATTTCGGGTTGGACCCGAACCCGACCCGTGACCCGTTTTTGACAGGTCTAAGCATACCTACTTCAGGTTCTTTGATTTGAAGCATAAGAATTTCTTTCTTGAGCAATTCCTTCGTTTGATTTAATTCTTTGTGCTTGGCCTTATTCCAAAAGAATAAAGATTTGAGAGACCTTTTGAACTTGTAATTCAGAATTTTAGTCGGATTTCCTGAATCTCTTCTCATCCAAGCCTTTTTCACCTCCGCAAATGATGCTGGATAGGAAGCCCACACCTCTTCGAATTTGATTGTTTTTTTACTGTTTGTAGGAGACACTGAAATATCAAGGAGAATTGGATAGTGGTCAGACGTGATTCTGGGAAGATGTTTAACAATCATCTGTTGATTATAGTTAACAGCTGTAGCATTGACCATGATCCGGTCTAATCTTTCCATTATCCTTTCATAACCTTTTTTGTTGTTGCTCCAGGTCATTCTAGGACCAGTGAACTTGAGCTCATGGAGATCATTGGAAGACATGAAGTAATTCATCTCTCTCGGTCCCAAAGAGAAGGTGAATTTCCTACCACCAATCTTATCTTCTTTAGCCAAAATAGAATTATAATCTCCACCTCTCACCAAAGGCAGATCTTTGGAGATATTATTTTTAAGCCATTCCAAAGAACTCTTCTATTGAGTACATCAGTGCTACCGTATACAGTTGCTATTCTCCATATCCCTTTATTGAGGATATCCAAATCACCTATGATGTATTGAGATGAAGACTCAATTAAGTTGAAATTCACTTGGTTGCTTCTCCACAGAAATAGTATGCCTCCTGATAAACCTGAAGACGGAACATAGTTGTAATTCCATCCTTTACCAATCAAAGATTCCACTTCTTTATTCTCTTAAGAGACTAGTTTAGTTTCCAATAGCCCAACAAACATAACATTTTGATTTTTTACTACCTCCTTGAGGTACCCTCTTTTTCTTGGCTCCTCTACAATTCCAAAATAGGATGGAATTCAATTTTGGATCATAGGGGAATGAGCTCCCCCTTTCTCCTTAGCATCTTCTTCAATTTTTTTGGCCCTTGTATTAAGGCTGATTGGTCCCAAACTCTTTAGCTGCTTAGTACCTCTCTTCTTCACAGTAGATGAAATCTCTTCGCATACTTTAGTTGCTACTTCAATATTCTCTATATGAATGTCTTCCCGATCCTTTGGTTGTAATCCTTCCTCGGTTATTTCACCTTCCTCTGCTAAACTCCCCAGAATATCGAATTTTTTTACTGAATTTGTAGTTTTAACTCCAGAAATCTCTCCAATTAATATCCCCGCAACGGCAGAGCTTTTTTCAACAGTATTATTGTGTTTTGAACCAACATCTGCTTCTTTCTGATTAAAATCAATCGAATCAGATGGAATTTGACTGATCAAATTATTCCTAGAGTTTCCCATGAATGAATTGCTTAGTTTAGCTACTCCAACTATTTCTAATGATCTTCCTTCCAAACTGGAATTTGTCTTTTTTAATTCCTTGCTCCCATTTGCTTTCTTTTGAAACTTCTTTGCTTTGTAGTCTACTTGAATCCAAGGTCCATAGCCAACTTCTCTATCATTATCAACAGTAATTTGATTTTTATCATAATTGTTGGAATCTCCATTTCTAGTTTTGCCTTCATTGGTTTGAATTACATTAACTTGTTTATCCTTGTTTGAAGTAGAATTCTTCATACATTCCTCCATTAGATGGCCAAATTTACCACATTTGAAGTAGTAAGTTGGTAGCCTTTCATATTCCATATTCTCATAAAATTTACCAAGCTCTCCTTCCACCCAAACACCCAAAGGAAGCTTCTCATCGAGTTTGATCCTTACACAAACTCTAGGAAACTCTCTTCTAGACCACTGGAACATATTTCCATCAATCAAATAAGGAATCCCTACCAAAGAAGCAATCCTACAAACATTCACTTCATCCCAACATTGAAGTGGTAGATTTGGCATACGGATCTAGATTGGAGCTGTAAGGCCTTTGAATGAAGTAGGTGAGAAATTCGCAGCCCACCTGTCCATTCCCACTATGTTTCCATTAACATAGCAGGGTCCTGATGTAGTTATTTCTTCCAATGATTCTTGATTTTCAAAAGCACACAGCACCCATCCAAGTCCAAGTTGGGTTAAATGAAATTTACCGTATTTGGACCATTGTCTTCTTAACTCAATGCTGATGGCATTGAAAGGGATGTTATTACCAAATATCTTAATCACCAGTGACTTCTCCAGTCTCTTTGAATTTTTAAATTCTTTTCCCACATGCAGTTTAACAGCTCCTTCTTCGTTAACAAAATTTCTCCAAAATTAATATCAGAGACTTTGATGTTCTCCTTTTTTTTCCAGGCATTTAACCCCTGTTTATCAGTGACAGTATTGAAACTTGCAGCATTGTTGATTTGATTACAATTCCCGAGTTCTCCAGATTCATATTCTCGTACTTTGATCAGGTCAGTACTCCGTTCAGCCTTATCACTACCTTCTTCTTCCATAGACATCGAATTGATTTCTTTAATAACCAGATCTTCAGTAATCTGGTTGTTTTTTTTAGCATAATGTAAAACCACCTTATTAGCTTCAGCAGCATTCAAACAAGAGACTTGCGTACAAACCTCTTTTCGGATCAAACTGTCTTTGTGGAACTTTGTTGCTTGATTACAGATTATTCCTGAATTATCTTCTTCAATTAAAATATATTTCCCTTTACCAATGCAGTCAACAATCTTCTTTTTTTCCTTCAAAAGCACCTTCTTTGATGATCAGTGGCCGCTCTTTGTTAACCCGGAGCGAATTATCCTTCAAAAAACTATTGTCTCCAAAAGCAGGTGGAGACGAATCGAATTGACAAGAGATCTTCCGAGATGATGGAGGCGGATGGTGGAGGTTGACTGAGATTACAGGAGCCTAAGTCCGGCGATCCTCCGACGCCATCGTCGACGTGCGGAAAAATCGCGAAAACGAAATTCAAAAATCTGCTATCAACGAAAAAACGAAGTTTCTCTCTCTTCGCTGAATTCAAAAATTTGTGTGTGTAATTATAATCAATCTAATTGAGAAAAGTTAATAATATGATACATAACTAGTGCCACCTTAAATTATCTTAGAGCCCTCTTAGGAACCCGTAACACTTCTCCTCAAATGTGTTAACCAACTGTGAGGCATGCCTGGCTAAGGCAGTAAAATTTGTCGAATACTCTATAAATGATTGGCTATCTTAAAATAATCTCAAAAAACATCACTTGTATCTATTACTATGTTGATAAAGGCACAAACCATGATCATAAGCCATATGTAAACTCCTTCCAATTGATCAAAGAATTCGGCCTTCCCTGGAACGTTTCCTTCTACTAGCTCAATCACTAGTGCTTAGCCTCCCCATCTAACAAAAATATAGGCAGAGGAATCTTTCTCTCAATAAAACATTATATCCCATCAAACATCTTCTCTATTCTTATCAGCCACTCTTCTATTGTCCCTTAAACCTTAGAGGCTTTATCCTAAAAAACATCTAAAAGTGTCTATTTATATCATCAAATCTAACAAAAGAGATATTGCTCTGAGCTTCACCCATAAATTGCGTTACTAGACTGCCAAACTAAAAAAAAAAAAGAATTAAAACTAATAGTAATAGCAGTACTCTACACTGGAGCTATTTGGTTTGCATTCCAACCATCTTTCATATCAGGGTCTTATGGATTTATCAATCAATCACACAACTTATATACAACTGAACAAAATATACACATAAAAATAATTAGAAATGAATACCCAATACTACCCAGAACTATCTCACTCGACTACTACTCAATTCCTACAACTTTATTTATAATTAGTCATTTGAAACTACTACTCTGATATCAAAATATGACTCTCATAACCTAACTGAAGTCCCATAGATAGAACATTTCATATCATGTTGGATAGTGATAAACCAAGGCCAAAATATAGTTTTGGAGAATTTTTAGATTTCTTTTAATTTTAAATAGACAACAGAGCTACTGAAAATATCCAATACACAGTAAATAAAGTCATTAACACATTTCTTTCTTTTTATTCAACTTCAAAATGTTAATATATAATTAAATATGTATACTATAGTATATGACTACCCAAAAAATAAAGTAATAAATAAGAAATACTATACAAATTCTATAAAATAAAAAATATCTATACAGACTCATACATATTAGGACATGTAACCTCAGCTACTCAACTAGCTCTTTCCTCCTTTTCTAACCTAAAATAGAATGTAGAATGCGTGTTAGCCAATACAGGTTAACAAGTCTCACCTACCAATCTTAATTATTAATAATTAACACTTTATGCATGTGTAAAATTTAAAAGCAATTATTAGCAAGCTATTATACTGATCTGAGCAATGCTAATAGATAATATAAACTAAATAGACTTTATACTAAAAGTAAATAAATAAGTATTTCATATATCAAAGTTGAAAGTTACATATTTTCATTCATACCTTTATACCTCACATAAAAAATGTTAGAATTTAGGTCTTTATGACTTCATATGCAATCATATCAGAAAATTGGACCTTATGACCCTCAAATTCTTAGCACATAAATTTTTTAAAAAATTTATACCATTATGACTTTCAGAGAATTCAATAGAACAAAATTTCCTCCAACATCAAAGCTCCTAAAAATCACATATTTTCAAATATATTAACACATATATAATGCATTGAAATAAAATAATGTAAATAAATAAATTTTAGAAAAGCACTTAATGCTTTATTGTTGGCAACATATTCAACACCCGAGTTAAATTTTATAAGATTACAAAGGATTATTCATAGTAATATTTTGAATATTTAATTATACTATTACATTATTTTTGAAATAGAATAATTATTTAATAATCCAAAAATAGTGCACTTTTTAATTTACACGACAAGAAATTAAAAAAAAAAAACCTAAATGTTTAGAATGATCATATCTACAATATACATAAGGTTACATTGTGAAAGTTTAATAGATATAAAAATATCCACATTTATATGCTATGAAATTATAATTTTAATTAGAAAAATTTCTAAAATTTTAGAATTTAAACCGTAGATTTAGGTAGAATGAAATATACCTAGATCTACAAAACTTTTAAAATTGGACCAATAATACAAAATTGACTAGAGTGTCCTAAAATAGGCATCTCTCTCTAAAAACTTTGCCACTCTTTCTATAGCTAGTTGCCTCGCTTTTGGGGGGGGGGGGGGGGGGGGGGGGGGAGGAGGCGGAATTGGCAAAGTGAAAAAAATGATATTTTTATAAAATTTGGACCTAGCCCAGCGATGCATAACCATGTAGCTGAAAGTTCATTATGGTTGTTAAACCTTTATAAATTAGAATGAGGACAACCAAGAGTAGGGGGGTGAATTGGTTATTTAAAAAATTTCTTAAGGTAAAAAGGAATTATTTTTGAAATATTTTTGAATATTTTAAAATGAACAATTTATGCGGAAGAAATAGTAATTTCACAATAAAAAAATTAGAGATTTTGACCACACAAAAAATCACAAAATAATGCAAAAATTAAATGCAAAAAGTAAATTGAAAGAACACACTAGATTTATAGTGGTTCGGTCAACTTGACCTATATCCACTCCCTCGAAAACCTCCTTTATAGGTATTGCACTAAAAATAGTGTCACTCCTTTTGCACCCACAACAAGAAAGAGAAGCCGTTATAAAATCTTTCCACCGACTCGATGAGGTAGAGTGCCTTGAATCATTTTACTCCCTCTTAGAGTAGGTAGAGAACCTGAAAATCCTTTTACTCTCTCCTATAGTAGGAAGAGAACTTTAGAATCCCTTTTCAACCTCCTAATAAAGGAAGAATACATTTGAATCCTTTTTCACCCTCCCTGTGAAGGCAAAGAACTTTGATTTGATGCTGATGAAGATCTCCCACAGAGCCACCAAGGAATAAGAGTGTTTGAGAAGGATAATTGAAGTTCAAGGCGTGAGAAGTAGAGAGAGAAGCTCCACAATTTTAGGAAGAATTTGGAAGAAGATCTTGAAGAATTCGTGTGGCATTGTTGGAGATGGAAGATGGTGGCCGGTCATCCAATGATGACCGGAACACCAAAAATTCGGTATCTACCGCGAGTCCATTCATGTTGGATTCAAAAGGTAGATTCTCCTTCAATCGAATCTCTTCTTTTCGGATTTTGGAATCCCCTCTTGTCATTAAAGAGGGAGGCTTAAAGGCTAGTGAAAAACCTTTGCCGATTTTAGGCAAAGGGAAGGAAATTATTTCGGTTTTGGATATGCCTAAACCTTTGAAGGCTTACATTGGTGGAGTAAATGACATGGAAGCATCTTCTTCAAAAGGGAGTTTTGCTGAAATTTTGAAGAAGGACATGGTTATTCCAATTACTTCTCCAAAATTGGATAACCCTAATGCGTGGACTAAAAAACCTCACATTAAAATTAAATTAAGTGAAATTCTTGATAATTTGGGAGATGAAAATTTTGTCATTTTGGACAATGAAAAGGAATTATCTAATGTTCAAATCTTGAACAATTCCTTGGTCGTTAAAATTCTTAGAAAATTTTTTCCTTTTTCTAAGTGTTCATTTGAATTAAGAATGCAATGGTCTAAATTTGGTAGTTTTCATATTACATTGCTTAGCCTTAATTGGCTCCTTTGTTCATTTCAAACTCATGAAGCCATGGAGGGAGTCCTTAATAGGGGACCATGGCTAGTAGGGGGTTTTGTGGTTGGCTTAGACATTTGGTCTCCAACCTTATCTCCTTATTCTTTGAATGGAATTTCTTCTCCAATTTGGGTTCATCTTCCACATTTGCCTTTACATTGTTGGGATGAATCCAATATCACTAGAATTGTTTCTAGGATTGGAACTCCTCTTTTATTGGATCGTAATATGTTTAGATGGGGGAGGAGAGAATATGCTAGAGCTTGCATCCGAGTCAATTTGGATTCTAAACTCCTTGCTGGAATTTGGGTAGAAGGGGTTTATGGAAGATTTTTTAAAAAATTTGAGTATGAAAATCTATCTTCTATTTGCTTTAAATGTGGGAAAATCGGACATATTGATTCTATGTGTCCCAATTCATCACAGAATCAAAATCCTATTGTCAAAGAGATCCTCAAAAATTCATTTCATCCTGATAATACCTTGGGACCTTGGATGCACGTGAAGTTCAAAAATAAGAGAAGATATTTTCCAGATTTCAAAAAGGTTTCAACCATGGATAAACCAAAAGCTGTTAGTGTTATTGCCATGGTAGATGTTGAAGATGAAGGGAAAACAGATTCTTCTGTTTCAGAAATTCAAATGGCTGCTGAAAACAAGGTAGAAGATGAAAAACAAAATCCTAACAGTAATTTGAATTCAAATTATGAATTCAAAATTCTGAAATTTGTGGATGAAAGAGTGGAAGTTAGAGATGAAGCTGTTGCTGAAAAACAGGATAATATGGATCAACCCGTGAATGAAAACTGCTCCATTTCGGGATTTCAAAATTCAAAATTTGAAATCCCACATATCATGGAGGTAGTTAAGGTTGTTGAGGAGTTTATTCCAGATTTTTCTATATCAAATACAAATGGACTAAGTGCTGTTAGTCCAACGTGTATGCCTAAATTAGTTGAGGATTTGAACATTCAAAACCCACAAAAGATGGAGGCAGTCAGGGAGAAAGTTGAGAAAGAACAAATTTCAGTTTTTACTACTTCTAAGGCTGCTAATAAAACTGATGAAAAGAAGGAAATTCAAATTTCAGATTTGACTCCTACAAAGGCCACCGAAATTCCTAAAGTTGCTGATTTTTTGGGAGCTAAAAAAACAGATTTTGAAACATTATCTACTTTGGTGGCTGATGTTAGTATAAATGGTAAATATACTAATATCATTGATTCTTCCTCCTCCATCAGCTGTTTTCTTGAATTTCAATAAAACTATTCTTAAGAAAGATAAAAACTTTTTAAAGAAGAATGTTTCACTCGGTTCAAAGCATGTTTTATTCAAAGAACTTCAAGCATTGGGTCCGGTGAAAGAATTACCTAGAAGGAAAATGGCTGAACACAAGGAGAAGAACGTTTTGAAAGGTTCTTCTTCCTTTTTATCCCATTAATATGAAGAAGGATTCGTCAATGGATAGCAACAAAAGAGAGATACTTTTGAAGATGGAACACAAGGTCTTAAAGTTTGGCATAGTTTTACCAAAGTTTTGGAATTTATCATTGATATGTATTTTCATTATTAGTTTTTATTTCCTTTCCCTTACTTTAATTTGTTATTTTAAATTTTGTTTAATTATTTATGAGGTCTTTACTATTTCTTATTCTCTAACTGGATGGGAACTCTGGGATACTAATCAACCCTCGGGTTGTTTTATATTTCGGTATCCCCTGCATCTCAACAGTTTCAAAATAGGTTATAGTGGACTTCATTACAATTATAATAAGTTTAAAATAACAAATTTATGTTTTAATAAGATACTTTTTCATGTTGGAAAAGGTATCATTAGCTTCTTTTGCCTAGTTTGTATTAGGTTAACAACTTTTTCTTCTTAAATGCAATTTTTGCATCTTCTCAAAAAAAAAGAGCCACCAAGGAATAAGAAAAGTAGCTTGATGAAGATGGTGGAAACCTTGCTCGGTGAAATTTTTATGAATTTATCACAAATCCCTCTAACAAGGATCTCTCTTTCCCAAGCTATTTCTCTTCCTTCTCTAAGCAATCTCTTAGATCAACTCTTATGTAAAAGATTTTTCATAAGAGTATTAGAAATCCATAGATAGTGGGCTTAAAAAAAAAAAAAATTTCAAGAGTTATGTCTTCTATCTATCCTTTACGATACACATATCATACTGTACGATCAAAATAATTTAGACTTTCCCAATAAGATTGTTCAGATTAACTGTTCAATAATTATAACATTTTGTACAATACGATCAAAACATTGTATGGTACAAACTATAAAAATTCCTTCTATTTATTTTGGATAATCCTTGGGGTGGCCAATTTTGTACAAGGATGATCGTCTAGTACTATGGACATTGTGCGATATAATTAGTAAAAAATCATGAATTTCATTTGGTACAATCTCTAGGATGACCACTTTTGTGTATAGGAAATTGTATGGTGCAAACTCCATTAAATAATATGACCAATCATCATATTTATCCTTAAATTGATTACCTGATATCAAGGGATTAATTAAAAAAAGATTTTAATTAGGGCGTGGGCGTATAGTATAAACCAAATCATACTGTATGATCAATAAATAATTAGTATCTTGCTTAACCTTTGATGTCTAGGGTTTTGACAAAGCACAACATTTTATACAATATAAATTAAAATTGTACAATACAAATTACTTTGTACAGTACGAAACCAAGATTGTATAGTACAAATTAGTTAAAAAATAACTCCCAAAAACATTTTTTTTCTAATATCTCCCCCTGTGTGTATGCAAGGTTACTCAGCAATAATATCCACCTAATTATAAGGTATGGCTCAAGAAAGGACAAAATATATAATAAAATGAAAATCGATTGTAACCCAACTGTATTTAAGTCTTGAGAAAATCAGAATTCCAAGTGAAACTGATTTTATCAAATGTTAGTACACACAAAAATAAACCAAAATATCATAGAAATAAGAGAAAGCAATATCAGACATAATAATGTTTGTTATCATCAAAATCATAGTGCTTGAATTAGGTTTGCAATAATCTCATCCTTTTTAATAATGTCAAACATTGTTGTTTTTGAATTTTAAAAAGTTGCTTTCCTCTAAACTCCCCCTTAGGTGAAAATCAATTGTAAGAAAAATATGTGTAAGAATTTTTTTAAAATTATTAAATAATATGCACAAAATAATAAGAACAACAAACAAACAAAATACTACTCCCCCTTTTAACATCACAAAAAGATTGAAAAATAGAAGGAAGAAAAAAAAAAAGAAAATAGAAACTATAAATGCATAAACCAAATAAACAGACTCAAAACGACTAACAACTCAAGGTAAAGAAAGAAACATAACAAATATGTAAACTCTCATGAGCATTTTTCAAAATGTAATAAACTTACTCTATAGACAAAAAAAGATCAAATAAGACAAGTGTTGACTTTATTGTTGCTTGAGGATTTAAATTCTAGAGTTTGTACACCCAACTTAACATCTTTACAAGCTAAATTCCTTTATTTAAATAAAAATCTATTTCAAAAATTATAATTAGTTAGAGAAACTTAAACTTTTCAGGCTGCTAGCATGAAATATATCAAATAGAATATTACTATAAAAGTGATTAATGAAGAACTGAGATTTTATAAAATCAAGTATTAAACATATGGGGAAACACAAGAATTTTCTATGATTTAAATATTTACCAGAAACAAAAGCTAATTTAAGTTGGGCTCATTTTGTGCATCTTTTATCAGTTTTCAACGTACTTTGTGCATCTTTTATTTTTGATACACTTAGTGGATCTTTTTCTTTTGACATCAATGCCCATCTTTTGATTTTGGGCTCTTTTTATGTCACTTTTGAATTTTTGACAAATTGCTTCCTTTCTAAATTTTTAAGAATCTCAGTTGTAAAGATTATCTTTAAAATAGAAGAGAAGAGTAACTCACACTCTTATATAGGAAGGAATAATCTACAAAGCAAACATAATATCTCTAATAGGAATAAATAACGTGATATATGAAAAATAAGAAATCTCATTTATCAAATTACAAAAAATATTCATGATAAAAAATGTAATAGAATAAAAGTGTTTTCATTTCAACCATCTAAACTCCAATTTGATTTAGATTTCAAGTTCACACAAGGAATTATCATACAAATGAAATAAGAAGGGATATGAATATTCCTAAGATTCATTTATTCTTCAGGTTTTAATAGTGCTAGTAATTTCTTATTAAAATTTTTAAGTCAGAATAGAAGTGCGTTTATTATAAACAACAAAGGGCATTATAGAGAGTTCATTCATACATTACGGTCAAAGTTGTTGTGAATATGGATCCAAATATTCTGATTTTGTTGATAATAAATATTATTTTTTCCAAACCAAAATTGAAGCACGGGATTAGAGAAGATTAAGATAATTCAATAGCAGCAAATGCCATTTCGTCGGTTGTTAGTAATTACTTCTTGAATATTCAAACGGGCTCCTGGGATGCTAATCAGCTTGGTCTATTATCTACTTGGCATCCTCCTCCTCCTGGGTGGATCCAGATAAATGTGGATGCTTCTCTCAAAAGCAATAATATGGCTGGTATAGGTGGAGTGGCTAGAGACTATCAAGGCAGATTTCTGGTAGCTTTTGGTGAGAAGTGTTGGCATTGGGACATCTCTCAATTGGAACTTTTGGCTGTGGTCTACTTGAAGAAAGTGGTGAAAGATTGGATGTTCGAAGCACAAGGGGTTATCATTGAAGGAGATAATTTCAATATCATCAAGATGCTTCAAAATTCGGTTAAAGCTTGGAAGGTTAGTAGAGAAATTGATGAGAATTTATTTTTTTTGTTAGATTTTAATCAGGTTGTCTTTTCTTTTTCTCTTAGAGAGGGTAACAAATTAGCTGACATTTGTGCTAATTTGGCTCTTGTTAACTCTTTCTGTTGGGAGAACATACAGCTTGGTTCCATTCCTTCTTCTTTCTTGTATTGCTTGAAGAAGGAATGTGATGCTTTATGTAGGACTTGATTGTTGGTGGTTATTTTTTTTGCTTTAATGCATTTAGCATTTTCTTCAAAAAAAAATATTTTTTCTTTACTATTACTATTATTAAATATATATTTTATTTTCCCTACTTACTAACCTTTCAGGTCCACAAAGATTACTTGCAATGCAAATTAGCTCAAGATCGGGTAGATTAGGATTGAATATGTTTGTATTTTATATCAATATATTTTTACCTTTCTTGAGTCAAATCTTTAATATGGTGGATGCCAAGCTAAGTAACCTTATACACACACACTCAGGGGGAGAATTTTGGAGAGTTAGAGATTATTTCAAATTTTGATAAAATCATACAAGAAGATATTAGATTGTCTTGGATAATCAGTTTAAAAATAAAAACCTTGATTGTGGCATCCAACTAATTATAAGTGATTAAATTAATCAAAATAGATGATCCATATCACCCAAGATGATTAGTTTAAAAGATGAAAATAGCCACCAATCATAATTTAGGTAATGTTTTGAGTTTTAAATTTTATTTTAATAATACAGGACAATATGCGTCATCCTAGACTATTTATGACAATCATACCTAAATTGATATAATGATTAGGAGAGTAATTATATTTAAATTGTTCAATCATATCATACAAGATGATCCATCTAGATTGTACTGGATGATATAATATATTTTGTAGGATGATATTCAATCATTTAAGACAAAGAACCAAAACTTTACTCTAATCATCTAGGAGGATCATCCTAGACTTCCTGAGACATTTTTGGGATGATATAGAGATTGCTACACGTTATCCAATATCGTACTAGATGATCTATATGGTATGTTGAACTAATTGTCCCAAATGATCGTAAGTTCATATTGGATGATCTGCATAAATTCTTATATTGATCGTATAGAGCAAAGGTGATCTTCTTGGCTGATAAGGCTTTTTTTTGCTAATCATACAGGAAGATCTGTCGATCGTACTGGATGATTAGTTATATAAAATTAAAAATTAGGGCTTCTTTTGGAGGCTCTCTATTTAAGCAATATTATTAACTTTTTGGAATCTTTTATTATGGAGTTAATCCAAGAGGAAGCTTAGAGAAGAAAGAAGGAAGAAGGAGAGCTTGAGAGAGAGAGATCCTTGTGAGGTGGAGTTTATGAGGGAATCACAAAGGTTACTTAGTGTATGGTGTTAATCATCTTTTTCGAACTGCTACACTAGTTCCTTGGTAGCTCCAAGGAGATCATCTTCAGAATTAGATCCATGTTCTTTGCCTACTCCCAGACAGAGCAAAAGGATTCTCGGGTTCCTGCCTTCACTAAGAGGGTAAAAAAGGATTCAAGGTTCTCTACTTCACTGTATCGGTGGAAAGATTTTGTAAGGGCTTCTCCACCTTACTATGAGAGGAAATGGAGAGTCACTTCAATTTAGTACAATACTTTGCAAGTGAGTCTCAAAGGAGTGAACATAGGTCAGATTTGATTGAACCACTATAAAGCTCGATGTGTTCTTTCTTGTTATTTTCACCACACTTTTTTGTGATTTATTCTGAGATTGAAATATCTGATCATATTGCTATTATGAATATTATTTTTCTTCCACATCAATAATTATTATTTTTATTTTAAAATATTTAAAAATATCAAAATGATTTTCTTTTTGTTTAAGAATTTTTAAAACTACCAATTCCCCTCCCCCTCTTTGTTAGTCTCGAGCTAGTTATTTAGGGTTTAACACTCCTCATAAACTTTTAAGTGATATCAGAGCAGGATTTATAAAATCAAGTTTTAGAAAACTTTTGAATTTTGATTCATAGCTAACTTTGGAAATGGAAACACCATGAAAGGTTATTCAATCACTAGATCACCTCTTTTCGATAATATACCATTTGATTTTTTGAAAACTCGCATGTCTACTTTTCTAAAATTAATTAATTATCGTATGTGGATGCTTATTCAAGATGGTTATTCTATGCCCTTTAGATTAGTAAATGGAGTTAAAACTAAAATACCTTTTTATGAATGGACAATTGATGATAGAGATCCAGCATAATTGAATGCAAAATGCTTGAAATATTTTTTTGTACCTTAAAATCTGAAGTCTATATACGTGTTTCCACTTATTTGATTGGAAAAGAAATTTGGAATAGATTATGCATAATATATAAAGGTGCAAATGAAGTTAAACAATCTTGTTTGAACATTCTTTTGCATGACAATGAATTTTTTTTGTATGAAGCTTAATGAATCAATTTCTGAGATATACTAGATTTACACAAATTGTTATATCACTGCATGCCTTAGGAAGAGAACTAACAAACTATGAAAATGTTAATAAGATTTTGAGATGTTTACTTTTTTCCTTTGATGCAGAAATTACTACCATTATTGAATCTAAGGATTTGAATATTTATTCAATCGATAACTTACTTAGATCACTAATTTCTTAAGAGCAAGGAATGAACCAAAGGCAGCTTGAATGCAGGTGAGAAGAAAAAGGAAAAAAATTATAGCCTTAAAGGCTAATGATTCTGACACTGATTCTTCTATTTCTGATAATGATGACATTGCTTTAATAACAAGGCAATTTAAGATCTTCTTGAGGAAAAAGAAAAAAACATCATCTGAAATGGAACAAAGGTAAGAACCATTAGAATTCCAAAGTTTCTTCTATTATTATTTATTTTGAATGTAAGAAGTCACTACAGAAAAAATGCCCATTACCGGCGGTTCTAACTGGCGGTTCATGGACCGCCGGTGTTACCGGCGGCATAGCCGACGGACGGTTAAACTCCGACGTCCGACCGCCGACCTAGTCTGACCCCAAACCGTTCGATTTCTATTTTAAGGTTATTTTTTATGGTTTTTCTTTGATTATTTGTTCTCACTACACATTTGCAAGTGTTAGAGAAATTTTGGATGATTTAGGTAGTAAGCAAAGATGTAATGTTGTAATCATTTTGTTAGATCTAATTTTTTTTTATTAAGTGTTATTTTAGTTTAGGGTAGATCAATTTTGTTGATTGTGACTTTGAGTTAGAGCAAGATAGGAAGAGAGAGATTGACGGAGAGAAAAGAGAGGGAGAGTGAAAAGAGAGTGAGAGGGAGAGAGAGAGAACAAGAGGGATAGAGAGAGCGAGAGATCGAGAGGGAGAGAGAGAAAAGAGAGGGAGAGGGAGAGAGAAAAGAGAGGGAGAGTGAAAAGAGAGTGAGAGGGAGAGAGAGGGAGAGAACAAGAGAGAAAGAGAGAGCAATAGATAGAGAGAAAGCAAGAGCGACTAGAAAGAGGGAGAGTGAGAGAGAGAAAGAGAGAGGGAAGGGTAGAGAGAGAGAGAGTGAGTGAAAAGGGAGAGATATGGAAAAGAAAGAGGGAGAATAAAAATGAGAATATATGTGAAAAGTAATTCCACTTATGCGCGCTTGTCATTTAATTGACAACATTCGACACCATAAAGCATTGCATGTGTCACCATCTTATAGAATTTTCCCTTAAGTTTGATGGGGGCTTTTCTATCGCACAACAAGCCCGATGCATTCCTCCATTTCAACCATCCAACTTGAATTATGCTGATAATATCCTCAACTTGAATTATGCTGATAATATCCTCATCTAGTTTTAGATACACTTAAGTGAAAACCTTTAGACTCTAAGGTTGACCTCCATAATTCAAGTTTACCTTCAACTCCCCTCTCTAGTCTTATCAACTAGAAGAATAGCATTAACAAAAAGCATACACAAAGATACATCCTCTTGCAAATGTCTAGTTAGCAACAAAAAGCTGACCATCAGTGGGTTGATGAGAAGGCTAAGAAGGCTCATGTGAGTAAAATTTTTTAGAGTTTTAAAATAAAAATTTATTTTAATAAAACTAATTGTAACTCACAGGATGATTTTGTACGAGTTAGAGAAAGTCGGCAGTCCACTGGCGAGGGATCATCTTCAGGATCGGCCCACATTTCTGAGTATCATACATGGTCAGATGTTGTTGGTGGAAGACAGAGGGGAAGGGTATATGGCATGGGTTAACAGACTTATGCTATTGAAGGCAGTTCATCCACCTCTGCATTTCATGATCCAAGTGGAGCTGAAGAATCTGTAAGCGAGAGGGTTGCAGCACTTACTAGAGAGATTGAAGAGATGAAAAGGGTTCAATCTAGAGAGATTGAAGAAATGAGAAAAGTTCAGAATGAAATGCAAGCAGAGTTGCAATCCTACAGAGCTGAAAAACAAAGGAAGAAGGACCAACAGGAGCAGCCATCTGCAGACAGTGAGGATACAGATGAGGATTAGATATTTTTTATGTTTGATGATTGTATTAATTAGAACTAATGAACTTGTGATTGTAACCTTATCATGAACTTAACTTCTAAACTTGTGATTGTAATCTTATGATGAGCTTGTGATTGTATTTATAATTTATGGTTCTGATAAATATAGCGGCGTTTTGCCCAAAATATCTTGCTCTTTCTGCAGGTTTAGACTTTAGGGTGAACCTCCCTCAAATAGAGGGGATGTTGTCAATTTTTTTTACAGGTGCTATAGGTTTTCGGTGGCCAACCGGCAGTTTGGCTGCCGAAAACTATGATACCAGATGGCCAATGCCAAGCCGCCGGTAATGGCATTACACCGCCAATAATAAACCGGCGGTTACCGACGGCCACCAGCGGTGTTACGGTGGACGTCCGGCGGTGTATACTGTCGCTAATACCGACGGCTATAACCACCGGATACAGCTGGTAAATGAACCGGCGGTCTACAGGAGCTTGCCGGAGGTTTAAGAAACAAACGACGCCTGCTTTAACCGCCGAAAGATCGTCGATAATATGACCGCCGGTCAGCCGACGGTCAGATAACCGACAGCGTAACTACCGAAAAACCGCCGGTTCAAAAACCGATTGTCACCGGCGGTATGAGCCGCCGGAAAACCACCGCCAACATAAACCGCCGGTACATGTTTCCTACGCGATTTTTTTCGGCGGCTGGAATACCGCCGCAAAGCCGTCGGTAATCCATAAAACCGCCGGTTAATCTATCGTAACCGCCGTAAAAAACCGCCGGATTTTGGCATTTTTCCTGTAGTGAGTCAGGGCATCTGAAGTTTGATTGCCCAACTCTAAAATCTTACCCAAGAAAGGAGAATGGTGAGGAAGAACTTAAGTTCAAAAATAACAAAAAAAGGGTTTAAAAGGCTTTCACGGTGGATTCAGCATCAGACTCCTATGAAACTGAAGCTAAAGAGGAGGTAACAAACCTGTATTTAATGGCTGATGAATATTTTGATCACTATAATCAAGAAGAGGGAAGTAAGCTTACTTACGATCAATTACTTAAAGTTTATGAAAAAATTCATTCTTCATCTAGGATGCTCAAGAAACTACATGCCGGCCTTAAAACTGGTTTTTAACTTTGCAAAAAGAGCATGAGTGTCTGAGAAAAGATCATTCCACTTTAGATAGCAATCATATAACTTTACTCTATGAATTTGATGAATTAAATAAAAAGCATCTTGATTTAATTAATAAGCATGATTCCTTGAAATGTTTACCTGTTGTACTAGAAAATGCATATAAGGCCTTGATACTCTTGAAAGTGATTTAGATAGTAGGGAGCATACTTTGAAAATAGAAAATTCAATTCTTGAAGATGAAAATAAATTTATGGAAGCTAAATTAATTGCTTTCAAGGAAAATAATAAACCACCCATAATGCTTGATTTTTATAATCCATCAAATTAGCACGCATCAATCAAACCTAGGAAGAGGTATTATAACCCGAGTAGATTAGTAAACCCTTTTTTTTGGTGTTTGATGCTTTTCTTATGGCATGATAGGATATATCTCCCACACATGCGCAATTCACTGTACAACATATTTAGTGAGGATACCTAAAATTCAAAATTCATAACATAACATGCATGCATTTTATTCTTCTTTATGTAAGATGAGACCCAAACCTATTTGGGTTCTTAAATCTTACATCTAATAATTTTATAGGGGTGCTCTCATAGAAGGCCTCATGAGAGCATATGGTACATGGAGAGCAGATGTTCAAGGCATATGATTAGAGATGCAAATCAATACATTTCATTAGAGGTCAGGGTAGGAGGCAATGTAACACTTGGAGATAACACCACCAAGAGAGTGGTGGGGTCATGTATAATTGACAAATCTAAAAATTTCATCATTGAAAATATTTTACTAATTGATGGTTTAAAACACAACTTGATCAACATCAGTCAGCTATATGATAAAAGCTTTAACATAAAATTTCTATCTACCAACTATATAATAAGCTTGAATAACAACATTATTTTATAGGGAAAAAGAATCAATAATGTCTACATGCTTGATTTAAATCACTATAGTGGCGTAAACATAAAATGATTTGGAATAATAATAAAGCCCATTAGAAAGAGAAGCTCCCATTATAAAGAGAAAGTTTACAAAAATTCAAAAATTTTCCATCCCGATTTTGATTCCTTTTTTTAAGGAATTGGCGAGGGAGATGGTAGTGGAGGGCCGCCGACCATTGTTAAGATAGTTGCTATTTTAATGCTTTACATTTTTGCAACTTATGTAGTTTTGATGATTCCAAACATTATTGTTCAAATGTATAATTATCTCCTAACAATTTTAGAAGATTTGTATTTGCTCTTGTGTGTACTAACATTTCAGGAAAAACAAACTCCAAACTACGAAGACTTCAAATCAAACTCAGAATGAGATACTTTGTAAAATTTGAAGTTTGCATTTCTTTGAAATTAAATTGAAAGGGAGTGATTGTAATTGAGTGAATAAAAACATACACACACACATAAGGAGATCATAAAAAATTTATACTGATCGTACTCGACGATATACGTTTGTACGGGACGATCAGACAGTTATCTCCTATTGAGCACATGGAACGAATAGGAACTTGCTTAAAAATTTTTCTAAGTCCTATTCGTCTAGGACGAATTTTATAATCATCTAGGACGATTGGTTCTCTGTAAAATTTTCGTCCAGACGAAATTAAATTATCGTCAATAGCGATTGTTTCTCTGGATAAATTTTCGTCCAGATGAAATTAATAATCATCCAGGACGATCTGGTCTCTGAAAAATTTTCGTCCAGACGAAATTAAATTATCGTCCATGGCGATTGGTCCTCTGGAAAATTTTCGTCCAAACAAAATAAATAATCGTCCAGGACGATCGGTCCTCTGTAAAAATTTCATCTAGACGAATAAATTTTTGTCTAAACGATTAACCGACTTAGAACGGTTTTCAGCAGTTTCTAGAACAGACCTAGTATTAACCGTTCGTACCGGACGAACCTAGTTCGTATGGGACGATCAGCTGTACGAAGACATTTCGTACACATGTACAAATGGGGTCGTTCCAAATCATTTAAGTAAAATCGTCCAGGACGATCCACGATCGTACGGGACGATCCACTGCGTACATAATTAAAAAATTGCAGTTTTTGAGCAATTTTTCTTGTCTTTTGTATATATAGTCTAAATTTGACTGCCATCCAATCTTTTTGTCATTTGATCTTCATGCCTCTTGAGAGAATAGCCAAGGAGAGAGTGGAAGAGAGCATTAAAAGGAGGATTCCTATCATTGGAGCGAGAAGGCTTCACTTGGATTTCAAAGGTAAGAGTCTCTACTTGTGAATTGGGATTACTTCACTCTTTTCCTTCTTCCTTCTAGATTCTTGTGAGAAGATCTGTCAAGGAGATCTGGTTCTCTGTCGACACTTGGAGAGTGTGAACAGACGAAGGGTTTGCTGCCTACACTAGGAGAGTGTGAATAGCCGAAGGGTTCTCTACCTACACTTGGAAAGAGTGAACAGCCGAAGGGTTCTCTGCCTACACTAGGAGAGTGTGAAAGGACGACGGTTCTCTGCCAACACTGTGGATTGTGTAAAAGGATGACGGTTCTCTACCGCACCGGGGAGTGGTGAAAAGAGTGTGTTGTAAAGGCTTCTCCACCTTACTATGGGTGCAAAAGGAGAGTCACTATTGGTATTAGTACAATACTCAGAGGGTGCCTCTGGGGAGTGGATGTAGGTCTAGTTTTAGACCGAAACACTATAAATCTGGTGTCATTTACTTTAATGTTTTTACGTTTCCGCATTTTAATTCTTAGTCTTAAAAACTCTGTGGTTGAAAAACTTTTTCTACAAAACTTAAAAGAAACAATTTTTATTTTAGTTCAACAAAATTTTAAAAGAGGGCTTAAAATTTTTAAACTACCAATTCACCCCCCTCTTGGTAGCCTTTGGGACATTAACTTAGGCTTAACAACCTAATTACTAGACTCAACAAGTGGTATCAGAGCTTCATTTCAAAATCATAAGTTTGAACTACTTTTTGATTAACGTAGATGGCTACATTCGAAAATCGAAACACACCTGAAGGTTACTCTATCACTAGACCTCCACTGTTTGACAATATTCCTTTTGATTTTTGGAAAACACGCATGTCTACTTTCTTACAGTCACTTGATTATCGCATGTGGATGCTAGTCCAGGAAGGTTACACAAAACCAACTAGATTAGTTGATGGAGTTAGGGTAGAAACACCTTATGCAGATTGGACTATAGAAGAACGTGACTTAGCACAATTAAATGCCAAATGTTTAAATAGTTTCTTTTGTGCTTTAAAATCTGAAGACTACATGCGGGTTTCCACTTGCAAAAGAGGAAAAGACATATGGGATAGACTTTGTATAACTTATGAAGGGACAAATGAGGTTAAGCAATCAAGATTCAATATCTTGTTACATGATTATGAATTGTTTCGCATGAAACCTAATGAATCTAATTCTGACTTGTACACAAGATTCACACAAATTTTCACTTCTTTGCATGCACTTGGTAGTGAATTAACAAATGCTGAAATGGTCAATAAAATACTTCGATGTTTACCTACTGCTTATGATGCTAAAATTACTGCAATTACAGAGTCTAAAGATCTTACATGTACTCTATTGATAATCTTCTTGGTTCACTCATTGCTTATGAGCAAGGAGTAAGTCAAAGAAAGATTGATGTAGGTGAACCACGAAAGGAGAAAAATATTGCACTAAAAGTGGAAGAGTCAGAGAGTGAACACTGACAACCTGAGGATGAAGATGATATTGCACTAATGACAAGACAATTCAAAAGCTTTTTAAAGAGAAAGCAGAAGAGACGTCAGCAATGGAACAGAGGTAAGTTTAACAGAAATGGCAAGGTTTCTAATGAAGTGATTTGTTATGAATGCAGGAAACCAGGTCATATAAAGACTGATTGTCCAAAACTCAAAGCCACTCCTAGCAAGGAGAAGGTAGAGGAGAAACCAATGGTAAAGAAGGGCAAGAAGAAGTTTCAAAGAGCTTTCTGGGCGGACTCAGCTTCAGACTAATCTGAGACTAAAAAAGAAGAAGAAGTCACCAACCTTTGCTTGATGGCAGATAATGTTGAATAATTAGATCAAGAATAGGTATGTGACTTAACCTATGATGAATTGTTTGAAGTTTCTGAACACATGCATGATGCATATAGGAAAATGAAAAAGATGCATGCTAGTTTAGGTTTAGAATTGGAAGAGCTTAAGAAGGAACACGAAATCCTTAGGAAAGATCATGCTTTAATAGATGACGACCACATGAAATTACTTGATGAATATGATGACTTGAATAAAAATCTTGAGATTTTAAAATCATCCTATGCTGAACTTGAAAAAGATTTTAAAAATTTTAAGGATGAATCTGAGAGAAAAACATATCGAATCAATTATACAAATCAAATCTTGGAAGATATGAATTCATTTTATAAATTGACAATAAGAGATCTCGAGGATAATTGGATTCCCCCTAAACTTGAAGATTTTACAAATCCTAAATATTATCCTAAATTCATGAAATCCCTTAGAAGACAATCATATGGAAGAAAACATAGGAATATTTTTCCTAATGTTAAATGTAATAATTGTGGATTTTTGGGACATATAGCTCACACCTGTACTTTGAAGATGAAATCTAATTTGGTGTGGAGAACTAAGATGCATAAACCTAGACATATCATATATGCATCTGATTATAAATTTCTTAAAGGTGAACCCAAATAAGTTTGGGTTCCCAAGTCTAACATTTGAGAATTTTGCAGGATTGCTCTCACACAAGACCTCGTGGGAGCATATGGTACCTGGACAGTGGATGTTCAAAGCTTATGACTGGAGATACTGCTCAATTCATATCGCTGGAAGCCAGGAATGGAGGTAAGGTTACACTTGGAGATAATACCACAAAGAAAGTGGTTGGATCAGGTATGATTGGAAATTTCAAAAGCTTTTTCATAGATAATATGTTATTGGTTGAAGGCTTAAAACATAATCTGTTAAGTATAAGTCAGCTATGTGATAAAAGCTATAATGTGAAATTTTTACCTACTAGCTGCATATTAAGCCTAAATGGAAAAGAAGTCTTAAATGGAAAAAGGGTTAACAATGTTTACATGCTAGATTTGAATTCTATTCTATCTCCTACTGCTTTTTGTTTAAAAACTGTTTCTGATGAATCATGGCTTTGGCATAGGAGACTTTGTCATTCTAGTATGAAAAACCTTAGGAGAATTACCCAAAAGAACTTAGTGAGAGGTATACAAAAACTAGACTTTACTAAGGACCACCTTTGTGATGCATGTCAATTAGGAAAACAAGTGAAGTCCTCTTTTAAGTCCAATAAGGATCTTAGGACCAGTAAACCTTTGGAAATTCTTCACATGGATCTTTTTGGACCAGTAGGAACTGTAAGTCTAGGAGGGAAGGTATACGGATTTGTTATAGTGGATGATTTCTCAAGATTCACCTGGGTTAGATTTCTTTTTCATAAAAGTGAATCATTTGAGGAATTCAGAAATTTTTCAACTTGGATTCAAAGAAAACTAGGATGTGAAATAATTTCTTTACAAAGTGATCATGGAGGAGAATTTGAAAATGAAAGATTTAAAAATTTTTATAAAGAAAAAGGGATTGATCACAATTTTTCTGCACCTAGAACCCCTCAACAAAATGGGGTAGTTGAAAGGAAAAACAAAATATTAATAGAAGCCGCCCGAGCAATATTAGCAGAATACTCACTTCCTAGATATTTTTGGGCTGAGGCGGTTAGCACTGCATGTTATGTTCTGAATAGGGTGAATGTAAGATCAAATTTAAATAAAACACCCTATGAGTTGCTAAAAGGTAGAACACTTAACTTGTCACATTTGCATATTTTTGGTTGCAAGGTGTTCATACATAACAATGGAAAATCTGCCTTAGGAAAATTTGATCCAAAATCAGATGAAGGAATTTTTGTTGGATATTCAAGTGTTGGAAAATCTTGTAGGGTATTCAACAAAAGAACTTTAGTCATTGAAGAAACCACACATGTTGTATTTGATGAATCTGGAAATTTGGAAGAGCCAAATATTGTTGAAGAAGAGATTGAGGAAAACTCCCAAAAGATTGATAAATTAAATTTGGAAGAAAATATGGAAGAAAATTTGGAAAGAGAAAACCCTTTGCCTAGAGATTTAAGATTTTCTAAAAACCACCCAAGAGAATTGATTATAGGTGAACCTAGTGAGGGTGCTAGAACTAGGCGTGGATTAAACAAGGAAGTTAATCATTCAGCCTTTATTTCAACAATAGAATCCACTATTATTGATCAAGCACTTTCTGATGAATTTTGGATATTGGCCATGCAAGAAGAGTTAAATCAATTTGTAAGAAATAAAGTTTGGGAATTAACTACAAGGCCAAAAGATCAAAGTGTTGTGGGAACCAAGTGGGTGTTCAAATATAAAATGAATGAGTGAGGAGTAGTAATTAGAAATAAGGCTAGATTAGTTGCTAAGGGGTATAATCAAATTGAAGGGATTGATTTTGAGGAGATCTTTGCCCCTGTAACTAGACTTGAAGCAATTAGGGTTTTACTAGCCTTTGCCTGTTTTAAAGGTTTTAAATTGTTTCAAATGGATGTAAAAAGTGCCTTTTTCAATGGGGTTATTGAAGAAGATATTTTTGTAGAGCAACCTCCAGACTTTGAAAGTTCAAAATACCCAAATCATGTTTTTAAGTTAAAGAAGGCATTATATGGATTGAAATAGGCAACTAGAGCTTGGTATGAAAGGTTGAGCACCTTCCTACTTGAAAGATCTTTTGAAAAAGGAAGTGTGGATACAACTCTTTTTTTAAAGAAATTTGGAAAGCATATACTCATTTTTCAAATTTATGTGGATGATATCATTTTTGGATCTTCAAATAAAAATCTTTGTGATGATTTTTCTAAAACAATGAGTAGTGAATTTGAAATGAGTATAATGGGAGATTTAAATTACTTTCTAGGTTTTAGCATTAAGTAACTTGAGGAAGGAACATTTCTTAGCCAAACTAAATATATTAAAGACATCCTCAAGAAATATGAAATGGACAATGCTAAACCTGTTAGTACACCCATGAGTTCCTTAGTTCAGTTGGATAAGGACCTTAAGGGAAAATCTGTTGATCAAAAGAAATATAGAGGGATTATTGGATCTTTGCTTTACTTGACTACTAGCCAACCAGATATAATGTTCAGTGTTTGCTTATGTGCTAGATTTCAATCAGATCCAAAAGAATCACATTTGACAGCAGTGAAAAGGATTTTAAGATACTTGCTAGGAACTCAAAACTTAGCAATTTGGTATCCTAAGTTTAGCTCTTCATTTGAAATTGTTGGTTATTCAGATTCTGACTTTACAGGCTGTAGAGTGGATAGGAAAAGCACTTCTGGAACATGTCAATTCATTGGAAATTCATTAATTTCTTGGTCCAGTAAAAAACAAAATTCAGTAGCCCTATCTACTGCAGAAGCAGAATATATTGCATTAGGAAGTTGTGTGGTACAAGTACTTTGGTTAAAACAACAGTTAATTGATTTAGGATTAACCATAGGCACTATTCCAATTTATTGTGACAATACTAGTGCTATTTGCATTTCTAAAAATCCTATTCAACATTCTAGAACCAAACACATTGATATAAGGCATTATTTCATAAGGGATCATGTATCCAAGGGAGAAATTGAAATCACACATATTTTAACTGAAAATCAACTTGCAGACATTTTTATAAAACCTTTAGCCTTTGATACCTTCAGTACATTAAGAACAAGGTTTGGTGTTATTGATTTGAATGCTTAAATAAAAATGTTTTTGCAACATTGATATTTATGTTTTCTTAGTTATTTGTCTTTGATTTTTGTTTTGAATTTTGTGATTTTTGAGTGTTTTGAATGAGTTTATTTTAGAGTATGTGGTTTTGTCTTTGTTTTCTGTGTTTTGAATGTTTTGTTTGTTTTTCTTCAATAAAAAATTCAAAAATCCAAAAATATGTTGAAATCGTCCGGGACAAAATTTTTCGTACTGTACGATGTTTGTAAGATTCAGTTTGCGTGATATGAAACGTTCTGAGAGCAGTTTTAATGTAGTTCGTCTGTACGATCTTATAATCGTCCAGGATGAAACTTTTTTTCTCTCTCAAACGTCGGGACGATTGAATGCAGCGGTTGAGTGGATAAGGCAGTTTTAAATGTGAAGTTCATTCGTACGAACTTTTTGTTCGTCCAGACGAACAGACATCGTTTCATTGTAGGGGACGGTTTTCAACAGACATTAAAATGAATTAACTTTTTGATCGTCCGTACGAAATTTTTTTTGTCTGTACGATCGGTCAAGTCAAAAAGCCTGTACGAAGGGACGCATCGTTGGATTGTGTGTACGAAATGTTTTCGTCCAAACGAACGATAATTTTCAGCCAGGACAAACTGTTTTCGTCCAGGACGAACATATCGTTTTTCTTTAAATATGAAGGCTTTCTAACTTAACAATCACATCTCCAAACTTCCCTTTCAATCCCTTTCGACTTCAAATCGACAATGGCCTCCTTAAGCAAGAGACAAAAGGTATTGGCTAAGAAACCTCACAGAAATGCCTCTGAAAAATTCCTATCAAAAGCAAATGAGGAATCTTTTTCTCGTTTTGCCTCTGCCAAAATAACTCCCTCTCGCATTCTGATTCAAAGCGAGATACACTTTAAGGTAATGCACCTTTTTGCCTCCACCCAGTTTCAATTCATTCTTTCTCTCGTCCACCTTTACAACAAACAAACATTTCTCTACTTTCTAGCCAACATGAGTTTTAATTCCAACCACTCCTGCATAAGTTCTTTTGTTTTCAAACAAAAAGTTGAAATCACCAATCACGACATTGGTGCCTTTTTGAACTTAAGAACTGAAGGATATAGAGCCCACACCCTAATGAGTGAAAATACATTCAAATGGTATGAAGTCAATAATGTGATTAGACAAAGTGGCCTAACCTATCATGTTGCTAGAGTCTCCGGTATGACCAAAAATGCCCGAATCATCCAGCATATCCTTCGATCTTCAATCATTCCTAAAGCTGGTGATAGGATCAATATTACCCCTCTCCTTTCTGTTATAACCTTTTTGATTATGGATTGTAAGCCTATCGACGAAGCCCAACTTATCATAGATCATCTCTATGGGCTTTTCAGAAATAGGACATGCAGAGCAGAAGAGAAAAAGGAACATATCATTAGGACACTTAGTTACATATATTTTGGAAAAGAAATACAACTTAGTGCATCCTGATGATGAATACGAAGAGCCAGTATACTATAATGATGCTTCCTTCAGAGTAATTTTCAAGGAGGAAAAAGGAAAAGCACATGCCAGTACTTCAGAAGAAGAAGAAGAAGGAGAGCAAACTTCTGCACCTCAGTCAGATTATGAGAATCTGATTGAAAAATTTGATAGACTAGAGACTCATGTTGACCAAAGATTTCATCAACTTGATGCTCAACTTATGCAGCAACAACAAGACATTGGTAGCATCAGAAATGAAGTACATGAAATTAATACCAATGTAATGTTGATGGCCTCCTACTTCAACCTTTTTGGTGGCATTCCTCCTCATCCTCCAGAAGAATAGAGAATGAGAGATGAATTTCTTTATGTTTGTTGTACTCGTGTTTTGTTTTAAATGTTTTGTTGTGTTAGTGTTTATTTTTAGTGTTTGTTTTAGTTTGTCTTTATTAAAAAGTTCAGTGTATTTTCTTAGTTGTTTTAATATTATGAAATGAATATGTAATCCTTTTCATTAATATCAATGCATGTTGTACTTGATTCAAATTTGGTTTGTTTTTGGAATGTGGTTAATTTTTATGAATTTCATTAGTCTTATTTAATCTTAATTGTGCTTAAATTAGATTGTAATTTGAGATTAATTACATTAGAAAATCTAGTCTTTCTAAATTTAAAAGTTGTTTATAACTTGTTATAATTAGAACTTTTAAATTCATGTCTATTCATTTATATTACATAAAAGTTAATATTATTATTGCAATATAGATATTTTCTTATTTTGTATTTCTATGCTCAAGTGATATTTATTCACTTAGAAATATTTGAAGTTTTAGATTATTGATTTTGGAAAGATTTGGTCTCAATTACTCTTAAAAATTGTACAAAGAGTACAAAAATAAAAAAGAATGCGCAAAGGTTGCAAATATGAAAAAGAGGCACAAAATTAGCCCAATGTCAAAAGATGCACAAAAATGTGCCCAAAATTTGAAAAAGATACGCAAAGCGCCACATGTAGTAATTCTCTTCTTTCCAAATTCTTTCAATCTCTTAATTCAAATTGATCTTATGTTCATTTATATTCTATTGAACTTTGAAATATAGAATTTTTATACATCTCTCTTGTAATGATTTTCTATATTCGAATGTCTAAATTGAATCATGTCTTTGATAAATTCTTCTTACTTACAATGTTATATCACTTCTTAAATTTTATGAATTTCTATGATTGACCTAATGTTATTAGTTTTAGATTGCATACCTTATGACAATCACCATTTAGATTAAATTTTCAAATGAATTTCATATAATTACTTACATTTCTTGTCTATTTCTTTGGTATCATATAATCACTTTTTGTTGTTGTCAAAAAGGGGGAGAAATTATTGTGTTTGTATGTTTTGTTTTTATTGTGTTTGTATATTTTGTTTTGTTTTAATTATTTTGTTTGCATTTTGAATTTGTGTTTGACTTTGTAATTTTGTTAAAATTTTTTTTTTGAAAAACAAAAATTTTGTTCTTTGGTTCAAAATGCCTCCTTATTTTCATGTATTCATCAATTCAGGGGGAGTTTAGGAGATTTGTTTAAATTGAAACCATACAAACAATAATCGTTTTGCCATCATCAAAAAAGGAGGAGATTGTTAAGATAGTTGCTATTTGAATGTTTTACATTTTTGCAACTTATGTAGTTTTGATGATTCCAAACATTATTGTTCAAATGTATAATTATCTCCTAATAATTTTAGAAGATTTGTATTTGCTCTTGTGTGTACTAACATTTCAGGAAAAACGAACTCCAAACTACGAAGATTTCAAATCAAATTTAGAATGAGATACTTTGTAAAATTTGAAGTTTGCATTTCTTTAAAATTAAATTGAAAGGGAGTGATTGTAATTGAGTGAATAAAAACATACACACACACATAAGGAGATCATAAAAAATTTATACTGATCGTACTGGACGATATACGTTCGAACGGGACGATCAGACAGTTATCTCCTATTGAGCACATGGAACGAATAGGAACTTGCTTAAAAATTTTTCTAAGTCTTATTCATCTAGGACGAATTTTACAATCGTCCAGGACGATTGGTTCTCTGTAAAATTTTCGTCCAGAGGAAATTAAATTATCGTCAATGGCGATTGGTCCTCTGGAAACTTTTCGTCCAAACGAAGTTAATAATCGTCCAGGATGATCTGGTCTCTGGAAAATTTTCGTCCAGACGTAATTAAATTATCGTCCATGGCGATTGGTCCTCTGGAAAATTTTCGTCCAGACAAAATAAATAATCGTCCAGGATGATCGGTCATCTGTAAAAATTTTATCTAGACGAATAAATTTTCGTCCAAACGATTAACCGACTTAGAATGATTTTCAGCAGTTTCTAGAACCGACCTAGTATTAACCATTCGTACCGAACGAACCTAGTTCGTACGGGATGATCAGCTGTACGAAGACATTTCGTACACATGTACAAATGGGGTCGTTTCAAATCATTTAAGTAAAATCGTCCAGGACGATCCACAATCGTACGGGACGATCCACTGCATACAAAATTGAAAAATTACAGTTTTGGGCGGTTTTTCTTATCTTTTGTATATATAGTCCAAATTAAACTGCCATCCAATCTTTTTGTCATTTGATCTTCGTGCCTCTTGAGAGAATAGCTAATGAGAGAGTGGAAGATAGCATTCAAAGGAGGATTCCTACCATTGGAGCGAGAAGGCTTCACTTGGATTTCAAAGGTAAGAGTCTCTACTTGTGAATTGGGATTACTTCACTCTTTTCCTTCTTCCTTCTAGATTCTTGTGAGAAGATCTGTCAAGGAGATCCGGTTCTCTGTCGACACTTGGAGAGTGTGAACAGACGAAGGGTTTGCTGCCTACACTAGGAGAGTGTGAATAGCCGAAGGGTTCTCTGCCTACACTTGGAAAGTGTGAACAGCCGAAGGGTTCTCTGCCTACACTAGGAGAGTGTGAAAGGACGACAGTTCTCTGCCAACACTGTGGATTGTGTAGAAGGATGACGGTTCTCTGCCGCACCGGGGAGTGGTGAAAAGAGTGTGTTGTAAAGGCTTCTCCGCCTTGCTGTGGGTGCAAAAGGAGAGTCACTATTGGTATTAGTGCAATACTCAGAGGGTGCCTGTGGAGAGTGGATGTAGGTCTGGTTTTAGACCGAACCACTATAAATCTGGTGTCATTTACTTTACTGTTTTTACATTTCCGCATTTTAATTCTTAGTCTTAAAAACTCTGTGGTTGAAAAACTTTTTCTACAAAACATAAAAGAAACAATTTTTATTTTGGTTCAATAAAATTTTAAAAGAGGGCTTAAAATTTTTAAACTACCAATTCACCCCCCTCTTGGTAGCCTTTGGGACATTAACTTAGGCTTAACAACCTAATTACTAGACTCAACAGCCATCTTTGGCTATGGCGGTGAAGTCTTCTTCTAATGGAGGTGTTAAAAATCAAATTTTGGTTGAACATAATCATCTAGCTATTGTTTTTAATTAGTGGAAAATGGATATGGTGAATAAGAGTTCGAGAGGCCCTCTCGTGATCAAGGAGAATACTGGAGAGGTTCCTAAGAAGGTTTTTCATGTGGAGGGTAAGGGTAAGTCCATTGCTGGAGATGTTGAAATTGTTACCCCTTGGATGGATAAGAGATCATTAGAATTGAAATCAAACGATCTTTCTGCTTCATCGTTTGAGATGAAAATTTTTTTTAATAGATTTGGGAATTAAAATGCAATCCCCGGACATAGTGTGATAAATTCGAATTCTCCTACCTCTGTTAACATAAATTTTCATGTCACTAGTAGTTAGGGCTTAGGGGAGGATGGTAATGTGGATAATGTTGATCTTGTAATGCCAACTAGAACTGTGAATGAGGTGGATGGTAATGCATGAAAGAAGAGGCCATATATCAAATTGGATTTTAAAGATGACGACTTGGTGTTGTCAGAGGATGGCAAAGCAGTAAAAATGAGGGAAGACATAAAGGTTTTGAACTCGAATAGATTGATGAACTCATTAGTAATTAATGTATTTGGGAAGGAAATTCCATCGCATATTGTGGCGTGGGAAGTTAGATGTCAATGGAATCAATTTGGAAATTTCCATTTTATAACTCTTGGAAAGGGTTGGTTTTTGTGTTCCTTCTGTTCTACTGAGATGGTGGAAGCTATTCTTTCAGGTGGACCATGGTTTGTGAATGGCCATTATTGGAATTGATAGATGGTTGGATGAGTTCTCTCCATTATATGTGAAGGGCCTAAACTCCCCTATATGGATTAGAATGCCTTATTTACCCTTGCAATGTTGGGATGAGGTTAATGTGGCAAGAATTTCTTCTATGGTTGGAAAACCACTAATGATGGATGGAAACATGTTCCAATGGGGGAAAAGGGAGTTTGCAAGAGTTTGTGTGCGAGTCAAGCTTGATCAACATCTTCCCTTAGGAGTATGGGTGGAGAGTATCTCTGGGAGGTTTTTTCAAAAAATAGAGTATGAAAAAATATCCACATTTTGTTTTGAATGTAGTTTGATTGGACATGTGAAAATGATTGTAAATAGATAAGTTTTGTTGTAAAGGAACAGACTAAAGATGATGGAAATTCAAGGTTTGAAAAGGAGGTGGGAGGTATCGAGAGGTAGATACTGATTATACTTATGGCCCATAGATCATGGTTAACAGAAAGAATAATAGAAGACCTGCTCAGATGAAAAATTTTGTGAAGGCCTCGAATATGAAGTTTGTAAAGAAGCAGGTGAAGACAATTATGGAAGCTCACGGTGGGAGATTTGAAGTGAAATCTGCAGTCCAAAACATAGCAGTTGAGAATTCAAATGCTGATGAAAATTAATTTGAGGGTGAAATAATCTTGGATCAGGAGCTCCTTATTAGGGAAGATCATTCTGATGCAGCAAAGGAGGTTGATGTGTAGAACACTAATATTACAGAGAAAGCAGTTGGCGATTTTGGTATGGTCTCTCCCCATGACGTATCATTTTTACTATTAAATGTGAATAAATTTGATGTTTTGGATGTGGAGGGTGTGGACAAGGAGGAGGTTGATGTGAATAATAAAAGTTTTTGTGGTAGTGGGATAAAATGTATTGGTATTGTGGCTAATGTTATTGGGTTGGGAGATTCTGATGGAGGTGGTGGTAAAAAAGGTAATGACTTGGGGGTGAGCAATGTGGTAAAGGATATTGGTTCTAATGGGGATTTGACTAAATTTAAGCTTGCAAAAGAACTCAGATCCTTAGGACCTATCAAAAATATTCCCCATGGTAGAATATTTGATGGGGGAAGTAAGACAAGAGATGCGGGCTCTTCCCCAAGAAGGTTTAATGGAATCAATTGCCTTTTGGAATTATAGAGGGGCCAAGAAGAAAGAAGCCTCTCTTTATATGAAGGAGTTTATAAAAGATTTTAATGTTTTTTTGTGGGGTTGGTGGAGACAAAAATTAACTCTTTTGATAGAGTTACCTTTGAGAGGATGATGGATCCTGATTGGGATTTTTTCCTTGTTCCTTCAGAAGGGTTATCTGGTGGAATTATGATCTTATATAAATCAGATTTGGTATCCTTTTCTATGTTAAAGACATTAGATCAATGTGTTATAGGGGATATTAATGACTTCAATAAGGATGTGCGGATGATTACTACTATATGGGGGCAAGGAGGTTCGTAAAAGAAAATTGTTATGGGATTGTATTCATGAGCATTCCCATAGGAAAGTTCCTTCAGTTATTGGAGGGGACTTCAATTGTATTTTGTCCCAAGAAGACAAAAAGGGTGGGTGAAAGTTTGTATTCTCTCAAGGTCCCATGGAAATGGTAAAATATATGAATGATAATGATTATCATGAAGTTGGGATTGTTGGGCCAATGTATACTTGGTGTAATAATAAAGTTGGAGGGGGATGCATCCTTGAACAATTAGATAGGTATTTTCTTAATTCATTCGCAATTAATAAAATTCAATTTTCAATTGTTAGGCACATAGCCAGAGTGGCTTCGGATCACAGTCCGATTGTGTTGATATTATTTGAGTCGGTTATAAGGAAGAGAAGGTGTATAAAGTTTGAAGATGCATGGTTATATTTCAAAACATCAGCTCATATTTTTCTAAAGGGTGGAAGAAGGCTTATGAGGGAGATGACATGGAAGTTCTAAATAAAAAATGTAAAAGGACCTTGAAAGATTTGTTCTATTGGAGCAAGTTCAAATTGAAGGAATTTTCTAAGGAGAAAGATAGATTGAAGGTGGAAATATTTCAACTTCAAGAGGAGGAAGCTAGAGATGGGTGGTTGAATGAAGAAAAATTATGGATGCTTAGATCAAAAGTCAAAGAGCTGAATATCAATCTTAGTTGTTTGAATACTTGGTGGAAGCAAAGAGCCAAAGTGAAGTGGATTGAAGATGGTGACTCTAACACTAAATGTTTCCATGCTAGGAAAAATGTGAATCAGGTTACTCAAGTGAGAAATTCAAATGGGGTTCTTACCGAGAATCCGAAAGAGGTGGATGAGGTGTTTTTCAAGTTCTTTCAAAACAAATGGAAGGATAGGGTGTGTTGTTTGGAGAATTGGCCTTGCCCGTGGATGGTGTTGGAAGAAGAAGATAGAGATATGTTGAAGATGAAACTTTATGTTAATGAAATAAAGGAGGTTGTTATGAGGTTGGGTAATAATAAGGCTCCTGGATGTGATGGAATGACCCATTCATTTTTCAAAGCTTATTGGAGTATCATTGGGGATGATGTATGTAGAGCGGTGAAGCATTTTTTTATTTCGGGCAAAAATGAGTAAGGAGTGGAAAGATATTATGGTTGTGCTGATTCCCAAGTCCTCTAATCCGTTGACTCCATCTGCTTTTTGTCCTATCAGCTTATGTAATTCTATTTACAAAATTATGGCTAAGGTGTTTTTGAATAGATTGTTTTTGCTTATTCCTAAGATTATTTCTGAAGAACAGGTGGCTTTTGTGAAAGGGAGATCTATCTAGGATAATTTTTTATTAGCTCAAGAGATGTTCAACAAATTAAGGTATTCCAAATTAAGCAATGGTTATTTAGCTATCAAGTTGAACATGGAACAAACATATGACAATATGTGTTGGTTAACTCTCAAAAAGATGATGTTAAACTTGGGATTTCCTATCAAATTCATCTGCCTAGAAATGGATTATGTCTCAGAACCTAGATTTTCTAACTTGATAAATGGTTCTAGCTCCAAATGGATTGAGGGGAGGAGTGGATTTTGGCAAGGCTGTCCACTCTCACCCTTTTTATTTATTTTATGCTCCCAAATACTTTCTAATGCTTTCTTTGGTAGAGGGTTGGATGTGGGTACTAAAATATCTCCAAATGCTCAAAGAATTTCACACCTTCTTTATGCAGACGATGTATTGTTATTTTCATATGCTAATGTAAGAAGTGTTAAGAAGTTGAAAAACATTGTCAAGGACTATTGCAATTAGACTGGTCAAAAAATCAATTATAAAAAATCTTCTTTGATTTATGGCAAATTAATTTTGAGAAGGAGAAAGAAACAAATTTCAAGGATATTGGGGTTTAAACTTGTGGAAGAAATGGAATAAGGAGATTAAGGAAACTTGATTTCCAAATGTTATTGGATGGATCAATAAAAAAGCTGAATGCCTGGGGTAATAGATATATTTCTCTTGCTAGAAGATTGGTTTTGGTAAAAATTGTGTTTCTTTCTCTCCCTATATTCCTTTTTTTGCATTCTCTTTTTCCTTTGATGACTTTCAAGGAGTTTGAAAACCTTTATAGAGATTTTATCTGGAATAAAAATGATGGAAGTTATGGGATGCACTATGTGGCATGGGATTTGCTGTGTAAACTGAAGCCTCGGGGAGGATGAGGAATCCCGTCTGCATTATCAAGGATAGGGCCGCTAAGGGCAAAGTTTGCATGGAAGGTATTGGAAGATCCGTCTACCATGTTGAACTGGAATTTATTGGCCAAGTATGGAGAAATATGGTGGAGTAATGATGATATTAGAGGCGATTCTTCTTCTTTGAAGATCATTTCTAGTGGTTGGAAGGCTCTCATAAATTTTTTGAGGTGGAAAGTGGTGGATGTCTCTAACATTAATGTATTGAAGGATGTTTGAATTATGGAAAAGAGTTTACTTAAATGGCCAACCTTTGTTGGGGTCTTTGATGATGAAAATACAACTCTTGACTTCTTCATTCAAGATGGAAGGTGGGACTTTACAAAACTTTGTTTGTACTTTGGTGAAGAACTTGTGAAAGTGATAAGTGGAGTGCAGATTTTTCATACCCTGCATGAAGATTGTATTGAATTAAAGCTTAAACTGACTAGTAAATCTATCTCAGCTATGCTAATGGAAGATGGCTTGAAGGAAGGGATTAATGTGGATCATGTTTCATGGGTTCACAAATTAAAAGTAAATGCTCGGGTGGAACTTTTTATTTGGCATCTTTGCAAGGATGCTATTCCAACATAAGAGTTTCTATATAGTAGAAGGCTGTCTGAAACTTATTTGTGCCCAATGGGATGTGGAGAGATTGAAGATGTCAATTATATTAATACTAAATGTTCAAATCCTTGGAAGGTGAATGATGTACTGAGAAGATGGGGGTTCAAAATTCCAGAATTCAAAAATTGGTAGGATATTTTGCACAGTCTTAAGAGGTTAGTAGAATCAAATTTGCTGATTGTGCGAATCTATTTATCAATGTTGTGGTTTGTATGGAGCCACAGAAATAAGGTGAAGCACAGTAAAGCTGAAGACAGTGAGGTGATGATTGCTGTTTCGGTTCTCAATTTTGTTAGCACGGCTAAATAGGGAGTAATCCTCTCATATCACTGGGATTTTACTCAGTCCGTTGGACTATTTTTAGAAAACTGGCATCCCCCTCCACCCGAGTGGTTTAAAATAAACATTGATGCTGCACTTAAAGAGAATAATGAGGCAGGTATTGGAGGTATTGTTAGGGATTGGAAAGGAAGTTTTTTTTTTTTTAGCATTTGGTTTTGGAAAAATGCATTGGGACATTGCACAAATGGATCTTTTGGCTTTTAAATCATTGGAAGAGGTGTTACAAGGATGGTTTTAAGATGTAAAAGGTATTATTGTTGAAGGTGAAAATAAAAATGTTCTCCAATTTCTTCAAAAGTTCTACATCAAATCAAAGAATGTGAAGGGGAATTTGGATGGTGAAGCTCTCTTATTTTTTAGTAATTACAATAATGTTCTCTTTCATTGTGTTGGGCGTAAATGTAATAAGTTAGCTAATTATTGTGCTAACTTAGCTTTATCATATGATTTTATTTGGGTTTTCTTTTGTGAGAGTAATCTTCCTTCTTCTTTTGTTCATTTAGTGAAGGAAGAAAGTGATAGGCTGGTATACTCTCATCAGCTTGTATCTAGGCTATTTGGTTCTTTTTATTTTATGCATGTTTACATTCCTCAAAAAAATTGCATTAAATCTGACACTTCTCATTGCTTAAATATTATTGCTGATGAATCTTTCTTGTGGCACAGGAGATTATGTCATACTAGTATGAGAAGCTTTAGAAAGATCACCCAAAAAGACTTAGTGAGAGGGATACCCAAACTAGGGTTCACTAAGGATCACTTGTGTGATGTCTTCCAGTTAGAAAAGCAAGTAAAATCCTCCTTCCGCTCAATTAAAGATATTTCCACTAGCAAACACTTAGAATTCTTTCACATCAATCTCTTTAGATCGGTTAGTATTGCAAGCTTAAGAGGGAATGTCTTTGGGTATCTGATTGTCGATGATTATTCAAGATTTACTTGGGTTAGATTCCTATCTCATAAAAGTGAATCATTCGAGGAGTTTAAGTATTTTTCCACTTGGATTCATATAAAGCTAAGTTATGAAATTATGACAATTCATAGTGATCATGGTGGAGAATTTGAGAATGAAAAATTTGAATCTTTCTGTAAGGAGCAAGGGATAGACCATAGCTTTTCAGCTCTTAGGTCCCCTCAGCAGAACGGGGTAGCTGAAAGGAAGAACAAGACCTTGGTAAAAGATGCTAGAACTATTTTAGCTTAATACTAACTTCTAAAATACTTTTGGGTAGAAGCAGTGAATATAGTTTATTATGTTCTAAATAGAGTGAATGTTAGATCCAAACTAAATAAGACACCCTATGAAATTCTAAAGGGTAGGACACCCAACCTCTCTCACCTCCATATTTTTGGATGTAAAGTGTTCATTATGAATAATGGGAAGTCTCAATTAGGAAAGTTTGACCCAAAATCTGATGAAAGAGTTTATAGGTTACTCAAGTGTTAGGAAATCCTATAAAGTCTTTAATAAAAGAACACTGGTAGTTAAGGAGACCACTCATGCTATGTTTGATGAATGTAATAATTTTAGAGGGTCTTAGGTAGAAGAAGGGGAGGTTATAGAAGTCACCCAAGGATTGGAATCTATGAATATGGAGGAAAGAATAGAGTCTAAAATTACATTGCTTAGAGAATGAAGATATTCTTTGAGTTATCCTAAATAACTAATCTTAGGAGACCCATCTGAAGGTGTTAGAACTAAGCATGGTCTTAGAAAAGGGGTAAACCACTCTACCTTCATTTTAATGACTGAACCCACCAACCTAAATCAAGCCTTATCTGATGAATTTTGGATCTTAGCCATGTATGAAGAACTAAATTAATTTATAAGGAATGTTGTTTAGGAGCTAGTTGGAAGACATAGGGATTAGAGTGTGGTTGGAACAAAATGAGTTTTCAAAATAAAATGAATGATTTTGGAGTAGAAGTGAGGAATAAAGCAAGATTGGTGGCTAAGGGGTATAATCAAATAGCAGTGATTTATTTTGAATAGACATTTGCCCCTATAGCTAGATTTGAAGCTATTAAAGTGCTACTAGCATTTTCTTGTTTTAAGGGATTCAAACTGTATCAAATGGATGTTAAGAGTTCCGTTTTAAATGGGGTAATAAAGAAAGATGTATGTTGAATAACCCCCAAGCTTTGAAATTCACAATTTTACAATCATGTGTTTAAATTAAAAGATGTATTATATAGACTTAAATAAGCACCCATGACATGGTACGAAAGGCTAAGTACGTTCCTATCAGAAGTATCTTTTGTTAAGGGGAGAGTAGACACAACCCTTTTTATAAAAAAGGTTGGAGATGAATTACTGATTGTTCAAATTTATGTTGATAATATTCTATTTGGATATTTTGATAAAAATGTATAAGATGAATTCTCAAGAATAATGAGTAAGGAATTTGTAATGAGTATGATGGGAGAACTGACTTACTTTTTAGGGTTTAGCTTAAGGAAGAAGGATGATGGGACTTTCCTTAACCAATCAAAATATATTAAGAACATCCTTAAGAAATATGAGATGGATGAAGCCAATCCAATCATCACTCCCATGAGTTCCACTATTTAATTAGATAAGGATTCAAATAGTAAATATATTGATTAAAAGAATATAGAGGGATAATTGGATCACTTATTTACTTGACTGCTAGCATACCCGATATTATGTTTAGTGTTTATCTCTATATTATATTTCATGCTGACCAAAAAGAGTCTCACTTAACTACTGTTAAGAGAATTCTTAGGTATCTTTTAGGAACCCCTAACTTAGGAATTTGGTATCCTAAGCATAACACCTCTTTTGAAATCATAGAATATTCATATTCAAATTTTATGATTTGCTGAGTTGATAAAAAAATCACTATTGGAACTTTTCAATTCATAGAATAGTCCTTAGTCTCCTGGTCTAATAGAAAACAGAACTTAGTTGCCCTGTATAATATTGAAGCTAAGTATATTACCTTAGAAAATTGTGTAGCCTAAGTTCTCTAGTTAAAGCAACAAATTCTAGATTTAGGTTTAACTATATGTACAATTTCAATCCTCTATGATAACTCTAGTGTTATATGCATTTCAAAGAATCTAATCCAACACTCCAGGACCAAACACCTTGACAAAGGCATCTTTTTATTAGAGACCATGTTACTAAATGAGACATAGAGCTACATCTTGTAGCCACTCAAAACTAACTAGTTGAAAATTTTCATAACATTAATAATATAGCACAAGTACCCACCATTACTCCCATTAATACACGCCTCCATAAAATCCAGCTAATACCAAATCCCATATCAGCAATAGAAAGTAGGAGAGCAAAAACTAGGAATACATCAATAACAAAACCAGTGCAATCATAGCTCAAGCCCAAAATCCCAAAAAAACTCAACTAGAAAGTGCAAAACCACATCATAATGCCACCAACAATTCACATTCACCAGAAAAGTAAAGAAGAAGACATAAAGCACATCCAATAGCATAAGAAAGAAATTAGCAAACCACCAAAGAAAGTCTCCAACAAAAAACCAACACCAAGGCCCCAAAAAAGTCCAGAACCACCAGAAAGAAACTAGCCAAGCAATGCCACCAGCAAGAACCCATAATAGAGCACCACAGTAAGAAGGAAATCCCCACAAAAATAAGAAAAACACCAAATTACCACCTGATATAAGGCATATTGATTTTATCTAATCTTAAGAGCCCTTTTAAGGGATAAGTAAATTAGCAACCATAAAATCAATGAAACAATCAATCCCGCTCCCAAAATTGGCAAGCCAATTAGCACATGCATTATCCTCACTAAAACTTGAGAGAAAGAAACATTGATAAAGATCATTAATTTTTTAATATCCCTAACAATATAAAAAATTGCATGATTGCAAATAGAATCCTCACCTTTATTAATGAATTGAATACTATGAATATAATCAACCTCAAACTCAATGTTAGTAATATCAAGAGACATACAAATTCTCAGCCCATAAAGGATAGCATTAAGGATAGCAAAATGCAAATTACCATTCTATAAAGGGCCCGCAAAAGCCAAAGTAATTTTTCCTTGAATATCTCTGATGATCCCACCACACCCCAAGATGGTACCATTATCAAAACCATTAACATTCAGTTTATAACAGTCCAAAGATGGTTTAACCCAGTACACATACTAAGGTTCAGAGATAGGATGAACCTCAACCAAATTGATGCCTAAATCAGCAGCAACAAAGTAGTAGTTCTTAGAGAACTTGATAGAAAGCAGATTAATAGATAAAAACTCAAAACTTTATCTTTAACATTTTTTATAATCCTATGATTGTTCATTCTAATACCATTAAAAAGGGAATTGTTCCTCTCCATCCATAAGTACCACAAAATAAGAGAAGGAATAACGTTTCTAATATGACCTTTAGAATTAACAGACCACCAAGGAATAAGAAAAGGAGCTTGAAGAAGATGGTGGAAACCTTGATTGGAGGAACCTTTGTGAATCCCTCATAACTCCCCCTCACAAGGATCTCTCTCTCCCAAGCTCTCTCTCTTTCTTCTCTAAGCTCTCTCTCAGATCAACTCCACAGCAAAAGATTTCTCATAAGAGTATTAGAAATCCTTAAATAGTGGGCTTAAAAAAACCCTAAATTTTAAGAGTTCTATCATTTGTTTGTACCGTACAATACACATATCGTACGGTATGTTAAGCGTAATTTAGACTCATTCAACAAGATCATTTAGATGAATTGTTCAACAATTATAACATTCATATAGTATGATCAAAACATTGTACGACACAAATTATAGAAATTCCTTTTGTTTGTTTGGGATGATCCTTGGGATGACCAACTTCATACACGTGAGATCGTCTAGTACTGTGGACATCATACGGTATGAACAATAAAAAAATCATGGATTTTATTTGGTATGATCTTTGGGACAACCAATTTCATACATGGGTAATCATACAATACAAACTCTATCGTACAATATGATCAATCATAATACTTTTACATGATTTGATTGCATGATATTGAGGGATTAATTATGAAATATTTTAATTAGGGCATACCGTACAAACCAAATTGTATAGTACAATCAATATAGAATTAGTATGTCTTAACCTTTGGTGGCTAGGGTTTTGATAGAGCACAATATTTCATACAGTACAAGTTAAAATCATACAATACAAATTACTTCATATAGTAAAAAACGAAGATTATATAATATGAATTACTTAAAAATTAACTCTTCCAAAAACATTTTTTTTCATCTCTCCCCCTATGTGTGTGCAAGGTTACTCAGCAATGATATCCACCCAATTATATGATATGACTCAAGAAATGAGAAAATAGAGAATAAAATGAAAACAGACTATAACCTTAGTCTAACCAGTCTTGAGTTGATCAGAATTGCAAGCGAATGGTGGATTGATTTCTTGAAATGTTAATACACAAAAAAATCTAAAATGTCACAAAAATAAGAGAAAGTAGTACAAAAAATAATAATGTTTTTTATCATCAAAATCATTGTGCTTGAATTAGGTTTGAAATAGTAGCATCATAATGCTCTTAATAGAGAACACGGTGATATAGTGCCAAACTCACCGCCACAAGGCTTCCCTATTTTTTTCTAAAGATAGAGAGCTCAATGCCCCGACACTACTTACCTAGGGACTACAAATTTCCAAAATGAAAATTTCTTTATACATAGATCCTTGGAACCTACTTCAAAGAAGTTTCAGACATCTACATGTAGAAAAAATACTCATACATGTAGAAAAGATAGGAGTGCAAAAATTTTAATCCATTACCCTTATCATATTAGGTTAGAATAAGTCCACTGCTTTAGTCGAGCTAAAATAGAATAGAATAACCTCCTACCCCTAGTTTCAATCAGTGGGGCTAGAATCCCTCCTGTATCCATACAAGGTAAATGGGGTTAAAACATAATATATAAGACCCTTGTATCATTTTAGAGAGTGCACTAAGAACATTTCAAAATTTAGAGTTCTTTTAATATTACGTGAAGAGTTATTCAACTGGAATGTAAAAGTAAGTAATTATAACTTTAATAGGTAATTATAGTGATGCATTAAATACTAGAATATCTCCTATAGTAATTCATATTGCTCGTGTAAGAACATACCCACTATATTTTTTCCATTCCAATTATAATTTTTAAAGAATATATATAACAGTATTTTAGGACTTTTATATAACTATCACAAAAACTAGAAATGCCTCATTTGTTTAATACACATAGAAATCAACATAGGCAAAACCAATGAATGAAAAACCAACATATTGCCAAAGTGTTTAGAATAAGCATAAATCAATAAACTAAAAGTTATACGATAAAAGAAATTAAAACTTAATGAAATATATTTACATTCATAATTTAAAAAAAAAAATGGAAATAAGATTGATGAAAAGGTATTCAGAAGTCTACCTCATGCTCTATAAAATCCCTGATTAGCTTGAGGGATAAATTCTATTCCTAGGACACTTAATATCTCTCTCTTCTCACTCTCCTTCTTCCCATCCTTCTCCAACAAGGTGGCTAGGGTGAGGGGTTAAGTAAATAATTTTACATATATATTTAAAAAATATATCATTATGGGTATAGTTCCATGATGCCCACTACCCTAACACCATTGCACTTAAAATCATCATGGATTCCTTTAAACAAAGTGCAAAGTGCCACCGAAATCCTCAATACTCCCCTAAAACCTCTTCAAAAATAGAGAGCTAAATATTGTGTGTCACTAGAAGAACTATTTATGGCAGCAAATATGATAAATTCATCACAAATTATGCTTTGCGGTGGATTACGATGGATATGGTTCCAATGGTAAAACAGGCATCACAAACATATTCATGTAGCCTCCTTAGTGTTGTAGCACTCCAAGGGCATTTTTTCCCCTAGAATTTTCCCTTCCCCATTTTCCCCCTTACTCTTAATTAATGTCAATTACACATTATAAAGCTTCCAATAAATAATTAAAGCATGTTAGGTGGAAATTCTTACTATATTACTTTGATTTGGTGGATGCCAACGCAAAGGAAATTATATTCTATCCTCCTTATAAAAATGTCATCCTCGATATTTTTAATATAAATAGTAGTTAAAATAAGTCTGGATATAATTATCTCATCTCAGCTTCTATTTCCTAGCTTGCTTCCCACTTTGATATATGCTTCCATTGGACTTTAACCATCAGAGTTTACTTATTCCTTAACAATTTCATGTCATAAGCTAGTGTCTATTCTGATTCTTCTCTATAGGTCAGATTTGGTTACACTTCAACTTCATTTTCAAGACTCTCTGGCCTACACCTAATACCCACTTTTTTAACAGTGACAAGTAAAAATGTTGTGTATATCTAACTTGCGGCCTTATAGAGATAGTTTATAAGTTCATTTTCTAATTCTTTTAATCACTTCAAACTATCCTATGTACTTGAGACTAAACTTACTATCCTTCTTAAATCTGCTTACTCATTTCATCAAACTGACCTTTAAATATTTAAAATCACAAACTAAAAAATCTACAAATAAGTGCTTTGGATCAAAATATTTTTTCTATCTATCCTGAGTTATTTCTAATATCTTTCTAATTAATATGATCTTTTATGTTATATTTTCTACCAACTCAGAACCTATCAGTTTCTTTACTCCTATCTCTTTCCAAACTAATGAGGTTTCGTACCTTTTTTCTATATAGGGTTTTATATGAATCCATGCCAATACTTGTAAAAAATTATTATTATAAGCAAATTTGATCAAGGGAATAATGTCATCCTAGCTTCCTCCAAAATTTAGAACACACTTCCTCAACGAATCTTCTAAAACCTGAATAATTCACTCCAATTGATCACCTAAATTCAACTTTAATCCCAAACCTTCTTGAATGCCCTTCCACAACTTGGAAGTAAATCTACCATCATGGCAAGGAATGATGAATTTTGGAATCCCATTACAATCTAATGATTTCCTTTACATACAATTGAGCCAACTTATCAACTAAAGCAGTCAATCTCAAAGGCAAAAAATGTGCAGACTTCATCAATCTATCCATAACTACCAATACAACATCCTGGCCTTGCTTAGACCTAAAAAAGCCTATAGAAAAATCTATAGTGATATGTTCCCACTTCCACTCTGGAATAGACAAATATTGTAGTAATCCATTAGGTTTTTGTTACTAAGTTTTACCAACTAACATGTTTCACATTTAGAGACAAATTTTTCTACTTCTTTCTTCAACCCGGGATACTAAAAAATTGACTTGAAACTAGGATACATTGTATTACTATTTAGATTAATGGTACACCTAGAATAATGAGTTTCATGTATAATCTCTCTCCTCAAGTTACCACTATCCAAAACCCATAATCTGAAAGTTCGTTAGGTATGTTAGGCCCCTTATGAACTGGCCCAAGGCTAATAAAGAGAGAGGTGAATTGGAAAAGAAGAATCTTTAAATCAAAACACAAACCAAAACCAATATCACCACAATAAAAACCAAATGCGGAAATTAAATGCGAAAGTAATAAAGAAAGAACACACCAGATTTATAGTGGTTCGGTCAAACCTTGACCTACGTCCACTCCTTGGAGGCACCCTCCAAGTATTGCACTAAAACAAGTGTCTATCCTTTAGCCCCCACAGCTAGGCGAAGAAGCCCTTACAAAATCACTTCCACCTTCCTTGTGCGGCGGAGTCGTCGGGTCCTTTGACACCAAAGAGATCTTCTTCTTTGGTGAACTTCCCTTGAGACAAGCCTTGAATCCGATGGTATTAAGGTGCAAGCCTGCCGGAGCAATTGTGTGGAATCCCCCTCCACACTCCCTTGAGTCCCCCCTCACAGGATCTTCTCCCTCTCTCAGACTTCACTTGTTCCTCACTCCCTTTCAAGCTCTCTCTTCAAGTTTCCCCCAAAAAAATGAAGCTACAATGGCTGCCAAAGACACTTACAAAGTGTCATGTCATAGCTTAAATAGAAGAGCTAAAAACGAGCTCATTAATGCAAGTTGCTGACTTTATCGTCTAGGCCGATAGACATATCGTCCTGGTCGATTAGTTCAAATATGAGGAAAATCATCCTGAACATTGCCCTGAAATGAAGCTGGATAATGTCCAATCGGCCCAGATGATCTTGCGATCGGCCAGGCCGATGTGATCATGCAAATCACCATTAATTGCTTTCCTTAATTGCCAGATATATTTAAGAAAAATTTCTCTAGATTGGCCAGGCCGATCCAGATAGGCCAGGCCGATCCACTGGGACGATGTCCAAAAATAGGTATTTCCTAAGTAGATCTAGCGGCAGATTCTTTCTGAATTTAGCCTATCGTCCTGGCCGATACAAAATCGTCCAGGATGATGTTTTTTGCATAATGATGGCTACTTTAATGAGGATGCCCTAATTAGGGTTTTTGCTTTTGAACAAATCATCCAGGCCGACATAAATATCATCCCGGACGATGTTACTAAAAATAGTAAACTCTAGGGAACAGTGACAAAATCTTCCAAGTTACAAAGCATCAGGAGCCACACCAAATACAATAGACTCAAGAAAGGAAAAAGTGTACAAATTGACTCAGACCTAGTCTATCCAATCTTGAGTTGATTCCAAATTGCAGTCCGATCATGTGAACTTGAAATGTTAGTAGATAAGACCGTTGTAGAGAAAAAAGAATGTTTGTTATCATCAAAATCATAAGCCATAGATCCACAACATAATCTACTATAATAAAAAATTTTATCCTAATCATTCACTCATAGTTTAGACCTCTTACAAAAATGATATTGGTCTATTAAATTTGAGTACTCTTTATTTTCCTTCTCAATTTCTATTATTCTATCTTGTAGTGACGATTAAATAGTCATCATAGAAATGATTCCAATAGGCATATTAAATGAACATACTAGTTCTAATTTTAACATCTCCATCTCTCAAATTAATATTTTCTCATATGTGATCAAATTGTCTACCACTTCCATGGACTTCATAGTAAAAGAATCAACAACTATATTTTCTCTACCAAGATAATAAATGATATCTATGTCATAATCTCTAATTAGATCTAACCACTTTCACTTCCTTAGATTCAACTCTTTTTGAGTAAAAAATTACTTCAAACTCTCGTGGTCATTATAAATCTTACACCACACACTATATAAATAGTGCATCCAAATCTTTATAGAAAACACAAACACCACCAACTCTAAATCATGAGTCAAATAGTACTTCTCATACAACTTTAGTTATTTGGAAATATAAGCAAACACTTTTCCATTTTGTTATGATACACATCCCAACCCATTCAAGGAGAAATCACAATTCACTTAGAGTTTTTTGATCCCTGGTGAAACAATCAACTCAGGGGCTGACACCAGACATTCCTTTTACTTCTAAAAACTCTCTTCACACTCTTTTGTCCACACAAACTTCACAACCTTATGAGTTATCCTTATTAAAGAAATTTAAATTTGTGAGAATCCTCTTAAATTTTCTTATAATAGTTTGTCGTGCCAAAGAAACTATGAACCACCACATAGACATTGGCCTTGACTAATCTACCATAGTATGTACTTTTTAGAAATCCATAGTAATTCTTTCCAAACCACATGCCCTATAAATGAAACAAACATTAACCATAATTCTCATTTAAAGAACTTAGCATTTAATATTTATTGTTTCAAATTTTCTATAGTTTATCTCAAATGAATTACGTTGTCTTGTTTACTCTTTGAATACACCAGAATATCATTAAAAAAATACATAAATGAATTGATCCATATAATTCTTGAATATAATGTGTATCAAGAGTATGAATAATATCAGTGTATTAGTCACACCAAATGGCATCTCCATAAATTTATATTACTTATTTATAGTATGGAAGCCAATCTTTTCTACATCGTTAGCCTTCATCCTTAACTGATGATAAGCTAATCTCAGATCTTTTTTGGAAAACATAGTTGCATATTCTATGTGATCAAACAATTTATCTATTCTAGGTATTGGATATTTTTTCCTCATAGTCACCTTATTTAGTTCATGGTAATCAATAAACATCCTCAAATATCTATCATTTTTCTTCACAAAAAATTTAAAAGCTTCTCATTGAAAGTTTGTCAGGGGTGTTAAACCCTAAAGAACTAGCCCAAGACTAACCAAGAGGGAGGGGGTGACATGGCCCTTAGTTTTTTCTTTTAAACTTTGGTTCAATATGAGGTCTAAAAATAACCTTTGGTCAAAATTTATGATTGCTAAATATTGTGTTGGTAAACATCCTCTTAATTGTTTTTTTCATAAATGGGGATTCTCTCAATCGAAAAAGGCTTTGTTCTATTAAATGGGATGCTGAAAATTTCATTCAATGGGGTTTGGGTTGTGGAGACATCATTTTTTGGCAAGATAATTTGTTTGGTTTCTCTTCTATTGATAATTTACTCAGCACTCATACCAATAGTGCTTGTAAAGTGGCTAATTTTATTCAAGATTGTTCTTGGAATTTAACTATCTTGCTGACTTAGTTTCTGATTTTATCATTAATCTCATGTTTAAAGTGCCACTTCAACTTGATAAAAAAGATTGTATTTTATTTAATAAGTCTAACGATGGTAGCTTCATGTTCAAAGAGGCATGTCGTTATATTAGGTCTCTTCAACCTAAGTCTAAGATTTTCTCTTTCTGTTGGCTTAAAGGTATCCCTGCATCTTATTCTACTTTTTTTGTGAAGAATTTACAATAATTATATTCCTATTGACTCCATTTTAATGAAGAAAGGTTTCTATACTGTGTTTAAATGTCAATGTTGTTACAATATTGATAATCTGAATCATGTTTTTGCTAATGGGCCTATTGCTCTTAAAGTTTAGCTTTATTTTGAGAACTTGTTTACCACTCAATTTTATAAGAACTATAACAACATCATTGATATCTTATATGACTGGGTGGTTCCTATCAATAGGCACATTATAAACATGTAACCTGCCATTATTTGTTAGTTTCTTTGGAAGAGTAGGAATGAAGCTAAGCATGAGAATATTATTATGAATGTCGCATCCATTATCATCAAGATTAAGGATAAAGTGAGATCTTTATTTATGGCTAAGTTGATTAATTTAGATTTTCTTAAAAATTCCAATTAAACTGTCGAGCACTTTGGCATTTTGGGTGATGGCTCTAATATATAGTTTTCTAAAGACATTTTAGTTAGATGGATTAAACCTCATATGGGATGCTACAAACTTAACACTGATGGTGCTTTTAATAGATCGAAAGTTAGTTGTGGTGGTAACATCTGGGATTTTAATGGTAATATTATTTCTGCTTTTGTGGGTCCCTTTGAGTTTAATATTGCTATTATGGCTAAAATTTTGTCTTTAAAATATGGGGTCCAATTATGTATTTCTCTTAGGATGACTAATGTTTGGATTGAAATGGATGCTAAGCTTGTTATTCATTTTATTTCTGGGATCGGTATCGCTAAACCTTCTTATTTTTATATTATTAGGGAGATTAAATAATGGTTATCTTTTATTAACTTCTCCATAACTCATATTTATAGGGAAAAAATGCTGCTACTAATTTTTTAGCTGAGTTGGGTTGTAATTTGCTTGAGTTTATAGAATATGTGGGATCCTTTATTTTGCCTAAGCTGTTGAGCCTTGCTAGACTGGATTATTTGGGCATACCTTATGTTAGAACTGTCTAGTTTTGGTTTTTTGGTTATTACTTGATTTATTTTATTTGGTTTTTTGTTTTTTGTTTTTTTTTTATTTCTGGACCATTTCTACTTGTGGATTTGCTCTTTTGCTATCCATTGTAACCTTATTTATAAGAGTTGGATGGGTTATGGTAGTCTTTTGATTCCTTTATTTATGATTTTTTGGATATGCCTAATCACTATTTACTATATCAGTTGGTCAGGTAATAATGTTTTTTGGTTATTTTATTATCATTATGGATGTGGGTATCAATTAAACTTCATTTTGGAACTTTCTTTTGTTCCTATCAGTTGGGTTTTGCTTGGTTTGAGTTGTGATTGGAGGAATAACTATAATGTCCAATTCCAATTATATTGCAAGTATACTTGCTAGGTTGATCCGAATGGTTTTTCTATTTTTTGGGTTAATTCATTTGTTTCTTACTTGTGGCATCTCGTTTCCATTACTATATTGGTTGTCATTATTTTGACAAATTGTATGGCTTCCCCTCAGTATATTTGGGTTCTATGTTGGGGGTTTCAGTGAATGAGTATGACAGTATTGTTTCTCATTACTTTGTTGGATCTGTGAGAGCCTTGATGGCTGCTTGCACCAAGGATACTTCACGTCAGAGCTAGAATGGAAATATATATTGTCTTGTATTATGCGTTCTTGTGATTTTATTTGGTTATTGGAATTTAAAATGAATTATTGCTATGTATTTAATTTGTGGGTTGTTACAATTTTTGCATATTTCCTTATATATGTGCTATTTTTTGCAGTTGGAAGCGTTAACATTTCTCTTCCTTTTTTGGGCTCTGTCCTCTGGCAGACCAAGAATATTATTAAGTTTTTTTGTAAATTGTAGATTGGCGAACCATTAGCTTTTAAGTTTTCTTTTGATTTGTTTTGTAGCTCTTTCGAGGAGTAGTGATCTGCAGGTTCCCCTTAAGGACCTTGTAATATGTTGTTTAATTAATGCATAGGCCCCTTGCAGGTTTCACCTAAATAAAAAAAAAAAAGTGGAGGGGGGGGGGGGGTGAATTGGTAGTTTTAAAAATTCCTAAATACAAAGAAAATCTTTTTTATATTTTTAAATATCTTAAAAGAAAATTAATAATTCTTTATGCGGAAGAAAAATAATGTTCACAATATGATCAGATATTTCAATTTCAGAATAAATCATAGAAAAAGTGTGGAAATATAATGCAGTGAAAATAATAAGAAAGAACACACCGAGTTTTCTAGTGGTTCAGTCAAATTTTACCTACGTCCACTCTTTGGAGACTCCATCTCCAAGTATTGCACTAAACTGAAGTGATTCTTCTTTTGCTCCCAAAGCAAGGAGGAGAAGTCCTTACCAAATCTTTTCGCCTACATGATGAGGAAGAGAACCTGGAATCCTTTTTCACCCACCTGGTGAAGGCAGAGAACCCAGGAATCCTTTTAATCCCTTCTAAAGTAGGCAAAAAATAGGGAATCCTTTTACTCCCCCCTAGAGTTGGCAGAGAACTTAGATCTAATGCTGAAGATGATCTCCCTAGATCTACCAAGGAACCTGTGGAGAAGATCGAAGAAGATGTTGAACAACTTGCATGGAGTTACATTCATGATTCCCTCACAAACTTCCCTTCACAAGGATCTCTCTCTCTCTCTCTCTCAAGCTCTCCATCTTCCTTCTCTGAGCTTCCCCTTGTATCAACTCCACAAAAAAAGATTAATGAAAGGGTTAATACTTTTGTTTAAATAGAGAGCCTCCAAAAGAAGTCCTAAATTTCTATTTTATGTAACTAATTATCTAGGACGATCGATAGATCGTCCTCTATGATTAGTATAAAATATCCCTAATAGCCAGGATGATCACCCTTGTTATGTATGATTAATACAAGTATTTGTATAGATCAACTATGAGGATTAGTTCAAAATACCATATTAATTGTTGAGTACGACATTGCATGATTGGTGCCGATCTCCATATTATCCCGAAAATGTCTCGGGACGTCCAGGATGATCCTCTTAGAAGATTAGAGTAAAGTTAAGGTTTTTTGTCTAAATTATCTAGTACAATATAGATATATCATCTTTATGATTTGATTAAACAATTTAACTATAATTACTAGCTTAATCACCAGATCAATTTAGGTATGATTGTTAAAAATTATCCAGGATGATGAAGATCATCCTATATGGTTAGAACACAAATTGAAACTTAAAATATTACCTAAGTTATGATTGGCAGTTATTTTCATCTTTTAAACTGATCGCCCTAGATGATATTAATTTTCCAATATAATTAGTTTAATCACATATAATTAATCAGGAACCCTAATCTGGGTTTCTATTTTTAAACAGATCATCCAAGATAAACTATTATCATCCTGTACGGTATAGTCAATAATAGAAAAATCTCTAACTCATGAAATTTCTCCCCCTGAGTGTGTGTGTGCAAGGTTACTTAGCTTTTGATCCACCAAACTTTGGGTTTGACTCAAGAAAGGTAAAAGTACATTAATGTGAAATTATAGCCAAACTCAATTCTAGACTACCCTATCTTGAGCTAATTTTCATTGTAAGTGAACTTGTGGACTTGAAAGGTTAGTCAACATGGTAAAATAGATATATAAGAAGATCAGAAGTAAAGAAAAAATAATATTTGTTATCATCAAAACACAAACCTTAGGCCCAGATTTGCAACAATCTCAATCTTTTTGATGATGACAAACATTGCTGAAACAAAATTTCAAAGCTAGGGGAATTTTTGTTTTTGTTCCTTTTTTTAGAGGCATAAAAAACAAAACAGAAATAGAACAAAACAAACTTCGCTAAACTATAAGTAATAAACTAAGCGGACAACATACTACTCCCCTTTTGACACATCAAAGGAGGAAGAAAAAATTGGAAGAATTGAATGATGGAGAGGGATGATCAGAGAGGATCCAAAATATAAAAAAAAAAATTCAAAATACCAAAAAAAAAACAAAATAGAATAAAATATGATAAAAAAAATAATTAATAAAACAAAAACCAAGTAATTTTTTATTTTTAATTTTAAATGTTTCAATATTAGAAAATAATATATTTTCCTTATGATTGGATTAAAAATTAGTAAGAAATGTATTAAAAAAGCCAAAATTTGAAAATGGTAGAACAACCGCTCATGTTAACCCTAGCTCAGACTCCTTACAGGGTAAAAAATCTTTTGAAAACAAAGATCTAACTCAAAAAAAAATCAAATAAGAAAAGTGATATGTTCAAAACTTTATTTCAGAAAAATATGAGATAGAATAATATAACAAAGTAATTAGCCAAAATCATGGGTTTTAAAAATCAAGTTTTTGAAGATATCAAGTGACACATGAATTCTTATAAGATGTAAAGGTTTGAAAGAGAATGAAGCTTATATCTTTGTGGGCTCATTCTGTGCCTCTTATCAGTTATTTAACACACTTTACGCATATGTTGATTTTTTGATACACTTTGTGTATCTTTTAATTATTTGGTGATCATTATGCATCTTTTTAATTTTTTAGGTTCATTTTATGCCACTTATCATTTTTGCTAGCTAGCTCCTTGTCAAAACCTTTAAAACTCTCAGTTGTGAGAATATAATCTAAATATAATAGAAGAAAAACTCATTCTATAATATAAGGAAGAATAAACCATAAAGAAGAATCATATTTATAAGATAAATGCAACTACCTTATCAAGAAAACTTAAAAGTGATTTAATGTTTTTTAATATTATTCATATGAGATAGATTACTATAAGAAGATAGAAAAGATCTCAATTTCAAAGTCAAACTTTTAATCTGAAATAGATTTTTGCTTCAAAGAGAAAATTACACCGCTAAAAGAGTTAGAGGAAGAAAAATATTCAACAGTGTTTCTTCTTTTAATTGATTTAGGGAGGTCAATTATCATTTACAAATTTTTAAAACCAAAAGTAAGGCAAACCTGTCATTTAAGAAATCAATACTAGCATTGACCATTGATCTAAAAAAAAACTAAAGGGAAAAATAACAGAAAAAAATAAAAATAAAAAAATAGAAGTACATAAAAAAAAACAAGCATGCAAAAAAAGAAAAAAACAAAAAAAAGTTTAGAAAATATAAGGAAACAATTAAGCATTAATATCTATGACACCTAATCTGGTTCTCAGAATGCTGAAAATTTCAAAGGCCTAGTGGCTTAGTATAGATATCAGCAAGTTAGTTTTGAGTGGCTACTTAGTGAAGCTCTATGCCTCCTTTAGTAACATGTTCCATAATGAAATGATATCTTATGTCAATATGTTTAATCCTGGAGTGTTAGATTGGGTTCTTTGAAATGCAGATGGCATTAGTGTTATTATAGAGAACTAAAATTATGCTTACAAGTAATCCTAAATCCATAATTTGTTGCTTTAACTAGAGGATAATAACTTCAGTTTAACAACATATAAATAATCAACATTGGTGGTTCACTACAGACTAATAATTGCTCTATGCCTACACTATGCAAATTCTTTATACCACTATGATCTAGTGAGTGTGCCTCTCTATCCCATAGAGTAGGTGCCCCATTGATCAGGGTCATGGAGATATCGCTATGGATAATGAGTTCAAACATGTCCCTCATTACTTTTCCCCCTTTGTGGAAGGCTATGTTGAGTAGGGTATTGTTCCTTCAACTTGGTCCGATGAATGAGCTTTAGAGTAAGCCAGAATTTGGCGAATAGATATGCCTCAAACCCAATAAGGCTTGGGTTATATTAAGAAGGATAAATTTACGCATTCTAACATGCTACTGTCTCTCAATCACATCTGGTTATTTCCCTTACTAATGAGGAAGACTTGTGATGTTGATGACATGATCCTTGATGCTCCCCACGAGTTCAAAGATGGCACCACTTCTTCCATGAACAAATTGTGTGAGGTTAACTTAGGCACTGCATAAGATCCTAGGCCTATTTTCTATAGTGCCTTATTATCTGACTTAGTGGATCAATAGTACATCAAACTACTAACATAATTTAGAGATTGCTTTGCCTGAAACTATATTGGGATGCCTGGTTTAAGGTCAAAAGTAGCAATCCACAAGTTGGCTATCAAGCATGATATAGTCCCTTTTAAACAATCACCTCATAGGATGAGATTGGAGATTAAACAACATGTGATTGCTGAAACTAAGAAGCTTATAGAAGCTAAAATTATTCATGAAGAGAAGCAACATACTTGGCTTTCCAACGTTATTCTAGTCCAGAAGAAGATTGACTTCTGTGATTTGACTAAGGCATGCCCTAAATATAATTTCCCTCTTCCTATCCCTAAGCTTATGGTGGATATTGCTTCATCCCATTGCATTTTCTCCTTCATGGATGGTTCAGATAGTTATAATCAGATAAATATGGCCCCTAAATAAGAGAAGTTCATTGTATTCTATATGAATATAGGTGTGTTTTATTACAAGGTGATGCCCTTTGATCTCAATAATATTGGGGCCACCAATAAGTGTGCCATGATTATTATCTTTGATGAGATGATACATGAAAACGTTGAGTGCTATATGGATGATCTGGTGATTAAAGTAAGGTCTGTGGAGATCACATTTAGGATTTATGAATCATTTTTGAATGCATACGTAAGTATAATTTAAAGATAAATCCTTTAAAATGCGTATTTGTCGTTAGTACGGGAAAGTTCCTGGGGTTTATAGTTTATTATTGTGACATTAAGATTAATCATTCTATGATCAAAGCTATAATGAACTTGAAGCCTCTTAAGAGCCTTACCTAGTTGAGGTCTTTCCAAGGAAAGCTAGATTTCTTACAGAGATTTATCTTTAATCTTTCTGGTAGATGTCATCCCTTCATTGCCCTCAAAAATAAGGATGCTAGTTTTTATTGGGATGAATATTTTCAGGAGGCCTTTGAGAGTATAAAGCACTACTTGATGAATTTTCTTGATTTAGCTGCACCCATCTCAGGAAGGCCATTAATTCTATACATTATGACACCCTAGATGAATCCCTAGGTGCACCTTTAGCTCAAGAGAATAAATAAGGTAAGAAAATGCTTTATACTACCTTAACAGATGGTTAATACCTGCAGAACTCAAATACCCAGTGATGGAAAAGTAGTGCTTGGCTTTAATCTTTGTGGTGTAAAGCTTAGACATTGCATGCTTTCGCACAAGGTTAACTACATGCTTTCACACAAGGTTAACTTGATTTTTGGAGTCAACCCCTTATAATATTTTATGACCCATCTGACCATCTCAGATTGTTTAGCATGTTGGTCTATAATCCTACTTTATTTTGATATTACTTTTATTCCTGAGTGGGCCATCAAATGACAGGCTTTCGCTAACTTTCTTGCTGGTCACCCGGTCCCTGCAAATTCCCCACTCAATGATAACTTACTTGATGAACTAATTATAAGTATGAATGAATAGGAGTCTCATACTTGGGAGTTCTACCTTGACGGTGCATCATCCATTAAAGCCTTATATCCAAATAGAACTCCCATAATTATGGTAGGTTTGAGCCTTATTTTTGTATCTTTTGAGGGTCATACTCTTAGATACTCCTACAGTCTTTCAGAATCTCATACTAATAATGAAGTTAAGTATGAAGATCTAATTTTAGGATTAGAGATGTCAATTTAGATGAAGATTATGTAGGTAAAGATCTTTTTAGATTTCCAACTAACCATTAATCAAGTAGCGGGAGTCTTCAAATTATTTAAGTCTGAGCTCTTATCCTATCACAACAAAGCAATAGAGCTCTTATGTTTGATTCCTATAGTGACCTTCGCTAAAATCCCTCAATCTATATATGGTAAAGCAGATCCATTAGCCAAACTAGCAAAAGAATTAGCTAACCAAATAACCCAATGTTTATTGTTGTCCAGTACTGTTAAGCTGTGTACCCCACAGACTTGTCTTCTCACAATCAAACCCTTATAGTCTTTATTGTTGAGGAAAATTCAGACTGGAAAGTCCCCTTTGTTGAGTATTTGAAATATGGTCTATTCCCTGATGATCGATCTCTTACTGCTCAAATTAAAAAGAGAGTATTATCATTTATTTTTTTAAATAACACCTCGTATCGTTGTGCTTTTGACCAAATATTATTATGCTTCCTTAACAATGAGGAGGCTCCTAAGGTCATGGGTAAGATACATGAAGGGATTTATGGTGAACATCATTCTAGACCAAAGATCAAAAGCAAAATTAAATACCTTGGTTACTATTGGTCGGCCATGATCTGTGACTGTATGGACCATGCTAAAACGTGCGACCAGTGCTAGATTCACGGCATAGTGATTCACTAACCTCCTAATATGTTGTACCCTATTATGTTATCTTGTATATTTGAGGGTTGGATCATAAATATAGTGGTTCCTATTGACCCTCCTTCTTTGGGTCATAGGTTTATTTTAGCTATCACTGATTACTTCTTTAAGTTGGTGGATACTATTCCACTTAAGGAAGTCAAATCATAAGATGTGATGTGCTTCTTTCATGATCACATTATTTACCACTTTGGTGTTCCATGCTATATAATTTCTGATAATAGTATGTCATTTAAAAGCACCATGATTGCTAGATTGTCCCACTACCATAACATCAATTGGCGATAGTCTTCAATTTACTACCCTAAAGATAATGGCTTGGAAGAGGCATTTAATAAAACTCTTGTACAACTAATAAGAAATATTTATGTGGCAAATAAGAGAGAGAGGAATAATAGGGTATTTGAAGCATTGTGGGCTTATAGAACTACCTAATGTACTCCTACTGTGTCACCATGATGATTTGTCCTCTACCACATGATGTTCGTTATGAAGAGTATAAGGCAATCCTCAAGGGTGATACATTAATACATCGTAGGGATGTTTGTACTTATGTCTGTGCACACCAATCACATTGGTGCTAGCATATAGGACCTTCAATTTGTTTTCCCCTTGTGAGGATTGGTTCTCCCCAGTTTCACTTCTCACCCCCAAGTTTGGTCTGGATTATTAAAACTAATATGTATTATTTCCTTGTATTTCTCTTATCCCTCTAGTGTAAACCATATGATTCATGTATATTAAAACTTTATAGTTTGTCTTGCTCGATATAAACTTATGGAATTTATATGCCTCTGAATTCACCATAAGTTTTAGCTCCCTAATTTTGCTTGTCACCCCCAAGTGTGGTCTGGGATATCAAAACCATTGACTTAGATCCCTTAGAAAATGTGATACTAGGTTAATACCAACCTATGTTAGTCAAGAATGGTAATGTTGATCCTCTATCCTAATTTGGATTTCATTCATACATCAAGTTTGTTATAATTGTGCTCCCTTGTTCATTTACATGAGTGGAATGTGGCCTATTTTATCAAAGCCAATGCTTCACTTCTTTATGGATCCTGTATAATCTCTCTCATAAGTTTTATTCATGTGGAGAATATAGCTTGGGTTATCAAATCCAACTATATCTCCCTCTCTTTATGTTCAAATCATTAGAGGATTTTTAATACTAGGAGTTACTTGTGGATATGGTAAACATCCCCTCTACCATGTGTTCTTTTTGATAGTATGAGATATGCCTAATCTATGACCATGAATATATATAAAATATATGTGATAAAAGAGAGGGAAGCTCTTACTTAAGAGAACCTAATTGCCCTTATCACAGGTGGAACCTGATTTTACTCTCCAGGAGCTCAAGTTCCTTAAGATTTCTCTCCCTTTCCCTCTCCTTTGAAGCTTCTCGGTGATTGCTTCAGGGATGACCCTACACTTATTTTATTATTATTCTATATGACTTTCATTGCCCCCATTAGTGATGTGGTACATCTTATCCTGAATGTTAATATCAATTCTTCACGGGCTTAGATTTTTCCAAGGAAATATCAATCGCCTTTCTGCTATCATATAGAAACCTAATCTCCCATTCAGACCCTACTTTTAGCTGCTAGAGTAGTTCTATGGATGTGTTAGTGTTGCTTCCACATTATACAGAGTCCCACCAATTGGTGTGGGTGTTACCGCTGTGATCTTCTAATAATTGTAGATCCTATTTTGTAGTTATTATCCTTGGTGGCGAGTGTATCACCTTGCTACTTTAAGTTGTTTCCTTAGTTGTGATGTAGTAAATTATGTCTCAGATGTTAGCATCACTCATTTGAGAGTTTTGATTTTCTAGAAAAAAATCAGCTCCTTAGCTTCTTTTAGCAACTTAATCTCCCATTCATACCATACTCTTAGCTACCAGAGTATTTTTATGAATACCTTGGTGCTTCTTTCACCTCTCACAGGGTCCCACTAGTTGGTGTGAGTGTTACCCATGTGATCTTTTGATGATCGTTGACCTTAGTCAAAGTTATTATCCATGGTGGCATGGATGTCCCCTCACTACCTCAATTTGTCTCCTCATTTTTTATGTAGTACATCAGGTCTCAGATGTTACCATCACCTCTTTGTGAGCTTTTGTTTTCTAGTAAAAAATTAGCTCTCTAGTTTCTTTTGCCACATACTTGTCCATTGGGAACTAATTCTTGGCTTCTAGAGAGATTCCTTAGATGTGTGGATGTTACTCTCACTACTTACAGGGTCCCCATCAATTAATATGGGTGCACCACGATAATTCCTTAATAATTGTTTATCCTCAGTATAATTTTGTTCTTTGTAACAAGTGTGTTCCCTCGCTACATCAATGTTATCCACCAGGAATGAGATCATCCCTCTCACACTCTATTGATGGCGTATCTCTTTATTCTGCTTCATATAAATTTTAGTATTTCCTAAGAAATTATGACAGTATTTAGATACTCATGGCCACGCTGACTTATCCTCTACTATATGGTAACCAAAATGTTGGCTTAGGATTTCTTAGATAACTATTTTCTTGGAGTTCTCCTATCTACCTCTTCGTTTCCCTCACATCCTATGTAGATGTGTGTTAGGTTGTCGTTGAAGTGACTTTTCTCTTTTCTTTTGCTATTTTGATATGTTCAGACAGACATTTAATATTTTGACTCTTTACTTACTATTTCGATATAGAAAGGTGAGTATTGAACCATTCACATTTACTATTTCGATATGGTAAGAAAATGCTAAACCTTTCTTGGTTGGGTACCCGATAGAGTCCCTAGGAGGCATACCGTACCACCTTTTCATTCCCCCTATTCAATACCTTGGGTTAACAGGCTGTTGAACATTCTTTCACTCCTTATTTCACTATTTTGATATGGTCCGGTGAACATTTAGTTGTCTATATTCATTGTTTAGATATGGACATGTAAATGTCAGACTCTTTTATTGATTCTCTTATTATTTCTATATGGTCAGGAGGACATCAGATTTTGTGACTTTTTTATTTACTGTTTAGATATGGTCAGGTAAGTATTGAGTCATCCCCATTCACTATTTTGATATGGTTAGGTGAATGCAGGATCCTTCCACCTTTTATATTGTAGTTTTGATATGGTTAGGATGGTAGTTGGTTTACTTTATTCTTTTTGCTCTTTATTCACTTTTTTTATATGATCAGGTGAATATTAAGTCACCCCCATTCACTATTTTGATATGGTCAGGTGAATGCGGGATCCTTCCACCTTATATTCTGCTATTTTGAAATGGTCAAGCAGGTAGTTGGTTTGCTTTACCCTTATTGCTCTTTGTTTCACTATTTTGATATGATCAGGTGAACATCGTGTTGTCTATATTCACTATTTTGATATGATCAGGTGAATGTGAGACCCTTTACCTTTGTTTTCTTCTCTATCCTGCCTTTACAAAAGGTTAAGGTAGATAGATGAGCTCCCTACTTTCTTCGTTTGATGATCCTCCATGTGTGTCCTTTATCTTAGTTCACTTGCTACATTCGGTCAACACCAACATGTGCGGTTCACTAGTTGTTTATTGCCTCTATTTAGGGTCCATTGTTTGACCTTGTTTTTCATCAAACCTTGGATCAAGGGGTATTGAATTGGTTAAATTGACCAAGCTAGACCCTAAGACTACCTCCATTAGGTTCAACGGGTCAAACCAAGTTTGTTGAGCCTAAACCCAGGTCCTGGGTTAACTTGGTTGACTAATTCAACCTAGGTTGACCCAATTAGCCTAAATCACCCCCATTTGAGTTCCAATCAATTTTAAAACATTCTTAGCTCAACCCCTCATCCATTTGGTTTTGGTTGACCATGTTGACTAGGTCAACTCATGGCTTGGTCAACCCTATCAAAATTTGGTCAAATTTGACATATTTAGGTAATTCATATTCCCTTTGCATTTAAAACCTTCACAATCTCCCCTTAGCCCAAACCATGATAAGGAGCCTTTATTTCCCTCCTAATTAACCCTAAAAATGATATTGGCCATCCATCATGAACTAAGGGTTATAAATAGGGGTATTAGGGATCCTTTACAAAGATCTTGGTTTTACTTTCATCCTTAGCTCCCTAAACCCAAGAATTTTGTGTGTGAGCTCCCCTAGTCTCCCTACATCTTTCCCAAGCTAAACACACCAGCCAAACCCCATCCCTGGTGAGATATCCGGCAAACCGAAGCCCTAATCCATCCAATGCATTTTATTCTCGATTCGAATGTTGGGAGCCCGAGGAGTCTTGTATAAGTTTAAGCATGGGCAGTCAAAAAGTTCATAGCCAGCTTAAGTGGGTTAAACCATCCATTAAACTGAAGTAAAACCTAAACCCTAGCTTAGGATACACTAAGCTAATTAACTTACTATTAAGTGCTTTTCAAGCCATGAAATCATCTCCCCTTGATTTATGTTCATCAGCCTAGGTTCAAAATTCCATCAAAATTAATCAATCTTATTGAGAGAATGAGACAAAAACACCTCTATAGGGTTGTTTCGTAATGTATTCTTAGCATACATTTTTTGGGTCATTGATCTCGTGATCAATGGCACAGATCAAGCCATTCCATGCAGGTGTTCAACCTTAGATTGGATTCCGCAAGCATCTCATCCACCGAGCATGACCAGCACCGTCCATTCCAAACCATGGACAATCATACGGCCGGGAGCACGTGCTAACGCAGATAAGTTGCTACACAATTTTCGCACAATAATTGCTAATAATTGTGCTACCGCACAATCATTGGCAATGATTGCCACAGTTTGGATTGCCCAATCGGAGCATGCTACGTGTTTGACAATCGTCAAATCTCTTGGTTAATTGATTTTAAATTTATTTTAATTCCATTTTTTAATTAAAATTAATTTAAATCATTATGATAAATTATTTTTAAATCCAAAAACTATATATAATATATCAAAATTTTTATAATTTAATTTCCATTAAATTAAAATTGAAATTATTTTAAAATATATTATATATTTATAATTACTTTCAAAACCTTTATTTTTAAATATTTAATTAATATTTAGTTTAATGTTATGTTAAATATTTTTCAAAATTAAAATTTCACATGAAAATATATTAAATAATTAAATATTTATTTTAAAATATAATAATTTAAAATTAAACTAATTTAGGATATATTTTTATATTTTAATTAAATTTTCAAAATTAAATAATAAAAAATTTTATTTAAAACTAAAAAATTATTTTAAATTATTTAATTTTAAATTAATTTTAATATAAGAAAATTTTTATTTTAATTAATTTTTAGTTAATCAAATGTTTAAATACTTAATTAATAATTAATTAAATTAAAAATCAAATATTTTTAAACTTTACAAAAATTATTATTTAAATTACTTTAAATAAACGAAAGCCTTAAATATTTAATTTAATAATTATTTTAAATATTAATTATTTTATAAAAATTATTTTAAATCTCATTTAATTACATTCAGCTTTAAAAGTTCATAATAAATTTATTATAAATCCTAAAATTTAATATAATTCCTTAATATTTTTAGAAAATTTAATATTTTTATTTAAAATTTTATTTAGATATTAAAACCTATTTTTTCTTAATTATTACTTAATTATTTAATTACTTTAGTTTAATTTTAAATACTACTTAATTTTTTTATAAATAATTATTTAATTAAATATTCTATTATTTATTTTAAAAATTAAAATTTTATTTTAAATTATTTTCAAACCATCATTGGATGATCAGTGGAGCTCTTAAGAATATATTCTTAAATTATTTTCAATTATTTTATTTTAAATTTTTATATATTTTTAAAAGTTAATATATATATATATATATATATATATATATGTATTTTAAAATATTTTAAACTTATACATATATTTTAATCCTTTAATTTTGAGAGATTCATTTTGAAATTTTAAATATAGATCTAACATGTGAATAGAATTCATGGGGAATGATTAGTGAATAATTATACTCTAATTATTCACTAATCGAGTCATTAATCATTTAAATTAATGTTTAAATCTTTTTCTTGTGTTGGATGTACGAGCACTTTGTCTAGACTCTCCTAGTTCTAAGGACATGGTTTGTGATGATTTGTTACATTTTCCCTTTATGTTACCCAAGGGTTACTTATGACACTTGATTTAAAGTTATTTAACCTAGCGACACCTTAAGGATAATATTTAAGGACTCGTCTAGAAAACTTAGAAAAATTTTAGGGATTAGGGTACACCCCCGAATGACATGAAATTTAAAACATTTAAACTTAGAGATATTTCAAACCCCCTATAATTTTCAAAATAAAATTTAGGATCCTTTAAATCACTTAACTAGCAAACCCTAATTCACCCTTTAATTAAACCTTGGTAATGTCAGAAACTAGTTTTGTGAAAGGTAGTTCTATCTTTGATAATGTTTTATTAGCTCAAGAGCTTATGCATGACTTAGAAGCTAAAATTATGGATGGGAATGTCATTTTTAAGATTGATATTACTAAAGACTTATGATAAGTTGAATTGGGATTTTCTTTACATTGTACTTCAAGCTTTTGGTTTCAACCAAGATGTTATTAGACTTATTAAGAATAGTATTGAGCAATGTTTTTTTCTCGGTGATTATAAATGGGAGGAATCATGGTTTTTTTCAAATCTAATCATGGTCTTAGGCAAGGGGATCCATTATCTCCTGCTTTGTTTATAACACCTACTGAATTTCTCTCTAGAGGTCTTAATGATCTATTTAGAAAGCACCCTAACTTACATTATCACACTATTGGTGATTTTTTGGTGTCTCATTTAAGTTTTGCTGATGATTTTGTTATTTTTATGAATGGTTCCAAAAATATGCTTAAAATTCTTGATTTTTTTCAAAGGGCTAGTGGCTTAATTTTTAATCCTATGAAAAGTTGCTTTATTACTGCTAAATCTATAACTAAACTAAGAATCTCTTCTATTCAGGACAAGTATGGTTTCTTACACAAGCACTTATCCCTTAAGTACCTTGACACTCCTCTTTATAGAGGAAGGAAAAGATCTTATTTACTTGGGGAAATTATCTTTAATGTAAAAAAAAAACTATCTACTTGGGCATTTAATTTTCTCTATTTTAGGGGTACGTAGGTTAGTTTTGATTAATAGTGTTCTTTGTTCCATCCCTATATACTTATTTCATACTTTATCTCCTACTAAAAATATTTGCACTAGGCTTGAAAGGATTTTTAATAAATTCCTTTGGGGGCCCAAAGATAGTAAATATGCTATTTTATGGGCCTCTTAGAGTAGATGTTCTTCTGTCCAAGATGAAGGTAAGCGTGTTTTAAGAATTTATGTGACATGGCCCTTATTTTTTATTTTAAACCCTAGTTCAATATGAGGGCTAAAAATAGCCTTTTGTTGAAATTTATTATTGTTAAATACTGTGTTGGTGGAGAGAGCAATCACGACCAAGTTAAGAGAGAGAAGCTCCATAAAAAGAGGAAGGATTTTGAAGAAGTTTTTTGGCTGCAAACATTGAATATGGATGAAGGTGGCCGGTCTTCCATGGATGATTGGAACACTAACTTCTTTAGATCTACCGTGCGTCCAACTACATTGGATACAAAAGGTAGATTTTCATTCAATCGCAGCTTCCCTCGCAATTCTTATTTTTTTAACTCTCCTCTGGTGATTAGAGAGGGAAGTTTGGTCTCTAACTGAAAGTCTTTGCCGAAGATAGGTAAAGGAAAAGAAGTCATTAATGTTTTGAATAGTAAGTCAATTTCACCCATGTCGGTTTTTATCCCTAAAGCAAATGATATGGAGGCTTCTTCATTAGGTTGTAATGATAATAATTTGTTGAAGAATGATAAGGGTATTGATAATACTATCCTTGGTGATGTTAATATCAAAAATCCAGTATCTTCATATGGATTGAATAATTCCAATGTCTGGATTAGAAAACCACACATTAAAATAAATTTGAATGAAGTTCATAATGAAAATGAAGATGCTAATGTGTTCAAACATGATTTGGAAAATGAAAAAGCCAATGTTCAAGTTTTGAGGAATTCATTGGTGGTGAAGATTCTTTGTAAAAACTTGCCTTTTTCAAATTGTTCTATTGAATTAAGAAGGTAATGGGTTAAATTTGGAGGATTTCATATAACCTCGCTTGGATTAGATTGGTTTCTGTGCTCTTTTCTATCACATGAAGTAATGGAGGAAGTTCTTAATGGAGGTCCTTGGTATGTGGGGGGATTCATCATTGGTTTAGATAGATGGTCACCTAACTTTAATCCTAATTACTTGGATGGGATTTCTTCTCCTATTTGGGTTCGTCTTCCTCATTTGCCTTTATATTACTGGGACGAAACCAATATTACTGGAATTATTTCTAGAATCAGGACCCCTTTACTATTGGATGGCAACATGTTTAGATGGGGGAGAAGAGAATTTGCTAGAGCTTGCATTCAGGTTAAATTGAATTCTAAGCTCCCTTGTGGTACCTAGGTTGAAGGTCTTCATGGTATATTTTTTTAGAAATTTGAATTTGAAAATCTATCATCTATTTGTTTTAAGTGTGGAAGAATTGGACACAAAGATTCTGTATGTCCAAATGTTTATCAAAATCTGGATTTTTCTGATAAATAAGTTCCTAAAAATTCACTCCTAGTTGAAGATTATTCCTATGGGCATGGATGCACATGAAATTCAAATCCAAAAAAGGCAAATATATATATATATATATATATATATATATATATATATATATATATATATATATATATATATATATATATATATATATATATATATATATATATTTGTAAAAAAAGAAATATGATTATCTCTTCAAGGATAATCTTGTTAAGAGAAATTCAGATAAAAGTCGTGATGAAGATTCACCACCAGATCTTCTAATTTCCAATAAACATAGTGTGTTATCTCTTGATAACAATGATAATTTGGAAGCTAATTTAGTTAACATTTTTGACAAAGCAGATTTTGATAAAAGTTTTAGTAAAGATGCTGATTATCTTATTGATCAAAATCTAAATGAAAATCCGATTGATGGATCTTCATTAATCCATTGTCGGATTATCTCTGATGGCTTAATTTTGAAACATGCTTGTCTTCCTATGGAGTCCGTTTAGAATTCAAAATTTGAATTCAAAACTGCAAGTATTATGGAAGAAGATAAGGTAGCTGTTAGTGCTGAGTCAGAGTTGGTTGCTGATCCGGTGGAAGCTTCAAAATTTGAATTCAAACATTCTCAATTGATGGAAGAAGTAGAGGAAGTTGTTAGTTCTGAAACAGAATTTGTTGCTGAACCAATAGGAGCTCTTCCTTCAGCCATTTTCATGAAAGCTCCTAATGATATGGAAGTTTCAAGTGGATCTACTACTTTGGAATTACCTGAAGTTGTTACTCCCTCTTCGGAAGTTAACCTGAATTTTAAAAAGCCTGTATTAGTAAAAGGAAAATCAAAATCTATTAAATTGGATCATTCTTCAGGTTCTAAGCATAAACTTTTCAAAGAACTACAAGCTTTGGGATCGGTGGAAGACTTTCCTAGAAGGAGAATGTCAGATCTAAGTACAAAGAAGTTTGTGAGGGGTTTATCCCCTCATTAGTGCTCTCTTACTCTTACATGGGGAACTACAACATGGAGGTTTTTGGAAGTTATTTGATGATGGAATTTATGATCAAAGAGCATCTCAGAATAATATCTTTGGTTTACAGACTCAGGTTTTTGAAGTGGCATCAGAGAATATTACTGGAAGTTTTCTTATATGATTCTCAATTATTGATGGAGAATTATAATTATTTTCTATGTTTTTTATTTCGTTTCCTTTGCTTTCTTTTAGTTTTATATTTGTTTTCTAAATATATTATAATTGTTTATGGGATTGTTACTAGGTCTTATTTTTTAACTGGTTGGGAACTTTGGGTTACTAATCAACCTTTTAGGTTGTTTTTTATTTTTGGTATCCCCTCCATCCCAAGGGTTTTAAAATGTGAAATAGTGGGTCTCATTTCAGTTATGATAAGTTTAGTTTTAACAAATATTCTTTCAATAAGGTTTCTTTCCCTGTTGGATCAAGAAACCCTTAGTTTCTTTTGTTCTAGTTTGTAATAGGTTGTTCTTCTTTTTTCTCTTAATGCAAATTTACATTTCTTCAAAAAAAAATACTGTGTTGGTAAACATCCTCTTAATTATTTTTTCAGAAATGGGGATTCTTTCAATTGGAAAGGTCATGTTCTATTAAATGGGATGCTAAAAATTTCATTCAATGGGGTTTGGGTTGTGGGACATCTTTTTTTGGCAAGATAACTGGCTTGGTTTCTCTTCTATTGATAATTTAGTCAACACCCATACCACTAGTGCTCGTAAAGTGGCTAACTTTATTCAAGATGGTTCCTAGAATTTAACTTATCTTGCTGACATGGTTCCTGATTTTATCATTAACCTCATTTTGAAGTTCCTCTTCAACTTGATCAAAAAGATAGTATTTTATTTAATAAGTCTAATGATGGCAGCTTCATGTGCAAAGAGGTGTGGTATTTTATCAGGTATGTTCAATTTAAGTCTAATATTTTCTCTTCCTGTTGACAAAAAGGTATCGATGCATCTTATTCTATTCTTTTGAGGAGAATTTACAATAATTATATTCCTATTGACAACTTTTTAATGAAGAAATGTTTATATATTGTGTCTAAATATCAATGTTGTTACCATATTGAGAATCTGAATCATGTGTTTGCTAATGGGCATGTTGCTCTTAAATATTGGCTTTACTTTGACAACTTGTTAACCACTCAGTTTTGTAAGAATTAAAACAAAATCATTAATATCTTACATGACTGGGTGGTTCCTACCAAGAAGCATATTCGTATTGTGTTACCCATCATTATTTATTGGTTTCTTTGGAAGAGTAGGAATGAGGCTAAGCATGAGAATATTATTATGAATGCTTCATCCATTATCATCAAGATTAAGGATAAAGTGAGATCTTTATTTATGGCTAAGTTGATTACTTTAGATTTTTTTATAAATTGCTATCAAATTGCTAAGAACTTTGGCATTTCAGATGATGGCTATAATAGTCATTTATCTAAAGACATTTTAGTTAAATGGATTAAACCTCATATGGGTTGCTACAAACTTAACACATATGGTGCTTTCAATAGATAGAAAGCTGGTTGTCGTGGTATCATCTGAGATTTCAATGGTAATATTATTGTTGCATTTTCGAGTCCCCTTGAGTTTACCACTGCTATTATGGCTAAAATTTTGGCTTTAAAGTATGGATTAAAATTATGCATTTCTCTTGGGATTACTAATGTTTGAATTGAAATGGATACTAAGATTGTTATTCATTTTATTTCTAGGACCGGTTTTCTAATCCTTCTTATTTATTTATTATTAAGGAGATCAAACAATGGTTATCTTTTATTCACTTCTCTATAACTCACATTTATAGGGAAGGAAATGTTGTGGTTGATTTTTTAGTTGATTTGGGTTGTAATTTGTCTTAGTTTATGGAATGCTGGATCCTCTATTCCACCTAAGCTGTTGGGCCTTGCTAGACTGAATCGTTTGGGCATACCTTATGTTAGAACTATCTAGTTCTTTAATTTTAATTATGTTTTCATTTTATGGTTTGATCTAGACTTCTTCTTGTGGGTTTTCCCTTTTGCTCTCAATTGTAACCTTATTTGTAAGTGTTGGAGTGGTTTGATTGCAGTTCTTTGGATCTGTTAGATCCCCAATTGTTATTTATGTTGGCCAGGTTATTCTATTTTTTGGTTGTTTTACTATCAAAGTGGGTGTGTGTATCAATTCAACTTCAAAATGGATTTATCTTTTGTTCCTATCAGTTGGGTTTAGCGTGCTCTGAGATGTGTCTGGAGGAATATCTATTATGAAATTACTGAACGACAAGAGGGGGGTGAATTCGATGATTAAAAACTTCTTTTAATGAAAAGAAATATCTTTTTATGACTTTATGCGGAAGCGAATTTCATTCACAATAAAAAGATATATAATCAAATTCATCCACGCAATTAACCACAATAAAAATAAATGCAAAACTAAAGTGCAGAAAAATAAAGGAAAGAACACACCAAGATTTTTATAGTGGTTCGGTCAAACCATGACCTACGTCCACTCCCCGGAGGCACCCTCCGAGTATTACACTAAACCTTTAGTGATTCTCCTTTAGCTCCCACAGCTAGGCGGAGAAGCCCTTACACAATCACTTCCACCTTCCTCGGTGCGGCGGAGGAGCCGGGTCCTTTGACACCAATGAGATCTTCTTCTTCCCAAAACTTCCTTCAAGACGAACCTTGAATCCGATGGTACTGAGGTGCAAGCTCGTCGGAGCAACCGTGTGATCTCCTACACACTCCCTTGAAACCCCCTCCAAGGATCTTCTCCCTCTCTCAAACTTCACCCTTTCCTCTCTCCCTTTCAAGTCCTCTCTTCAAGTTTTCTCCAAAAGAACAAAGACACAGTGGCTGCCAAAAGACTCTTACAAAGTCTTATGAGAGTGCTTAAATAGAGGGCTCAAAAAAACCTAAAAAATACTCAATTCGGGCGTCAAATATCGTACTGTACGATCGCAAGATCGTCCAATACGAAGTGCAGAAATTGACCTGTTAGTACTGTACGATGTCCTGTACGATGTGCTGTACGATCCAGTTCGTACAGTACGATCCAGTTCGTCCAGTACGATCCAAATGACAAATTTCAGCCGTTTTGATTGAATAATCTCAGGATTAACTTAGGCAATATTTTAAACATCGTACAGTACGATTATGATCGTACAGTACGATTATACAACCTTTCAAATTCAAATTCTTGCCTAATTTAATGGACGGCGGGCTTTCTAATTATAACAGATCGTACAGTACGATGTGGTGATCGTACAGTACGATTAGTTATATTCAAAAATAATTTTTCCAGGAAAAATAAAATATTTTAATTTATTTCTATTACACCAGATCGTACAGTACGAAATAAATTCGTACAGTACGATGAACAGAAAAGTTAAAATATTTATAATCATTTTTTGCTCCCTCTATTTGTGTGCATGATCAACAAACTAGCATATATCATTACAAGACTTGACTCAATAAATGAAAATTACAAACTCATTTAATACGACCAATTCTATGCAATCTTGAGCCTTGAATCTTCAAAGAACGGTGCATGATGTACCTGAAATATTAGTCAACATAGAAAGACATATGCACTGCAAATACTAGGAGAAATAAGAGATTAATAAATATTATTTGTTATCTTCAAAATCATAAACTCGGAAGCCCGAGTTGTAACATATTATATTTATTTCCTATTATACTGCAAATCTACTAGCTGGGTTGATTTGAATGAGACTTCTTTTTTTGGGGTTAATCCGTCTATTTCTTACCTGTGCTATCTCGGCCCCATACCTATGTTGATGGATTATATGGCTTCCTCCTAGCATTTTTGGTTTTCTATATTGAGGGATTCGGATGAATGAGTATAACAGTGGCTTTCCTCATTATTTTACTAGGTCTATGAAGGCCTAGGTAGCTGTTAGCACCAATGTTACTTCCAATCAGAGTTGGAATGGCAATATTTATTCATTTATTATTGTGTGTTCTTGTGACTTTAATTGGTTAATAGATTTTATAACAAATTATTACTATATGTTTAACTCAAGGGTTATCACAACTTTGCATATTTCCTATTATATTTCTGTTAATTTTTGCAGTATGATTCTCTTGCAGGTTGAAGAGATCAAGATTTCTGGAGATAAGCTGGATAATTTTGGTAGGAAGACCGTACTGAAAGTGTTTTTTTTTTCTTCCTTTTTTGGGCTCAGTCCTCTGGCAGATCTAGAATGTTATTAGGTAATTTTGTAAATTGTAGAATGGGGAACCATCATCTCTTAAGTTTTCTTTTGATTTGTGTTGTAGCTCTTTCAAGTAGTAGTAAGTTGAAGGTTCCCTTTAAGGATCTTGTAATCTATTTTTCAATAAACACATAGGTCCCTTTGTAGTTTTTGCCTAATAAAAAAAGATAACATTAGAAAATCTTAATAAATTTAGATTAAATCTAAAAAATTCCAATAATATATCAAACTCTTCAGAATTCAGTTTTTAATCCCAAAAAATTAAAACCCCCTTAATTGGACCTCAATTTGAACATTAATTTAATTTAAATTAAAAATCACCCTTTCAAATTAGTTGATTAATTAAAAATTATTATAAATTCCAAAAATCTCCCAAACACTTGGAAACATTCCCATAGGTCATTTATAACCTTTGGGGGTGATTGCAAGAGGTTTGTAACTAATTTGGATAAAAATCCCTAAAATATAATAAGGCAATTTTAATAATTTCTTAAATATCCAAACTTTAAAAAATCATAACTAATTCCAAAAAAATCGAAATTGAGTAAACTAAAAGGTATTCAGCTCTAATTAAAATCTAGTATTTATTAAAAATATGAACATAAGACTAAATAAGAGAAGATTGAATGATTTTGAAGTATCCTCATCATCTGGCATGAAGCATATTGTTAATAGGTTTGGCAATGTTAATAAAATTATAGGAGCCATCACCCATTTGTGGAAATGCTCAAGGCATTATTTTTTTTGTGATGTTAGAGGGAAAATGCTAAATGATGTTGGTGGTTTGTTTATTAAAGTTAATCTATCAAAGGGCGAATCCTTTTTGTCAGAAGATGGAGTTGCGGTTAAGTTACATGAGCCAAATGTGAATGTCAATTTTGAAAGACTTCAATATTGTATTGTAGTGAATGTTTTGGGAATGATTTCCTAGTCCAAGTGATTAAGGAGGAGTTGTGATGCAAGTGGTTGCAATTTGGTAAATTCCATCTGACAATTATTGGCTTATGCTAGGTATTATGCACTTTTTTTCTCTTGGGAAGCTATGGAGAAAGTTCTATCGGGTGGACCTGCGTTTGTTAATGGTTATATAGATGGTCTTGATAAATGGAATCCCATAGTTTCACCTATATCATTGAAAGAATTTTTGTCTCTAATTTGGGTTAGGATGCCTAATCTACCACTTTTTTGTTGGGATGAGATTAATGTGTCTAGAATTTCTTCTTTGATTGGATCACCACTTTTGATAGATGGTAATATGTTCCAACGGGGAAGAAGACAGTTTATTATAATATGTGTTTGAGTGGAATTAGACAACTAACTTCTATTATGTGTTTGGTTGGAAGGTTTGGATTGCTAGTTCTTTCAAAAAGTGGAGTATGAGAAAATCTCCTCATTCTGTTTCAAATGTGGGAAGATTGGTTATTTGTCAATTTTGTAAATTGAAAAAGATGGAAGGTGGTGATAAAGGTGTTATTAAACTGGTTCGAAATGACTCTAGAAAGTTTATTCCAATGGATCAAAATAATGATTCATCTTATGGGCCTTGGGTCCATGTTAATTATAAAAGAAGAAGGAAGTTTAGTATTGTATCTCAGAAGAAAATTTATTTCCCTAAATCAATTCATGTCTATCTTAATAAAAGCTTAGACTAAAGATTGGCCTTTATTTAAGAACTTTTGGGAGTGTTGCAAATCTATTTTCATGACTCATGTTTAGATGATTGACAAACACTGTTGATTCTCTTGGATTGCTTGTTGCTTCTAACTTTTCAGGAATCGAAGATCGAACGAACAAACGAAGCCAGTTCAAGATTGCGTAGGTTTAGGGTTGAGTTAGTCTGTACTTTGTTTTTTCTCTTCTTGAGTCTATTTGTAATGGTCAAAGAGACTGATGCTAAGTAACCCTACACACACACACTTGAGAGAATTAGAATATCTATTTTTACTCATATCGGCCAGGACGATATTTACATCGTCCTGGACGATCAAGCTAAAAACAGAAGTCTAAATATGGATTCTTAATTAAGGCAGCCGTCATTAACATATCGGCCTGGACGATACGTGTATCGGCCAGGACGATTAGCTCAAAACAGAAATAAGTTGCCGCCATAGACAATTAAGGTATACTGTATTTTTAAATTATCGACCATGACGATCATTGATCGGCCTGGACGATATAAATAAATTATGCCTTAACTGATCAGGAAATCAAGGGAGTAATTAAGGATGATTGATATGATCATATCGTCCTGGACGATCGCAGGATCGGCCAGGATGATCTATTCAAAAACCTTAGTTACTTCAGGACGTTAAATATCGGCCAGCTCGAATTTAGGGCGATGCTCTGGACGATTTTCCTCTGATTTGAACTGATCGGCCGGGACAATCGTGAGATCGGCCTGGACGATCAAGCCAATTTTAAATCGTCCAAGTTTGCATTCAGGGCGATGCTCTGGCCGATCTTCTAAAATTTGTACTGATCGGCCAGGCCGATATCCATATCGGCCTGGACAATATAGTCGGCAACTTGTAATTAATTAGCTCCTTTAAGCTCTTCTATTTAAGAGCTCTTGTTCAACATTTTGAAAAAAACCTTTGGCTGATGCCTTGACCTGAGAAGGCCTTGAGGAGAGAAGGAGAGAGAGGGGGAGAGAGAGGATCTTGTGAGGGGGAGCTTGTGAGGGGATTCACAAGGGTTGCTTTAAGGATCGCTTTGCTTCTTCTTCGTTTAGAAGTTCTCAATCGTGGAAGGGTCGGTAGAGGTAAGGAGTTAGCTTTTAGTTGTGGTTCTCTGCTAACTTCAGAAAGAAGCAAAAGGAGATAGGTTCTCTGCCTTGTCGGGGTGGAAAAAAGGAGGTTCTTGTGAGGGCTTCTCCGCCTAGCCGTGGGGGCTAAAGGAGAGTCACGTTTTGTAGTGCAATACCTGGAGGGTGCCTCCAAGGAGTGGACGTAGGTCAAGTTGACCGAACCACTATAAATCTCTGTGTTCTTATTTTCTTGCTTCCGTATTTTAATTTTCTCATTTATTTTTCTCTTGGTGTGATTTTGATTTATGTGATTTTTGTTCTTTGTTAAAAGAAATTTTTAAAATACCAATTCACCCCCCCCCCTCTTGGTTAGCTTGGGACTAAGTTCATAGGGCTTAACATCCCTAACGAACATTCAAGTGGTATCAGAGCGGGATTCAAAAATTTAAGTTTGAAAACTTTTTGAATTTGATCCATGGCTAACCTTGAGAATCGTAACACTACGGAAGGGTATTCTATTACCCAACCTCCTCTATTCGATAACCTACCTTTTGACTTTTGGAAAAACCGCATGTCAACGTTTTTATAATCTACTGATTATCGCATGTGAATGCTTATTCAAGAAGGTTATTCTCCACCTTCTCGTGAAATTAATGGTGTTAAAACTGAAGTTGCTTCAACTGAATGGACTTTCGACGAATGAGATTTAGCTCAATTAAATGCAAAATGTTTGAACTATTTTTTCTGTGCTTTAAAATCTGAGGATTACATGCGTGTCTCTACTTGCAAAACTGGTAAAGAAATTTGGGATAAGTTGTGTATCACCTATGAAGGCACTAATGAGGTTAAACAATCCCGTTTGAATATTCTCTTGCATGATTACGAACTTTTTTGTATGAAACCTCATGAATCAATTTCTGACATGTACACTAGGTTTACTCAGATAGTTACTTCACTGCATGCATTAGGAAAAGAACTTTCAAACTATGAAAAAGTAAACAAGATTTTGAGATGCTTGCCTTCGTCATATGATGCTAAAGTCACTGCAATCACTGAATCTAAGGATTTCAACACATATTCTATTGATAATTTACTTGGCTCACTCATTGCTTACGAGCAAGGGGTGAATCAAAGAAATCTTGATGCAGGTGAGAAGAAGAAGGAGAAAACAGTTGCATTGAAGGCGCACAAATCGGATTCTGAATCTTCTGGGTCTAAAAGCGATGAAGTTGCCTTCATCACAAGGCTATTCAAAAGCTTTCTAAGGAAGAAACAAAAGCATCATCAAAATTGGAGAAAAGGTAAGGATAATAAACATGTTAAAGGATCTTCTGATATTGTTTGTTATGAATGCAGGAAACCAGGACATGTGAGAACTGAATTCCCAACACTTCAATATAACTCAAGCAAAGAAAAGGAAAAAGGTGAGGAGAAACCTAAGTCAAAGAAGGACAAGAAGAGAGTCCAAAAGGCGTTCTGGGCAGAATCTGGTACTGACTCCTCTGAGGCTGAATCAGAGGAAGAGACTACAAACCTGTGCTTAATGGGGAAAGATCATCTTGAGCAAAGTGATGAGGAAGAGGTATGTAAACCAACCTATGATGAATTGTTTTAGATTTGTGAGAAAATACATGCATCATACAAAAAACTCAAGAAAACTTATGCAAGCCTAAAATTAGAACTTTCGAATTTACAAAAAGAGCATGAAGTTTTTCTCAAAGATCATGCAACGATTGATTCAAATCACATGGCTCTTCTTGATGAATTTGATGATTTAAACAAAAAACATTTGGAATTAATTGATGAACATAATGCATTAAAAGCTTCACACACCTCACTTAATTCTGATCCTAAGAAATCTAAAGAGATTGAGAAAATTTTGAGGATTAATATTAATGCATTAAAAAGAACTAACTTGAGGATTCAAAATGATTTGGATACATGTAAGAAAAATCGGTTGACATTTACTTTTGATCCAAAGCCAGAACCTAGGAAGAGGCATTATAACTCAAACCATTTAAGAAATCCTTTTCTTGGAGTTAGATGTTTTTCATGTGGCATGCTAGGACACATCTCACACACTTGCACCGTTCACCGGAGTACACATTGGGTGTGGAGACCTAAGATGCATGATTCACAGCATATCATATCTGCATTACACTCTACTTTTCCTAAGAATGGGACCAAACTTGTTTGGGTTCCTAAATCTGATTGTTGTTGAGTTTTGCAGGTGTGCTCTCACCAAAGACCTTATGGGAGCATAAGATAACTGGACATATGAAGGCTTGCAGCTCATAAATACTTAAACTTGATGCTTCAATAAATTCTTGAAATGCGTTTTTTATTAAGTGTTGTTTTAAGTTTTTTTGTTGATTGTGTGCTAGCTTTTTGTTATTTTTATTTTTTTTGTTTTCACGTTGCCTTTTATGATTGGTTTTTTATATGTTGAATCCTTTCAAGCTTTTAGATTTTGGAGTTTTGAAGATAGTGTTTAGCTTTTCTAAAATTGGTTAAAGGGATAAACTCCGTTGATGGTTTCCCTCCTTCCGACCTTGTTTAGTGGTATGATTTTCTTCTCTAAACAAAAGTCTAACTCATTTTAGCCAATGGTTTTTGAAACTAAGATTCTTCCTATCTTGCTACAATAATCTATCATATACATAATATCCAAAGTTCTTATATATCTTTTAAGTTACTTAAAACCTTGCCATTGCTTTCATCACATGACTTTGATTTTGTTTTGTGACTTGTTCTTCCCTATGTTAGAGAGAGAGCTCCTGTTCTCTAATATTTGGAGGATATACTCACAACTAAGGTCTTTTTAAGGGTTTTTGTTAAAGAGCTTTTAGCTTGCAAAAATTAAAAAGAAAAAGAGGCCAATGACGCCAAATTGAATATATATATACACAATTGTGTATCAAAAATCAAAAGATGCTCAAAGAGCCAATCAAAGATTCAAGAGGCATAAAATGAGCCCACTAAAAAGCAAGCTATCCTCTCTTTTCAAAACTTGTAAAACTTAGAGAATTCATTGATTATTTGATGAATTCAAAGGCTTGATTTCAAATTTTATGATTGAGACAAATTACTTTATTTTATTATTTATGAGATTTTTTCTTTGTAAACAAGTTTTGATTGAATATTCTTTTTTTAAGGTTTATTCTGAGTTAAGCATTTTTGTTTTTCAAAAGAAAAGTTGTACCATAAAGAACGCCTGATCTAGGGTTAACAGAATCGGATATTGTACCTTTGTGTGATTAGGATTGGCTAAACTCCTTGATCTTATGAAACTCTGAAGTTTAATTGTTTGAGAACTTCTCATATGATGCCTCCATAAAATAAAAAAAAATTAGAAAAATTAAAATTCAAAAATATTCATTTTTTTATTTTCCTTGTGTTTTAGCATTCTATTACTGTGTTTTTGTCTACTTTTATTTTGTTTTATTTTTGAGGGTCTTGATCATCACAATCTTTTCCTTGGTTTCAAATTCTAGTCACATCGTCCTGGACGATACATGTATCGTCCTGGATGATCTGATCAAACTCTGTTGCAATCATGATGAAAGTCCTGGCCGATAGAATATTTCGTCTGGCCGATGCATTTTATGTGCATCATCCTGGCCGATACACTGGATCGTCCTGGACAATTCACGTATCAGCACGGTTAAATCCTTAAAATTAGCCTCGGACGATCCATTATTGGACAATCGGCCTAGCCGATCCACTGCCCCGGACGATCCATTATTGGACAATCGGCCTAGCCGATCCACTGTTCGTCCTGGATGATACATGTGGCAGAGATTTAAAATATTTTAACTTCGGCCGATACGATCAATTATTGTGCATCCCTGGACGATACACCTAATCTGCCCGGACGATCTACTTTTTCAACGGCCATCCGGATAGTCTCCTCGGGACGATCGCCTGTGTCTAATCGTCCTGACCGATATCTGATCGGCCCGGATGATCTGACCGCCTTTCTGACCAATCGGCCTGTACACAATTATTAAGCCATATCGGCCCGGACGATTCTGCGATCGGCCTGGACGATATGGTCGTTTCTTTAAATTCTGGCCGATCCAGCCATGGTTTTCCACTTCATCCCTTCTCCTCTTGTGTCTCCTTACTAATCCTTTGCTATATCTGATCAAATGCTTGCCAGCTACTTTCAGCAGCCACCTCCACCACCTCTATCTGATGATCAGGATCCTTCGTTTTTCTAGTCTGTGTTTTCTGTTTTCTGTTTTCTGTAGTTTGTCTTGTGGTTTGTTTTAGTTTCTATTTACTTTTTCTTTTGTGTGTCTAGGACCTTCTTTTTGTGATGACAAAAGTGGGAGTAGGATGTGGTAGGAAAAGGTAGGATGTGGTAGGAAAAGGGTATGCGCTTGTAACTTATAATTTCTAGTGAACTGTTTTTTTTTTTTCTTCTTCTCTGAGTTTTTTCTATTTGTGTTTGTCATCATAAAAAAGGGGGAGAATGTTGCAAATCTATTTTAATGACTCATGTTTTGATGATTGACAAACACTGTTGATTCTCTTGGACTGCTTGTTGCTTTTAACTTTTCAGGAATCGAGGATCGGACGAACAAACGAAGCTAGTTCAAGATTGCATAGGTTTAGGGTTGAGTCAGTCTGTACTTTGTTTTTTCTCTTCTTGAGTCTATTTGTAATGGTCAAAGAGACTGATGCTAAGTAATCCTACACACACACACTTGAGAGAATTAGAATTTCTGTTTTTACTCATATCGGCCAGGACGATATTTACATCGTCCTAGACGATCAGGCTTAAAACAGAAAGTCTAAATATGGATTCTTAATTAAGGCAGACGTCATTAACATATTGGCCTGGATGATATGTGTATCAGCCAGGACGATAAGCTCAAAATAGAAAGGAGTTGCCGCCATAGACAATTAAGGAATACTATATTTTTAAATTATCGGCCAGGACGATCATTGATCGGCCTGGACGATATTCACAAATTATGCCTTAATTGATCAGGAAATCAAGGGAGTAATTAAGGATGATTGATACGATCATATCGTCCTGGATGATCGTAGGATCGGCCTGGACGATCTATTCAAAAACCTTAGTTACTTCAGGACGATAAATATCGGCCAGCTCGAATTCAGGGCGATGCTCTGGACGATTTTCCTCTGATTTGACCTGATCGGCCGGGACGATCGTGAGATCGGCCTGGACGATTAAGCCAATTTTAAATCATCCAAGTTTGCATTCAGGGCGATGCTCTGGCCGATCTTTTGAGATTTGTACTGATCAGCCAGGCCGATGTCCATATCGGCCTGGACGATATAGTCAGCAACTTGCAATTAATGAGATCCTTTGAAGCTCTTCTATTTAAGAGCTCTTGTTCAACATTTTGAAAAAACCTTTGGCTGCTGCCTTGACCTGAGAAGGCCTTGAGGACAGAAAGAGAGAGAGGGGGAGAGAGAGGATCTTGTGAGGGGATTCACAAGGGTTGCTTCAAGGATCGCTCTGCTTCTGCTTCATCTAGAAGTTCTCATCCGTGAAAGGGTCGGTAGAGGTAAGGCGTTAGCTTTTGGTTTTGGTTCTCTGCCATTAATAAGCCAATTTTAAAGTCCAAGGAGTGGACGTAGGTCAAGTTGACCGAACCACTATAAATCTCTGTGTTCTTTTTTTCTTGCTTCCACATTTTAATTTCTGCATTTATTTTTCTTGTGGTGTGATTTTGGTTTATGTGATTTTTGTTCTTTGTGAAAAGAAATTTTTTAAATACCAATTCACCACCCCCCCCCCTCTTGGTTAGGTTGGGACTAAGTTCATAGGGCTTAACATCCCTAACGAACATTTAGGGAGGTGTTCCTTTATCTCATTTATGTTTTGCGGATGATTTTATTATGTTTTTTAATGGGACTATTAATAAAATTCAAAAGCTTATAGATTTCGTTTACCATTTTGAGAGGGTTAGTGGCTTAACCTTTAATAAAAACAAAATTCTTTTCATTGCTTCTAAGAGAATTGATCGTTTTAAAAATCCTTTAACAAAAAGCGTAATCTTTTTGAAATATTTTAAAACATTAAACCATACGATCACTCGCAAGAAAAAAAGTCTGAAAATTAAAATGAGGAAATGTAATAAGAAATAAAATACCATAATTTTATAGTGGTTCGGTCAACTTGACCTATGTCCACTCCCTGGAGCCTCTCCTTCAGGGTATTGCACGAAAACATAGTGACCCTTCTTTTTCCCCCACAATAAGGTGGAAAAGCCTTTGCAAACTCCTTTTCACTGACATCGATGAAGTAGAGAACCCAGACTCCATTAGCTTCCTCGAAGCAGGCATCAAACCTTGATTGATTATTGAAGATGACCTCCCCCTCATAAGATACTCTCTCTCTCCCAAGCTCTCTCTCTCTCTCTCTCTCTCTCTCTCTCTCTCTCTCTCTCTCTCTCTCTCTCTCCTTCTCTTGGCTCTCTCAGATCAGCACAGCAGCAAAAAATCTCTTCTTGAATAAATAAGAGATATTATAAAGAAGGGCTTAAAATTTGCCCTAATTTATAACATGTTTTCAAAGATCATCCAAGATGATCGACTGATTGTCCTATACGATCAATGTATTTTTAACCCTTCCGACTATTACAATCTTGCAGGGCTGGATGATTAGAAACCTTGTTTATTCTGATTGTCCAGGATGATGTGGTCATTATCTTATACAATTAGTACAAAATCATACATATCATCTAGCACATCTTTCTGGTCGCCCAGAAGAAATATGTTGGACAATAAAGAAATATAACTTATCGTCTAGGATGATTCTTGAATCATCCCAGACAATTAGATCAAAATCAGGGATTATCATCCAGAACATCATTCTGGTCTTCCAGGTGATACACCTGGATGATGGAAAATTTCAACTAATCATCTAACATATCATTTTGGTCATCTAGGTGATCTAGGAGAAGACTAAAGTTTTTCTAACTGATCGTCTAGGATGATCGTGTAATCATCCAGAATGATATGATCGATCAATCAAACCTTAATTTCTTTCCTTAATCACCTAACTTATTAAGGCATGATTATAATGAATCATCTAGGATGATATGAGATTGTCAAATATAACTTCTAAAAATAATATCATACCTAAAAGAGTTTGGCGGCTGATTCTTTCTAATTTGAGCCTATCGTCAAGGATGATGTAAATATCATCCAGGACAATTTGCTTAATTCGGATGTCTTTTTAATAATGTCCTAATTAGAGTTTCTATTTTTAACTTATCGTCTATGTTATTTTTGGCTCGTCCTGTATGATATGATCAAAATTAGAAAAATTCTTAAACCTAAAAAATTTCTCCCCTTGAGTATGTGTGTGCAAGGTTACATAGCAACATGAACCACCTTATTACATTTAAATTAAGAAAAGGTAAAAACACTAGAATTACACTTACAAACTCACTATGTCCTAATCTACCTAATCTTGAGCTGGCTTAATTTGTAATTGACCTTATGGACCTAAAAATGTTAGTAGGCAGGGCAATAGTAGAGAAACATAAATGCTAAAAATATTTATTATCATCAAAAATATAATCTTTGAATCCATGATTGTAACAAAGCCCAACACTTATGATAGGCTAGGGTGCTTCTAAAATATTTCAAAATCTTAAAGCATCTCTTACTTTTCCTCCTTTGATCTCCAGAAGTAAGTGTTCTATTTTGAGCTAATTCTTGTTGAATTTCCAACCTCACTTCCTTTGACATCAAGCCCTGAAATCTTGAATAAAATTTTTATCATTATTTTAATGAAAAGTATTCATAGGAAATTGGAGTTTCCTATGATGTAATTAATTATAAGGGTTTGCGCTCGTAGGATATTTAGAAACCAATATTAATTTTTAAAATAAAGGTATTTTAAAAAAAACTAAATTAATTCTCTTTAGAAAAATTAAATTTAACGAACATTATTATTATATTCAAATGATTGATAGTGAATGATATTTTATTTCTTCGGGAAGATATATCATTATGTTATCATAATTTTGATTATGAAATTAATAATCTCTTATCTCAATTACTATAGTCAAACACTCGATCGATCATCATTTTGATCATTCGGGATCATATGTTATCTTTCTTGAGTTTAACTATGATAATCAGAATAAATTTAAATTTTTATAATTTGAACCCATTAGGGAATGATATGTTTGCCTCTCGATGTGATATATCATTCATAATTATGTGTTTGATTTCAAAAAACTAAAATTTTAGAAAATAAATTATTCCCAAAGAAAATTAACTTTTCCAAAACTCAATACCTTTTTTAATCAAACAACTACATATTTTCTTGTAAATAGGCATGATCTCTAGAGTATGTTTATTGCATTATTTGATGACTTGACTGATATTATCTGGAAGGTTAGCTCAGTGGTTAATTATTTTATTATAGTTGATATAACATTCAATCCTCTTCAAACTAAGAAAGGATGGGCATTCACAAAATTCCTAGTAGCAAATCCAGTTCAGAATACTCTTCTATTAGATGACGAGCTAATAAATGAATAGATTCTAAATTTAAGAGTAAATAAATAACACACCTGTGATTTTTCTTTATGGTGTTATTTTTAGTCAAAAAATTAAAAGACCATAATAAATATACTCAGGGTTAGTCAGAATTGGTATTGTATTCATTACCCTATATATAGGTTTGATATACTACTCATATCATTTGTTAGAGCCTTACATGAATAATGGAGTGGAGTATAAGGAACTGATAATTGGCTTAGAACTAATAATATTAAATGATATTAGAGAAGTAAAGGTATAAAGATTCATAGCTTATTTTCAACCAGGTTGCAAATATATATAAGGTGTTAAGAAAAAACTTTGTTCCATATTATCAGTATACAAATAAATAATTAGAGTAAATTTTGAATGTGAGATTGTATAGAATAGCATATTGCATAAAAGACATGTTGGATGCCTTAGCAAAGCTCACTAAAGAGTTAGATTATCCTAAAGAGGACTCAATTATAATAGACATATAAGGCTGAAGGATCTTATCACCAATTATTATGGAATATATAAAAAGAAAATCCATAGTTGAGGTGAAATTATTTTTTTTATAAAGAATGAAGTGGCAGATTGGAGAAAACCCTTCATTGGCTATTTACAAGATAATAATCTAAACAATAACAATAATAACATTAAGTCTTTGTCCCACTACGTGGGGTCGGCTACATGAATCCTTTTTCACCATTATGTCATGTTAAAAGTCAAATTCCCATTTAGATCTAATAAAGAAAGATCATTTCTAATATATTTTTAACTAAGACTTTTTAGGTATTCCTCTACCTTTTTTACCATAAGTCAAATCTAATACCTCAGCTTTCCTAACAAGGTCATCGAAAGGCCTCAGTTTAATGTGACCAAACCATCTAAGGTGACTCTCTAATCTTATCTTCCATTGGAGCTACTCCAACTTTTTCATGTATATGCTCATTTTGTATCCTATATCTAAGGGTAAAGCCACTCATTCACCTAAGAATCCTCATCTCTACAACACTTAACTTAGTATTATGCTTCTTTTTTAATGACCAAAAATTGGCACCATAAAGTATTTCAGGTCTCAGCACCATCTTATAGAATTTTCTTTTAATTTTAAGGTGGACTTTTCTATTGCACAACAAGCCCATTTCATTCCTCCACTTAAACCTTCCAACTTGAATTTTGCTAATAATATCCCCATCTATTTAACCATCACTCTGAACAATAGATCTAAGATATCTAAAACTTGTACTCTTTTTAATAATTTAATAGCCCAAAGTCACAATCCCCTCACTGGGTCCATTGCTAATAAAATTATACTCCATATATTCAGTTTTAGATCTACTCAAGCAAAAACCTTTAGACACTAAGGTTGGCCTCCATAATTCAAGTTTACCTTCAACTCCCTCTCTAATCTTATCAACAAGAAGAATATCATAAGAAAAAAGCAGACACATAAGAAAAAAAACTCCCTCGAGATAAATTAATTATGGATCAGATAAAAAGAAGATCCATATCTTTTATAATAATCAACAGAACCCCAAATAGAAGATCTTTCAATTGAATGTAATTGTGTTTCCGTAGTAAATTAGAAGCTAAAGATATAATAAAAGAAGTTCATGCTAGATTGTGTGGTACTCACCAGTTTGATACTAAAATGAAAATAAAAATTAAAAGGTTGGGATACTATTATCCGTCAAATATAGATGACTCCATAAATGTTGCACATCGTTCTCATCAGTGTCAGGTGCAAGGTGTAGTTATACATCAACCACCAAATACCTTGCATTTAATAGTTTCTTTATGGTAATTTCAAAGCTGGGGTATAGATATTATTTTCCTAATTGATCTGTCATCTTTTAGAAATCATAGGTTTATATTAATAGTTATAGGCTATTTCTCAAACTGGGCAGAAGGAGTTCCTTAAGTGAAGTCAAAGCTCATAAAGTGTTAAACTTCTTTAAAGATCATATTATTTATGAATTTCATGTTCCTTTTTGAATCATATATGATAATGGTCCATCCTATAGAAGCACCAAAGTAAATAATTTTTCTAGATGTCATAAATTAGATTGGAGATATTCAGCTATATATTACCCTCAGGTAAATGGTTTAACTGAGGCCTTCAATAAAACTTTGTTGTATATCCTAAAGAAGATCCTATATGATAATAAACATCAATGAAATGATAATTTAAGAGAAGCTTTGTGGGCATATCAAATCACATACATAATTTTCCCTAGTAACATCTTTTCTTTTTTGACTTTAGTCAATCAGGTAATATGATCCCTAGTATTGTCCTGATATGATTTCCTAAATATGTTTATTTGAGAATTCCTTCCCAATTGTATTTCTTAAACCACTTAGTTTGGGATAGATTTTTTAGTCAAATTTAAATATTTTCTTAAGGTTTAGTTATAAGTATGTTGTTATGGCATCCCTTCCTTTTGAAACTTTATTTATTGGGTAATACAATCCCTGGTATTTTCTCAATGTAACCATTAAGTTTGTTCATTTAAGAATTATTTCTCATTTGAATTCCTTAAATTTGTTTATTTGAGATATCTATCATTGAAGTTTAAATCTGTCTTTAGGAATAATTCCACTTTTATGGCATCCCTTAGACTTCTAGTATAAGTATGCTTTTATGGAAATCATCCTACTTAATATGTCTTTAGGTATAAGCCCACTTTTAAGTCGTCATATAGACTTCTAGCTTAAGTCCACTTTTATAGTAGCCATACCACTTAGATATAAGCCCACTTTTAAAAGCAATCTTTCATTCATGTATCAATCCGACTCATTATTATAATTTGGTCAGGTGAGTATCTAAATCTTCCTTCTTCATTATTTTAACTTACCTATGCAAATATTGGACCCCCTAAATCTTTATGTCTTGTTATTTTGATATGGTCAAGCTGATATTAAATCTTTAAAAATTAGCTTATTTATTATATCAATATGGTCAGGTAAATATTGTGTTATCCTTATTTATTGTTTCAATATGGTTAGGAAAAGATAGCATGCCCTTTATAAATCTAGTAAAATCTAACTTATTTTGGATAGATCTCCTTCTCAACTTTTTTTTTTCCAACTGGAATCTATCTGATAGAGTTTATTTCTCGGTTAGATATCCATCATGATTAAATAAACCTATTTTAGATCATTTCTTATTAGGTATTTGCCAATTAAATTCTTTTGGATTTCATTGATTTCTTCGATCAACGCTAACATGTGCAATTTGCTTTTCAAGTTCATCACACTTGTTGGGGTCCATTTGTTGACCTCTTTTTTATTTGAGGTTAGAATTCCAAATAAAATCTTCAATCTTACTTTTCAAATCCTTGAATTCCACTTCAAACCTTAAATCAGATTCCCCGCTATGTTATGGTATGGTGATTCAATAATTAAACCATAAATTAGTCATTTAATAATCACCCTTGATGGAAACTTGATCAGCCACTCAATTATTGAAATCACTCAATAATAATCAATGATCTGAGTATTTTAAATCCTAAACTCTTTAATCATTGATAAACCTCAATCCTAAATCAAATTTAAATCTAAATCCAAATCCAGCTTAAAACTCTAAACCCTAAAATCTATTATTCAAATCTAAATCTAAAGCCTTTGAACATTTTCCTTTTTAGGAGAATTTTAATAAATTCAAAACATTAGTGAAGGCTCTAGAAAGGTGATTGATCATTTGAATCTTGATTAAGCATACCCCTAGAGTCTACCTAATCACTCATTAAGCTTCCATGTCCTTGTAAACCATAAAATACAAAGCATTTCCCAAGCTTGCAAAAGCTTTAAATATTTATAGCCAATGCCACTAGACATGGCATCTTATTTAAAATTGCTTGGGAAGCTTTGGAAACCAATCAAACATGTTCATAATCATTTTTATATCGATTTGAACTCCCTTTAACCTTGGTTGGACCATGGTTGACCAAGGAACCAATAAACCCTAGAGCTGCCCTTTTTGAATAAAGCTTTCATATCTCAGTCATGCCATGACCCAAGAACACATCCAATAAACTCTAAATTATATTTAGAGTGGATTAAACCTAAACCCACACCCTTGATATTCTTGGTTGACCAAGTAAATTGAGGTTGACAAAAAGGCCCCTTTAACCCTAAAAACTATATTTCATGCATCTAAACCTCACCATGGCATAAAACCTTCTCTAGCAAGTTCTAAATGTCATTTGGAATCAGTTGGAAGCAACCCCAACCTATGGTCAAATGTAGTTGACCAAGTCAACCATGGTTGACCAAACTTGCCTTAAAGCTTTTAAAAAACTGAGATACCCAAGCTTTTGGGGATTGTTCATTCAATCCCATAGGCCCAATTAGGTTAGCCACATGGCTTGACCCAAATAAATTCAAAGGTGTTTTCTTGAGCCAAATTCAAAACCTTATAACATTAAATTGCATAAACAATTACATCAGGTGTTGATGGACCTTTTATATATCTTATCCAACCAGTCCATGCATGGGGTTTAACAAAACTATTAAGAATATAAATTATTGGGTCCATTCAATGGACAACCCAAATTAAATCCCATAAATAGTTACAATGCATTTATGAATGTTCATTATACTTGTCCTCTTCCGCTCTAGCCATGTGGATCGTTGATGTGGTAAAGCTCCTAAAAGTAATTTATGTACAATCATTAGTTCAGTTATAACTTCCTAAAAAATTGACCATACAAGCTCAAACTCTCCAAAATGTTCCCTTTGACCATATTGGATAGTCACCAATTGAAATAGTGGTTAGGCATGTGATGAGGTGGCAAGAAAATTAAACTATTCATTTATTTTCTCTCACATATAAATACTCCTTTATTTTTTAAAATTAGGGTTTGATCTTTTGATTTATTTACCACCATAATGCTCCTCTTAGTCTCCCTAAGCTCTCCCAAGCTCTAGAATTCATTGGGTGATGAGTTCTAAAGGTGATCAAGGTGTCATTTTTTGTGATGTGGATACCTTGCTTGGAGGGTGTCTTGTGTTTATATAGTTACTTTCCTACACTATGGATGTAATATTATATTCTTATTAGTGCACCATAGACTCTTCTAGGTTGTATTATATGCATTAGGTCTCACACACATGCATTGTACTTTTACATATGCTATAGAAATTGCTATTTTATATTTCTACAAAAAAATATAATGTATCTAAGACCTAATGTAAATTTAAAGAGTACATTTATAGATTTAAGTTCTAGATTCTTGTATAGCTAGATTGAGTTGTACAATATCAAAGTTGAAAAGATTAAAGATGATGCATATATATAAAGGTTTCAAAAAGAAATGATTATTTTTCCTTTGAAGATCATTATATTTTGGAATTATAAAGAAGATTCTTGAGCTTAAAGATAAAGACTAAAGTAAGCAATCATATATTAATGCATATTATATAAGAGTAGAAATCCAATTCTTTTGTAGTGGAGCTTGGCCACCTTACATTTCAGCAGACCCTGATTTGTACTCTACATTAAAAATAAATGAAGAAAAGTTTTATTTATGCACCACTATTTCATATGATGGTTTGCGTTACATGCATTGCATTCATAAGGGTAATAAATTTGTATTAGAGGGTAACCTTTTTATAGATATCTTTTAGTGTGCATATTTTGAACTTTGTAGGAACATATATATTAGTTCTATGATGATACTATAGTGGTACCATATACATGAATACATTTACCCTGACATGCATACAAACATATATTTTACTTTATGCAACATACACTAGCCCAATACATAAGTTAACGGAAAGGAATAAGGAACCTAAGAGCCGGGACTACATAATTTTCCTATGGTTTAGGGCTGTTATGCTTATGAATTTTTCTAAATAATTTTAACATAATTTTTTTTAGAAATTTATAGATAACTAGAAATAAAATTTAGAGTTCATGATGTCTTTAAGTCAAGTTGTGCTAGATAGGTGTGTTTGCATATTAAAGAGTCCTAATTAAAGTTTTTTAAACTAAAAATATTTGATTCCTTAGATATAGGGCTATGTTGTCTTGCATTCATAAGGCAACTGATTACTTTAGGATGTTAGCTAATAGCACACTCTAGGTAGGAGAAGGGTCCGTGAACACATACTAGATTTATACATTGGTTAGTTTTATAATTAAAATGATAGGTTAATATTTTATCCTTTGAGATGACTTGAGCATTCCTTATGTTATGTTTGATTATGAAAGTATAAATGCTTTCTCTTTTCAAACTGACAGTCGAGCATTAATTTGTCTTTCGAGACAATTGATGTTATGATATGTGGATTCGACTAAAGAAACATTAAAGCCAATCATGTGGCACATTTAACATTTTATTTATCTGCATGCTTCTCAAATAAAAAGCCTCCAACTCCCTCCTTTTGTACCCAACACAGTGCAGATGCCTCCAACTCCCTAACCTGCTTAACTATTCCAAAAGCCTCTTACACCAATACTATTTGGATTTCTTTTTCTTAGAGCTTCTTATAATTGTCACAACCCAACCTAACGTGATCCATAGATATAGGTCACACCATGTTGGATGGTGACAGAATGGATATCTAAAACATTATAGTTAAACATACCAAAATATTAGGTCACAACCCAACCTAACGAACCCTTCAGATGTAGACATAATATTATACAGAAATGTACAATACATAAATCATGCATATAACATTATAGTTAAACATTTAAACATATATTAGGCTATTTATAAAATTTAGAGATTTATGCATGCAAAATTTTAGTGATTAAATCCATTATAGTGTAGCAAAATTTCACTAACTCAAATATCTATTAAATTATCATATATCATGTAGGACTACATTTTATAAGTTTAATTATTCTATAATGCTTTTTTTTTCTTGAATATTTTTCTTTAATTTTAAAAGAAGCATTTCAAAAATACCCTACAAAAAGTTTTATAAGAATACATAAATATCTAAAACTATGTTATCTATAACATACCAAAAAGTAACATTTTAAAAGTTATCACAGTTCAAAAACCAATAAAAAATTACATTTTTTATCAAGAAAATCCCAAAATTATCAAATGATTAAAAACTAAGATAGACAAAATGCAACCTACCTTGATTTGGATAACTTTCAAAAATAAGGTGTATGGAAAAAATGGCCTGAAGTGGCTAAGAATGGACATTCTCTCTCTAAGAACGCTCTCTTTCTCTCACTAGGAGGTAACTCAAATGTAATAGTAAATTTGGATATTTGAATATTGAAATTCAACCTAGCAGCATGGTGCCTAATGACACTCACCATTGCACGCCCTCAGAGAGCATATAATGCCATCAGTCTGAATTATTTTGCCAACCCCGAGAGCACTAGCACTGAAGTGCCTTCAACCCAAGAACTATGGTGCCCTAGGGAAAAAATGAAGACTTGCTTAAACATGTAAATATGCCCTCGATACTCATTTAAGATCACATGCAGACTCTCACATGATTACATCACATTCCTATATATATACAAAAAGGTTTAAATGTAAAACTTTAATGGATTACCTTGAATCTTATTAGGTGAGAATGGGTTGAATGGTCCACTGACTTTATAGGTGTCACAACTCTCACCTCTTAAGAGAAATATCATCCTCGATATTTTAAAGATCAGTTTAGCAAAATAGATCAAGATATAACTACCTCATCTTAGATTTATTTTCCTAAGTAGCTACTCTTTCAGTTATGTGCTTATATTATACCTTGTCCATTTAAATTTATTTATTTTATAACTTCCTAACATTATATACCAAAATTCTTTCTAGTTCTTCCCTATAACTTAGATTAGGATGTACCTCAACCTAATCTGTGAATAATTCACTTCCAAATTCAGATATCCATTTCCCTAAAAAAGAAACATGAAATATATTGTGTATATCAGACAAGTGGTCAAGTAATAATAACCTATAAGAAAAACTATCAATCCTTTCAATAACCTCGAAAGGTCCAATGTACCTCAGACTCAACTTACTGGTTCTTGTAATAACCATAACATACAAAAAATTATGTACCAAAAAATGGTGTTTTGAACCATAATACTTTTTTTATTTGTCTTATACTAATATCAATCTATCTCAAATTTGATGGAATTTTATTATAGCATCATCCATAAATGATGGCCCTAATAGTTGCCTTTCTTCCTCCTCTATCTAAACAAGGGTGTCCTATTACTTCTCCCATATAGAGCTTTATAAGGTGATGTACCTTTACTTGATTGGAATCTATTATTAAAAGCCAACTTGATCAGAGGAATATCATCTTCTAAGCTTCTACCAAAATCTAGAACACACAATCTAAGAAGATCCTCAAATATTTAAATAGTCCTTTTAGACTATCTATCAGTATGTAGATGAAAAGTTGTACTAAAGTATAATATCATATCCAAACCTAGCTGAACATCTTTTCATAACCTATAGATAAATATATTGTCAAGATTAGAGAATATAACATTTGGAATACCTTGTAATCAAATAATGTCTTGTATATTTATCTGAGCTATCTGGTTTACAAAATTCATCTACATGATCAAAATGAATATGTAAACTTCTTTTTAGATGATTTACCATAGCTCAAATAATATATGGCCTTGCCTATTTCTTAAAAAATCCATTATTACCTCCTCACATTTTCACTCTAGAATATGCAACAATTCTAGAAGATCACAAGGTCATTGATGCTCTAGTTTTACTAATTTATAAGCTTCACATTTGAAAAAAAAACAAACCCACATCTTTCTTGAATTTGGGCCACCATAATATGCCTTTCAGATCACCATAAATTTTGTTACTTCTCAAATTAATCATATAACATGAATAATGTGGCTCATGAAAAATCTCAATCTTCAAATCTTCAATAATATGGACCCATAATCAATTCATGCATAATATAACACCATAACAAGATATTCATAGTTCAAAATTTTTACCAAACTTCAGGTACTATATATCTGACTTCTAAGATTCCATAATCTACTCATGCATAAGAGCATTCTTTGTAAGGTGCATTATTTAAGTGTGAAGAGTCTATAAAGGTGCATTCCTCATTAAAAAAAAAAAATCTCGAAGAGGAGGTAACCAACCTTTTTAATGGTAAAAGATAGTGTTGAAAATTTTGACTAGGATGAGGTAAGAAAGCTTTCATATGATGATTTATTTTCTATATCTAAATAAATGCATGAATCCTATAAAATGTTAAGAAAGTAGCACTTACACTTGAAAATAGAATTTTCAAATTTAAAGGAACAAAATGAAATTTTAACCAATGATCATTCAATTTTTAAAATTGAGCATATAGCATTTAATAACTATCATGAATCATTAATGAAATATTTTGACTCATTAAACAATTAACATGTGAATTACTAAAGTCACATGAATCCTTAAAAAATGAACATATTGAGTTAGAAGAAGCATTCCAAGAGTTAGAAGAACTTGCATTAGAACTAAATAGTAATGAATATGTACTAAAGATAAAGGTTAGTTCGTATAAAAGTGTAAACAAATATTTAAAAATAAAGTAAGTGTACTACAAGATAATACACCCAAGTCTATGCATACATTAAAGCCACATCCTATTATATAATGAAAGTTCAAATAGGTTTTTAGACCTAATAAAATTGTCCCAAAGATAACCAAGAGGGGGCCGGGGTGAATTGGTAATTTAAAAATTCTCTTGAATTTTAGAAAACTGATTTAAGATATTTGACACAATGATAGATTTTCACAAAAGATTTTTCAATCACAATAATTTAAAGTTTAGAAAATAAAATAGTAGTAAAAAAGAAAAGAACAAAAGAACACCAAATTTTATAGTGGTTCGATCAAACTAGACCAACATCCACTCCTTGAAGACTCCTTCAGGTATTGTACAAAATCAAAAGTGACTCTGTTGCAACTTAGTTTTCATAACTATATTTTCATATAATGTGTATTTTTTATGATTCTAAATATTATTGTTTTGATTACTGTTTCTCCTAACATGTATTGGATATATTGCTTTTGTTGTTTGTGTGTACTGACATTTCAAAAAAATCATACTTCAAACTGTTGAAAACCTCAAATCAGATTATATTAGAGTTCATTGTAAGTGGAGTATGTATTTTACATTTTTATTGAGTCGAAGAGAGTGTGAATGTAATTAGGTAATCATGCACACACAGACTAGGAGAGTGTTAAAACTTAACATTTTTTAAACTAATTGTATTATATGTTGTTGTATCTTACAGAATGATTTGTTCAATTATTCCCTCTAGAAAGCAGTTAATCGAATCATATACAGAAAAATTTCTAAAGACTGTTTGTACTATACGAAGTTGGCTTCATACAAATGATGTCCAGAGTACAAAAATGATGCAAACATTTTTTCCATATGAATAGGTAAATTTTTTTTAATTATTCATCTGGGATGATCTGGAGTTCATACATATGACGTCTAGAGTATGAAAATGATGCAAATATTTTTGTCCATACGAACATGTAAATTTTTGAACTGTTTGTCCGGGATGATATGGAGTTCATATAGATTACATCAAGAGTATGAAAATGATGTGAACATTTTCATCCATACAAACAGGTAAAATTTTCAAACTATCGTTCGAGAGGATTTGAAGTTCGTACAGATGACGTCCAGAGTACACAATTATGAGGAATATTTTTGTCCAGCTGAATAAGAAATTTTTTTAAAATTGGTAGTAATGTATGGTATACATATCATATTGTATGATATGCTTGTATGAAAGTATTGCATACAGGATTGTACGAGCAAATTTTGAACTGTTCATCCGAGATGATCGTCAATCGTACTATACGATCGTGGATGCTCAAAATCAAAATTTCACTTTTTTGGACAATTTTTTGTATCTTTCATACGTAAGGCCCTTAAAATAGATTTTGGGTGAATCCTTCTTCATTTTTTCTAGAGAGTAAAAGTGTAAGAGTGATTTAGGAGAGTATTTGTGAGAGAGTTCTTGTAAATTGAGAGTATGAAGGGTTCATAAGGTTACTCAAAGGTGAGAATCTCTTTGAATTATTTGTAAATCTCTTTCTTACTTCTTTGAAGACACTCGAGCGAAGATCTTTGAAGAAGGTCTAATTCTCTACTAACACTTGGAGAGTGTTAAATGATGTTGATTCTCTACCGATACTTGGAAAGTGTGAAATGATACTAGTTCTCTGTGGACACTTGGAGAGTGTGAAAGGATGATAATTCTCTACTGACACTTGGAGGATATGAAAGAATGATAGTACTCTGCCAAACTGGGGATTGGTGGAAGAGAGGGTAATTATAAAGCTTCTCTGCCTTGCTGTGGGAGAAAGAGGAGAATCATTTTGATAATAGTGTAATACCTGAAGAGGGAGTCTTTAGGAAGTGGACGTATGTCTAGTTAGACTGAACCACTATTAATCTTTATGTTCTTTTTATTTTTTAGCATTTTTATTTCAGTAATTTTATTTTGGTGGTTAAAAATTTTATTTAAAAAAAATCAAATTATGCTAAAATTAGTAAATGGTTTTCTAAAAATTCCAAGAAGGTTTTAAATTACCAATTCACCCCCCCCCCCCCTTTCTTGGTTAGCCTTGGAATAGTTACATTATGTTAACAACCTATACAGACTTTTCAAGTGGTATCATAGCTTATTTCAAATTTAAAGTTTATATTACTTTTTTAAAATTGATTATGGCTACTTTTGGAAACTGTAGCACTCATGAAGGGTATTCAATTACTAGACCCCCATTTTTTGATAACATCCCTTTTGATTTTTGAAAAGTAAGAATGTTAAATTTTCTTCAATCACTTGATTATTGCATATAGATTTTAGTATAGGAAGGATACACTAGGCCAACCAGACTTGTAGATGGTATTAGAACTGAAATAATATTTGCTAACTAGATATTAGAAGAATGAGACTTATCTCGGTTAAATGTCAAATGTTTGAGAAGTTTTTTATATGCACTTAAATCTGAAGATTACATGTGTATTTCTACCTGTAAAAGTGGAAAAAAAAATTTGTGATAGACTTCATATCACATATGAAGGGACTAATGAAGTGAAATAATATAGATTAAATATTTTGTTTATGATTATGAAATATTTTATATGAGACTAAATGATTCCATCACTGACATGTATACACATTTCACTCAAATAGTCACCTCATTGCATGCTTTAGGTAGGGAATTAACAAATATAGAAAAAGTGAATAAAAAGCTTCATTGCTTGCCTACTACTTATAGTGCTAAAATTATTGCTATTATAGAGTCTAAAGATTTAATAATTTATTCCATTGAAAATATTCTTGGATCATTAATTGCTTACGAGCAAGGAGTGACTTAAAAATAGATTGACATAGGTGAGAAGCAAAAGGAAAAGAATATAGCATTAAAAGTGGATGACTTAGAGAGTGATCACCCTTAGCCTGAGGATGAAGATGACATTACCTTCACGACTAGGCAATTCAAGAGATTTTTAAAGAGGAAGCAAAGGAGACGCTAGTAGTGGAATAAATGTAAGTTTCACAAAAATATTAAGACTTCTAATGATATTATTAGCTATAAAAACAGGAAGCCTGGACACATTAAATTTGATTGCCCTAATCGCAATGCCAATCCTAGTAAGGAGAAGGTAGAGGAGAAAACAAATGTGAGAAAGGTCAAGAAGAGAGTGTACAGAGCATTTTGGCTGGACTCAACTTCATACTCTTCAAAAATAAAGGTAGTGGAAGAAGTCATAAATTTATGCTTGATGGCTGACAAGCTTGATCTATCAAATTAAGAAGAGGTATGTAACTTAACCTATGATGAGTTAGTTGAAGTTTTTGAAAGAATTCATACGAAATATAGAAAATTCAAGAAAATGCATGCTATGTTGAATTTATATTTCCTTGAACTATAAAAAGAGAATGAAATCCTAAAAAAGATCACACACTAATTGATAGCAACCACATGACACTGTTAGATTTGTATGATGAATTGAACAAATAACATGAACTATTAAAATCATCCCACACTAAATTGGAAAAAAATTTTAAAACTGTTATGGTTGAATTTGATAGTAGAGAGCACTATCTGAAACTTGTCAATGTTATGTTAGAAAGTGCAAACTCATTCTTTAAAGAACAATTAAATGTAATTGAGAAAAATAGGATTCCACCTACCCCTAAAATTTTTTTAATTCTAATAAAAAGATAAAAATTTTAAAACCTAAGAAAAGACAGTTTTATTCTCATCGATTAAAAAATCTTTTTTCTAGAGTTAAATATTTTTCTTGTGGAATGATTGGTCACATATCTCACACTTACACTATTTATAGAATATCATATGTAGTGTAAAGACCAAATATGCATAAAACAAATCTTATCATATATGCATCTAGTTTAATTTTGCCAAGAGGAGAATCCAAACTTATTTAGGTTTCCAATACTAACATTTGATTATCTTGTAGAAATGCTCTCATACAAGATCTCATGAGGGCATTTGGTTCCTATACAATGGATGTTACAAACATATGATTGGATATACAACATAATTCATATCACTATAAGCTAGAAATAGAGACAAGGTTACATTGGGAGATGATACCACTAGGAAAGTGGTAGGCACATATATGATTAGAAATTTGAATAATTTTTATATTGAGAATGTTTTATTTGTAGAAGGCTTAAAGCATAATTTATTGAGTATTAGTTAGCTGTGTAATAATAGTTTTAGTGTTAAATTTTTTCCCACTAGCTATATATTAAGCTAAAATATAAATGATGTATTGCATGAAACTAGGGTAAATAATGTGTATATACTAGATTTGAATTATATTAAATCTCCTAATACTTTTTGTTTGAAAATAATTTTTGATGAATCATAGTTATGGCATAGGAAACTTTGTCATGCTAGCATAAAAAATTATAGGAAAATTATCCAAAAAGAACTTGTTAAATGTATACCAAAACTAGACTTTACTAAGGATCACCTGTGTGATGCACATCTACTAAGAAAATCTATTAAGTCCTCCTTTCATTCCATTAAAGATCTTAGAACTAGAAAACTATTGGAGATTATTCATATAGATCTTTTTGTATGGGTTAGCAATATAAGTCTAGGAGGTAAGGTATATGGATTTATGACTGTTAATGATTTTTTTAGATTCACTTGAGTTAATTTTTTATTTCATAAGAGTGAATCATTTGAAGAATTTAGAAACTTTTTATATTGGATTTAGAAAAAACTAGTATGTAAAATCTTGTCAAGTCAAAGTGATCATGGAGTTGAATTTAAAAATTAAAATTTTGAGGAGTTTTGTAAGGAAAAAGAAATTGATCACAATTTTTTTGCACCAAGGATCCCTCAACAGAATGGGATAGTCAAAAGAAAGAACATCATATTAATTGAATCCGTAAGAGCCATGTTGGCAGAATACTCACTTCCAAAATATTTTTAGGCTGAAGCAGTTAGTACAGCTTATTATATTCTGAATAGGGTGAACATTAGATCAAAATTGAATAAAACAACCTATAAGCTTCTTAAAGGTAGAACACCAAATTTTTCATATTTGAATGTTTTTAGATGTAAGGTGTTCATTCATAATAATGAAAAATCTCTTTAGAAAAATTTGATACAAAATCTGATGAAGGAATTTTTCTGGGATACTCTAGTGTTGAAAAATCATATAGAGTTTTTAACAAAAGAACTTTGGTAGTTAAGGAGACCACACATGTTGTGTTTGATGAATCTAGCATTTTGGAAGAGCCAAGTTTAGAAGATGATTATATTAAAAATAACTCCCAATAAATTAAAAAGATAAATTTGGAAGAAAATGTGAAAAAAGAAAACCCTTTGCCTAGAGAATGGATTTTTTTTTATGAATCACCCTAAGAAATTGATTTTAGGTGAACCAAGTGAGGTTTTTTAGGACTATGCATGGACTTAGAAAATAGGTTACCCATTCCACCTTTATATCAATGATTGAACCCACAAATGTTAATCAATCAATTTTAGATGAATTTTTTATTTTGGTTATGCAAGAAGAGTTGAATTAATTTATAAGAAATGATATTTGAGAATTAATAGAAAGGCCAAAAAATCAAAGTGTTGTTGGAACTAAGTGGGTGTTCAAAAATAAAATGAATGATTCAAGAGTTGTGATTAAAAATAAGGCTAGATTAGTAGCTAAGGGGTATAATCAATTAGAAGTGATTGATTTTAAAGAGACTTTTGCCCCTATAACAAGACTTGAAGTAATTAGAGTTTTGTTAGCCTTTGCCTATTTTAAAGGATTTAAATTATATCAAATGGATGTTAAGAATGCCTTTTTGAATGGGTGATACAAGAGGAAGTTTATGTTGAGTAACCTCTAGGATTTGAAATTTCTAAATTTTCTAATCATGTGTTTAATTTAAAAAAGGTATTGCATGTATTGAAACAGGCACCTATGCTTAGTATGAGAGGTTAAGCACTTTCTTATTAGATAGATCATTTATAAAAGAAAGTGTGTACACCACCCTCTTTTTGAAAAAAAAATAGGAGATTACATACTTATTATTCAGATATATGTTAATGATATTATTTTTGGATCTACAAATAAAAATCTTTATGATAATTTTTTTAAAAATAATTAGTGAATTTGAAATGAGTTTAATAGGAGATCTAAGTTATTTTCTTAGTTTTAGCATTAAGAAAAATAAGGAGGAAACTTTTCTTAGTCAGTTAAAATATATTAAGAACATCCTCAACTTGGGCGGAGGGAGGACCCCCCCCCCCCCCCCCCTAAAAAAAAATTTTTGAAAGGTATGAGCATGCTCCTCACCACAGTTTCAGAATAAGGGTCATCTGAAGAGAGGCATTGGAAAGAAGGTTTAGATGAAGATGGGGTGATGGCGGTGACTTAGTTGGTCGGAGAGGTGATGGTCCGACGGATGGTGGCATGGAAGCTGAGGAGGACGAGGACGGCGAGGAGTGGGAGGAGGGAGAAGGGGAGGCGGAGCCAGTGAAAACTTCATCGCTACTAGCTGGGTTGACTTGGCATTTCGTCTAGAAGGTGAGAGCACAAGGCATGAGCAAACTAAGTCTTAATTTGTCGGGAAGAAAAGAGAGAGAGAGAGAGAGAGAGAGAGAGAGAGAGAGAGAGAGAGAGAGAGAGAGAGAGAGAGAGAGAGAGAGAGATATTGAATTAATTAGCACTGGAATCTGGATTAGGCTAATGAGAAAAGGGCTCTTGAATAGAGATGCAATGGTGTAGGCCTCTTAGTTGAAGTATTTATTATTTTTTCAAAGATATATAATATAATATATTTTTATATAACAATTATTTTTTTTTAACTGTCTTGCCATTTTCAAGCTGGGATAGAAAAAATTTAAAATAATTAATTTAGCCCCCCCCCCCCCCCCCCCCCCTCAATAAATTTTCTAGCTCCGCCACTGATCCTCAAGAAATATGAAATAGATGATGTTAAACTAGTAACTACACCAATGAGTTCCTTAGTTCAGTTGGATAAGGACCTAAACGAAAAATATATTGATAAAAAAAAATTAGAGGAATAATTAGTTAATTGCTTTATTTGAGTGCTAGCAGACTATATTTAATATTTAGTATTTTTTGTGTGCTAGATTTCAATATAATCCAAAATAATCATATTTGATAATAGTAAAAATAATTTTGAGATATCTTTTGGGAACTTAAAATTTAGGGATTTGGTTTCCTAAGTACAGCTCTTCATTTAAAATTGTTGGATATTATGATTCAAACTTTACAAGTTATAGGATTAATCAAAAAATTACATTTAGAACTTGCCAATTTATAGGAAATTCCTTAGTTTTTTGATCCAGTAGGAAATAGAATTCTGTAGCCCTATCTACTATTGATGCTGAATCCTCGTTAAATCGAGCATCCGGGACGGGTCGTGACAAAAGTGGCACTAGTACTTTGATTAAAATAATAATTGATTGACATAAGATTTACAACTAGCACAATTCCTATTTTTTTGTGATAATACTAATGTCATTTACATTTCAAAAAATCTTATCAAATATTCTAGAAATAAATATATAGACATAAGGCATCTCTTCATTAGAGATCATATAGCCAAATCAGAAATTAAATTCAATCACGTTTCTATAGTAAATCAACTTGTAGATATATTTACAAAACCACTAGCCTTTGACACTTTTAGCACTTTAAGAACAAGGTTAGGTATGATTGATCTTAATGCTTAGATAAAATATTCTACAAACTTGATATGTTCTTTATTCGTGTCTGTTTAGTTTTTATTTCTCTTTATTTATTTTGTTTATTTGTGTGTGTTTGTTTTTGCTTTTTTTTTATTTTGTGTATTTTTAGTCTCAAAGCATGTCATTTAATTGAAATAATTTATTTTGAGAAGTTTTTCTAATTTTTATGTTTTGATTTCTAAGTGTTCTATTCGTACTGTATGAATATTTTTTCATCTTATACGAATTCTATAGTGTACACCTGATAGTTTTGGGAGTTGAGCATGAGAAACCACAATTTTTTCAAAGGTTTCATACTTACGATGATGTCATCACATGGTATGATTTGCATTAGTTTGTTCGTACGAGTGAGGATGGTTTTATTAGTTAAGTTTAGTTATTTATTACTAATTGTATGTACAAAATCATCTTCGTCTGTATAATCTAGGTGTTAGTTTCTGCAGGGGATGAACCTAACAGTCTTTAAAATGATCTTAAATTTTTTTATTGTCCCAGACGAACACATGTTCTTCTATTTGATCGAGTGGTCAAAAAGACTGCATAAAAGGGCGCCTTAGAAATAATATTTTACGAAAAGCCATTTTAGCTTTGGCAGTTTTTGTTCATGCATACAAAAATATTTTCATCCCGTATGATTTCACAATCATACGTACGAAGAAAAATTTGTACAATACAATTTTCTATTTTTCTATATATATAAGGGTTTTGAAATCATTTTCATTTACTTTCTTATTCCTTCTAAAACTCCCTATAGCCCTTATCTAAGAAATGGCCAGTTACAGCAAACATCCTCATGGTAATAATGGATCTTCTTCTTCTAGTGTTGTTGATTCAAACTTCCTATCTAAGAAGTATGAGGATGCATATTTTAGGTTCATTGCTGCCAAGATCATTCCATCTAGAATTCTAATCCAAGATGATCTTCACTTCTCAGTAATGCCTCTATTTGCCTCTACTCAACTATCCTTCATTTTCACTCTTATCAATGCCTATCACAAAGAAATATTTTATATTTCTTGGCTAACATGAGAGTCATTGATGACCACTTTAGGATAAGTTCATTCATCCAAAAATAATATGTAGAGATTACCAAAAAATATTTAGGCAACTACCTCTTCTTGAGAACCCAAGGGATTAGAGCACACACTATGAAGTACAACTCTTGATTAATAACACCTCTAGATATGACTTTGACTGGTCTGAAATTAACAAAGTTCTTAGAGGTGTCTCTCAAGTGTGTCATTAATCAAGAGTCTACACATTAAACCAAATTTCCTGGATCATCCAGCATGTCTTAAGAACTTCGATTATTCTAAGGCTGATGATCGAGTAAATAAGACTCCACTCCTATCCACTATCACATATCTTATAATCACTGAAAAGCCATTTGATGAAGCCCAACTCATTATGGATTACCTGTACAACCTTTCTAAAATTGGACTTCCGCACCATAAGTGGAAAAAGAATGTGGCCTTAGGATATATTGTTGTTTATATCCTTTATAAGAAGTACAACTTAATTCATTCTGATCTTCCCACTGAATTCCCGGTCTATTTTACCAATGCTTATTTTCGATCATTATTTGGGAGAGATCAGAGTTTTAGTGATGATACAGAGAGAGGTGGAGCTCCAGCACCTGCATAAGGACCCGACCAAAACTATTTTTAGGAAATGATCTAGCAATTAGATCATTTGGAGACTCACTTTGATCAATATTTTGATCAAATTGAGACTTATTTAAATCAACAGGATGTGAGATACCGAGAGGACATGGGTTGGATCTATGGTCTATATGATATGATAAATACAAATGTAGCTATGATGAATAACTATTTTTTAATGTTCAACCAGCCTCATCCTCCAGATCACTCCGAGTTCTAGATGTACTTCATTAATGTTATTTCTACTCAGCCTTTTGAGAGTGGCGTTATGGTATTTTTCTTTCATGTTAGTTGTGTTTGTTGTTTGTTGTTAAGTTTTTCTGTGATGATGTTGTGTTTTGTTAGAGTTGATATCCGTGAAATGAATGTATTTGATCCTTTTGATATTAATGAAAAATGTCATATTTTGGAGACTTGTGTTTGTTTCTTACTTTTTGAAATGTTACTATGCCTAATACAAAAAAACCTTTTGTAATTGATAAAAAATATGTTATAAATTATTTTGCTTTATAAATTAATTTCATTATAAAATCTAATTTTTCAAAAATTTAAATTAGTTTATAACTAGATTTAGATAAAGAAATCAATTTTTAGGCAAATATAACTAGAATATAATTATTACAATATTGATGTTTTCTTATTTTTTATTTCTTTTTCATTATGCTTATTTTTGTTATTAATGAAATTTGAATTTAGATTACTGATTTTGGAAAGACCTAAAAAGTAAATCAAAAGAAAATGCACAATGTGTGCAAAAATCGAAAGAATGTGCAATGATTCGCAAAGTGAAAAGAGGCATAAAATTAGACCAAATAAAAAAATATGCACAAAGTGTGTCATAAATATTTAAAAAGATGTGCAATATTGCCAATTAAAATTATTTTTTGATTGTGCTCTTTTCACTATCATTTAATCTCTAATCCAAATCAATCTAATTAATAATTATATTCTATATTGAATTTGAAGTTAACTAATTTTCATTTCATCATTTTTGCAATAATTATATTTACTAAATTTTTCTAGCATGAATCATGACCTTGATTAACTTTTCTTATCTTAGTTATTTTTTTATTTAAAATTTTGAATTTTTCATTTTTAGTATTATGGAATTAATATTGTAATTGCAATTGGTTTACAAACATTTTCTAGACCAATTCTTTTAGTTTCTCTATTGAAACTGTTCATTTCATGTTCTACTTCTCTTTTTATTATTGTCAAAAGTGGGAGTAATAATATTATTTAATTGATTGATGTTTGTCGTGTGATGTGTATATGTTTTATGTGTATAGTTTTTAGTGTTCGTGTTTTGTGTTTGGATTTTTGTTTTTTGTTTTTATTTTGTGTCTTTTATTTTTTTTTTTGTTTAGAATTTTTTATTTTCATGGGAATCCCTAAATTTACATTGGTTATTCATTTAGGGGGAGCTAAGGAGAAATTTTTTCTTTAAATGTTAACTCAAATAATAATTATTTTTCCATCATAAAAAAGGGAGAGATTGTTGCAACTTAGTTTTCATAACTATGTTTTCATATCATGTGTATTTTTTATGATTTCAAATATTATTATTTTGATTACTATTTCTCCTAACATGTATTGGATATATTGCTTTTGTTATTTGTGTTTACTAACATTTCAGGAAAATCATGCTTCAGATTATTGAAGACTTCAAATCATATTAGATTAAAGTTTATTCTAAGTGGAGTATGTATTTTACATTTTTATTGAGTCTGAGAGAGTATAATGTAATTGAATAACCGTGCACACACGCACTAAGAAAGTGTTAAAATTTAATAATTTTTTAAACTAATCGTATTGTATGATATCGTATCGTACGAGACAATTTGTTCAATTATTTCCTCCAGAAAGTAGTTAATCCAATCATGGACATAAAAAATTTTAAGTATTATTAGTACTATACGAAGTAGGCTTCATACAGACGATGTCCAAAGTACAAAAATGATGCAAATATTTTTGTCCATATGTATAGGTAAATTTGTATTAATTATTCATTCAGGATGATCTGGAGTTCTATAGATGTCATATAGAGTACGAAAATGATGCAAATATTTTCATCCATACAAACATGTAACTTTTTTAAACTGTTCGTTCGGGACAATCTAGAGTTTGTACAGACATAGTCCAAAGTACAAAAATGATGCAAACAATTTTGCCTATACGAACAAATAAAATTTTTGAACTATTCATTCGGGATGATTTGGAGTTCATATAGACGATGTTCAGAGTACGAAATTATGGGGCATATTTTTGTACAGATGAATAGGAATTTTTTTTATAACTAGTCATATTGTGCGATATACATATTATATTATACGATATGTTTGTACAAAAATATTATGTATATAATCGTACGAGAAAATTTTGAATTGTTCGTCTGGGATGATTGTCAATCGTACTGTATGATCGTGGATGCTAAAAAATGAAATTTTTAATTTTCTGGATAGTTTTTTGTGTCTTTCATATATAAGATCCTTAAAACTGACTTTAGACAAATCCTTCTTAAATTTTTAAAGAGCAAAAGTGTGAGAGTCATTTGAGAGAGTATTTATGAGAGAGTTCTTACAAATTAAGAGTGTGAAGGGTTCATAAGATTAATCAAAGGTGAGAATCTCTTTGTGTTCGTTGCAATCTCTTCCTTACTTCTTTGAAGATGCTCGAGGGAAGATCTTTGAAGAAGGTCTGGTTATCTCTCGACACTTGGAGAGTGTGAAAGAACGTCGATTTTTTGTCGACACTTAGAGAGTGTGAAAGGACACTGGTTTTCTGCTGACACTTGGAGAGTGTGGAAGGACATCAGTTCTTTGCTGACACTTGGAGAGTGTAAAAGGACAATGATTCTCTACCAATACTTGGAGGGTGTGAAAGGATGATGGTACTCTGCTGCACCAGAAATTGGTGGAAGAGAGGATAATTGTAAAGGCTTCTCCGCCTCGCTGTGGGAGCAAAAGGAGAGTCACTTTGGTAATAGTGCAATACCTAAAGAGGGAGTCTTTAAGGAGTGGATGTAGGACTAGTTGGACTAAACCACTATAAATCTTTGTATTCTTTTTATTTTTTAGCATTTTTATATTCAACAATTTTATTTTGGTGGTTGAAAAGTTTATTTAAAAAAAAAAAATAAATTGTGCTAAAATTATTAAACAGTTTTCTTAAAATTCCAAGAAGGTTTTAAATTATCAATTCATCCCCCCTCTTGGTAGCCTTGGGATAATTATATTAGGTCTAATAACCTATACAGACTTTTTAGACCCTCATTTTGCTCCCACAGTAAGGCGGAGAAGCTCTTAAAAAACCTCTCTTCTACCAACCTGATTTGGTAGAGTACCGATGCCCTTTCTCACCCTCCTAGTGATAGTAGAGTACAAAAATCCTTTCTCATATTCCTGGTGATGGAAGAGTACCTACATCATTTCTCACCCTCCTGATTATAGCAAAGTATCAACATCCTTTCTCATCATCCTGGTGATAGCAGGGTATCGTAATCTTCTTTAAAAACCTTCTTTCAAGTGCCTTCAAGGATGTAGGGAAGAATTTTAAAGAACAAATAAGAGATCCTTACCTTTGGGCAACCTTGTGAATCCCTTCACAATTTCCTCTTACAAGATATCTCTCTTTTCGCTCCTAAAACACTCTCTCAAACACTCTCCTTATCCACTCCTAAGAGAATTTTACAACAAGATATTGAATGTAAATTTTTAGAACACTTATATATGAAATACAAGAAAAATCATTCAGAAAACTAAAAATTTCAACTTAATCGTACTCAGATCGTATAGTACGACTGAGGATCGTCTATACAAACAATTCAAAAAGCCATGTATAAACCAGTACGAATCTGATTTTATACTTTGGCATTCATCCATACGAACAGAAATCATACTATACAAACAATTCAAAATTGAATAAGTTCATCCGATACGATTACGTACGAATCCATTTCATATAATGTGAGTCATTTGTATGAACCCAACATCGTACAATGCAAACTATTTAAACAAATCATGCTTTATTTGGTATGAACATGGATGTCCCCATTTAATACTATATGAGTCATATGTATAAACACCGCATCATATAGTATGACGAGCTGGTACGCACCCATTTCAAACTCTAAAAGTCATCTATATGAACCCCACTTCGTACAGTATAAATAGTTAAAAAATGATTTATTCATAAGTGAAAAATTGGTACGTACCCATTTCGTACTCTAGAAGTCATATACACGAAACATTATTATACAGTACAAGCAGTAAACAAAATTTCCCATGCATAATTTGATTAACTTTATTTTGGAGGAATTACCATGACAAACTGTTCAATACAATTTGAAAATTGTATAGTATAATTAGTTTTAAAACTTAAAGTTTTGACTCACTCCCCTAGTGTGTGTTTGCATGATTACCCAATTACAATCACATTCTCTAAAACTCAAGAAAAATATAAAAATTATAGACTTCATTACATAAAACCCTAATCTAATATGTCTTGAAGTCTTTGACAGTTTGGAGTATGATTTTCCTGAAATGTTAGTACACACAAATAACACAAAAAAATATATCCAATGTATGTTAGGAGAAACAGTAATCATAACAATAATATTTTGGTATCATCAAAAAATCACATGATATAAAACTTAATCTTGAAATCTAAGTTGCAATATATAACATACATTATACATCCCTAATGAGAGACATTATACCTCATTTAGACTAGTAAATTCATTTATAGGGATAAGGTTTTATTCGTGTGGTATACTAGGACATATTACATGCACTTACACATTACACCATAAATCATATTTAATTTGGAGGCCCAAAGCATTAGCATTACAATATTATATTCATATATGAGCATAAAGTGGGATCCAAACTCACTTGGGTTCTCAAACCTAAATTATGATTATTCTGTAAGAATGCTCTCATAAAAGGAAATGGATGCATACAACACATAATTGTAGATCCAAACATTTTATCTTACTGGAGGCCAGGAATAAAAGAAGAATTGCATTGGAGGGAAACATTACCAGAAAGGTAGTGGGTACATATATTATAAGGTAAAGTTGATAAATCTATTTTTTTAATGTTCTATTAGTAGTAGGATTGAAACATAATCTTTTAAAGCATCAAATAACCTTGTTAAAAAGGTTTCAATATTGAATTTCTTTCTATAAAATGTCCACTAAAGCTAAATGACAAAATTATGTTGGAAGGATTAAATATTAACAAATTGATTTGAATTGTATTAATGAATCAAGTAATTATTATTATTTTAAATAATAATAATAATTTTTTTAGGTGATGGTTATGTTATAGGAAATCATGGCATGTAAGCTTGAGGATACGTAGAAGAATCACCTAAATAGAGTCAGTTAGAGGCATTCATAAGATAAAAGCTTTCAGAGAATGCCTTATGATGCTTGTCAACTAGGAAAGCAAACTAGATCATCCCATCACTCAATCAAAGACATAGTAACCACTAGACCACTATAAATCCTCCATATCAATATATTTAGACATGTTAGAACAACTAGTCTAGATGGTAAGATTTTGGATTTATAATTATAGATGATTTTTTAAGATTTACATGTGTTAAATTTGTAGGGCATAAAAGTGAATGTTTTGATGAATTTATAACCTTTTTTACTGGATTCAGAGGAAAATAAGTTGTTTAATTTCAATAATTCATAGTGATCATGATGGAGAATTTCAAAATGAGAAATTTGAATTATTGTATAAAGAATCTAGCATAGATCATAATTTTCCTATCCATATTTATCTTGATGGTCGATGTCAAAAGAACCTAATTCTTATAAGGGAGTTCTTAACATCATCTAGTCGATGATAGGTTTCAATAAATAGTGGATGAAGCTATACATCACAGGTACAAGATAGCCACCATCTCACCTCCAAAATCCTAAATTAAGAAATTCTGAACAATCAGGTACTAGACCTATTTGTACGCACACTATATGCAACAGTAACACAAGGATGATCAGGCTTTGTTCAATAATTAGTTTGGTTAATTATATTATTACGTCCAATCACCACCACCACCACTTGATTAGGGTCCATCTTATGAGTAGTTTGTGATGTTTTGTCTTTTATAATATGTGTTTGATTATTCCTTCAATTTTTAGTATTTCTTTTTTACTTTATACTATTATTTGCCTGTAGTTCCTCTTTTTGGTGATATCAAAAGTGGGAAAAGTGAGTGTGTTAGTTATACTTTTTATTTTTTATTAGTGCAGTTTAGTTCTTGCTTTCAGTATTTGTTATGAGTGTTGTCAGCTTTTTCTCATTAAAAATTAAAAATAATAATAGTTAAAAAATTTAAAAATAAAGGTTTCTCCCTATTTTCAAAAGAACTCATTTTGTAAAGGGGAGAGAACTTAGCAGAAAATAAAAATTAAAACTTGCAAATTTAATTTACAAATAATATTGTTTGTCAACATAAATAAATGAAGATTGTTGTAATTTTGGGAGCTTGAACTTGTATTTTGGTGATTTCAAATATTATTAGATGTTTATTTTTTTCTCTAAATTTTTATATTGTATATTTATCTTGTGCATTACTAACATTTTAAGTTTTTCATACATAAAGCACCATCAAATAATCAAAGCTCAAGAAAGTATATGCGAGTAAATTATCTCAAAGTCTGTAATTTTCATTTATCTCAAAGAGCAAGTAATTTTCATTTTTTTGAGTCTATATTTATTTTAAGTGTATGTTGGTTTAGCAATCATGCACACATACACAAGGGGGAGTGTAATCAAATATTTTAATTTTTTTTAATATCTTGTTGGATGATCTTGTTCTTACTGTACAATCAGTGCAAATAAAAATTATTTAAAATATTTTAATTTATAATTAGTTATAATTAATCATATTGTACGACGACAACATCATAGTGGATGATTAGTTGTATTTAATATCCCCACCATCATTCATATTAGGCAAGAATTTGATTTTTGAAATTTGTTCTAATTTTACTGTACAAACTAGTTCATATTATATAATTTTTAAAAATCTTGCCAAATTTAATTCTTATGATTAAGTAATCGAATCATGATTAATTAAGATAGATGATTATATAGTATGATCTTGATTATTCTAAGTGATCAACAAAGTGACCTTCTAGATGATAATTAATCATACAGGGATTCATCCTATAAAAACCACTATGTGATTAAACTAATTGTACTAGATGATCTTGGATCATATAATAGAGAATGAACTAATTGTACTATGCAATACACATATCATACTATATAAAAAGGTGACATAATTAAAACTTTAGGATTATGCCCTATATATAAACTCTTATTAAGACTTTAGAAGCATCTTTTGGTAGTCAAAGGTCTTAATTTCTTTCGTGAGAGAGCTTAAAAAGAGAACATTGAGAAAAGGAGATAGAGAGTGAGCTTATGTGAGAGGGAGAAGATCCTTGAGAGAGTTAAGAGAGTGTTAGAGGGGTTTTCGCATAGTTTCTCTTACCTACCTTCTCCTAAGCTCCTTTGGTTGTGTTGGTGTGTCTCTTGAGAGGAGTTATGTGAAGGAAAGTCTTTGAAGGCCAAATATTATCGGTGACTCCACCGAACTGAGGATAAGAAAGGAGGACTCAGTGACTCCGCTGGATCAAGGAGGAGAAAGAAGGACACCGCGACTCCCTCAAATTGAGGACACAATGGCTCTCCGAATCAAGGAGGTGAAATAAGGGATTCTTATGGTGTGAATAGTCTATAAATGTGCATTCTTTGCATGTAAAAAGAGAGAAGAGCTTCTCTGCCTAGTTGTGGGCTGAAGGAGAGTCAATTTATTAGTGCAATTCTCGTGGAGAGGACCTTCAAGGAGTCGATGTAGGTCAAGTTAATCAAATCACTATAAAAATTAGTTTGCATATTTTTACTTTTTTGCATTTTACTTCAATGCAATTTTATTTTCAGTACTCTTGTTTGATTTTGGATATATTTGTGAAAGAATTTTGTTGTTGTTGATTATGATTTATAATTATGCTAATAAAAAAAATTAGAAAAATATTATTTATTTTCTACAAAAAAAAAAAAAAAAATTACTTGTTTTGAGTTATGTGATGGGTTGTTCTATCTTGTTTATTCAAGTGCTTTCGAATAAAGTTTGAATTTTTATTTTTTAGTTCAAAAAGTTTTTTGAAAAAATTTAAATCACTAATTCACTCCCTCTTTGGTGTGCCATTTTCACGTTTAATTTGTTTCATGAGCAATTATTGAACTTTCATGCATATGAATAACAAAACAAAATGAATGCATGATACTACCCAGAACATTCTCATGCGACCAGGGATCAATTCCTATAGCTCTATTTAAATTTTTTTTCTCTAAACAATGCTCTGATACAAAAAAATACTGTCATAACCCAACCTGATATGATCCATAATTACAGGTCACACCATGTTGGATGGTGGCAGAATAGAGGCAGAATTATACAAACTAAGATCCTTTATTTAGAGAAATATCATAATTCTTTTTTTAATAACAGACATAAAGACTTCTAATTTTCTTACTATAAATAAACTTACACATCCATAAAATTTCCTTTCTTTTCTATTTATCCATAAGAGTATATATTACAAATTCTTGTTATCATAATTCCCGAAAAAAAATATACACAGGGTCAAAATTTCATAAATGTCAAGATTGTTCAAAATCTTAAAGAAAAAATATAAAATGTTCATACACACTAACCAGACTTAGAAAAGTAACCTTATATACTCAACCAGTCCTTTACCCCTCCCAACCTTGAACTGAAAATAAAATACAAAACATAGAATGAGCTAATACAACTCAGCAGATTACATTATCAAAATCATTTCTTAATAATATCAAAATTAATAACATAAAATAAAATAGTTATTCCTTAATAGTAGACTTTTAGTAGAGTTGTGTCATAATAGTGTAGTGTTCTACAAATAACTAAGCATGTTATTGAATTCAGAGCATAATATGTTGAATAGAATGTAAATAAATGCACAATACATAGAAGAAAGTAACATAACGCCAGTCATTATATCTCCCATTTAGAACTCCAAAACTCTTATGCCTCCCATTTTAAACACCTGACCCATCAGCCTTTTAGTTCTCTCAACACTTTTTAGAATTTTTATAATAGAACCTCACAAATATATATGTATAACAAAACTCCAAACAGAACTCCCCCAAACTCTTTAGATGTAGATAAAATATCATCCAAAGATGAACAATATGTAAATTGTGCGACATAATATTACATTTAAATAGCTAAACATAAATTGGGCTATTTATAAAATTTTAGAATTTTACCCTATAGGAAGCATTTTAGTAGTCAAACCTAGTACAATTTAGCAAAGTTTCACTTACTCAGAATTCTACCAAATTACCAAAGATTATACATGACTACATTTCAGAGGTTTAATTATTCTACAGTATTATTTTTAGTGGCTAAATATATTTTTTTTAATTTTAAAAGAGCGGCATTTAAAAAACACGTAACAAATATTTTATAGAAAAATATCTAAATGTTTAGAACTATGTTCTCGATAATATATCAAAAGTTGCAAATATAAAGTTTCCCTATTTAAAAGTTATCTCAGTTCAAACACAAGAAATTTATATTTTTAATCATAAAATTTTTAAAATTGTGAAATTATGAAAAATTGAGATAGGCAAAATGCAACCTATCTCAAGCCGGGTAACTTTTAGAACTGAGCCGTCAGCTAAAAAATGATCTAAAGCATCTCAAAATGGACTTCCTCTCTAGGAATCTCTCCCTTTCTCTCATTAGGTGACAACTCAAATGAAAGGAATCAAATAGAATAATGAATTTGGATATTTTAAATATTAAAATTTAGCCTAGCATCGTCATCTAAATAAGTTCTCTATCGGTTGGATTGTACGATAGAGATCATATAGTATGAAATTATCTTCCATTTGACTCCATAATTTTATATTTTAAAATAGGTAAATGTTTATTAAGATATTAAAAATTCATGCAATATGAATGGGTTCATATAATACGATTAGTACAAATTCAAAATTACATATTTTTGGAAATAATATATATATTGAGAGAGTTTGTGGTTTAATTTGAAATAGCTAGTCATCTAAGATGATAAATATCATACATTATCGTTTGTTATGAAAATTTTGATCTTCTAATTTTTTGTTAATTAAAATTGCTTAATTATCATAAATTATAATAATTGTCTTGCTCATCGTATAGTACAAATAAAAAAAAAATCAAGTGTTTATTAACATTTAAATTTCTTATTTAAAACACAATAAATCTAGAATACAAAAAGATTGAAAGAAACAAAATAGATCGACAATCACTTAACTTCTTGAGATCTTCTTATCTTTGAGTGTCTTCTCATTTTTAATTAAAAGCTCAATTAGTTTCACCTTCTTATGCCATCTCTTGTGTGCCAAATACTGCTTTATTAGTTGTCCTTTGATTTACTTTAAATGTTAGTGTAAAAATAATAACCTACACATATAACTATACTTTTAATTAGCATAACTAACAATTGTGATCATTAAAATCCTAGTGTACACTAGACTCATGGGGTGCAACAAAGCTAAACATATTAAATGCATTTGGGTAATGTCTCCTCCATATTATTATCAAATATAAATCAAGATTGAAGGTGTCACCTCCTCTTGCCACAAGGACTCAAGCACCACATCCTTGTAACAATGTGGGCAAGTCTCCAATGTGGGCACATTTTTTCGATGGCATTGTAACATGAAAGATATTATAATCATTGCTTCCTAAGTGACAATCTTGTCCGAAATTACAATTTCCTAGGTCTCATTTTCAAGTTATTTCCCTTCGAACAACTTTTATACGTGCTTTTGTCGTTGTCAACTTCATCGTTGTTCTCTCAAGGACAAGTCTCTTCATCTTTGACAACAAGACAAACCTACTTCAATCTTTATTAATCATTAGCTTAATTTGTGTTAATGCTTCCCCTCTCTATGTTTGTGATATCCTACTTGAATCATGAGGATAATTGTAAGAGCATCATCTTCATTAGCCATATCATCCCCTTTCCATTGTTTACCTCATCATCAATAACAAAGACAACAACAAGACTTTACCCCACTATGTGGGGTCAGTTACATCAATCTGTTTTCTCTATTGTGTCATATTAAGATCCAATTTCTCATTTAAATCTAATAGAAATGTTATTTCTAACACTTTCTAACCAAGTCTTTTTAGGTCTACCTTTATCTTTTTAAACATAGGCTAGATCTAATACATCTCTCTAAATCGGGTTATCAAAAGGATGACATTTTATGTAACCCAACCATATAAGAAAACTCTCTAATCTTATTTTCCACTAGAGCTACTCTGACCTTTCTATGTATATACTCGTTTCACATTATACATCTAAGTGTAAAACCACTCATCCACCTAAGCATCCTCATTTCTATAACAGTTAACCTAATTTATGCTTCTCACTAAATAGCCAACATTCTGAACCATAAGATATTACAGATCTCACCACCATCTTATAAAAAATTTCCTTAAGTTTGAGGGTACTTGTCTATCACACAATAGGCCCAATACATTCCTCCACTTCAATCATCCAATATGAATTCTACTAATAATATTCCCATCTATTTTACCATCGCATTGAATAATAGTTTGAAGATATAAAACATATGCACTCCTTTTAATGACTTGATCATCTAGTGTCATAATCCCACCACTAGATTTATTACTAATAAATAATACACTCCATGTATTCAATTTTTGTTCTACTCATACGAAAACTTTTAGAATCTAAGGTTGGCCTCTATAATTCAAGTTTACTTTCAACTCCCTCTCTAATCTAATCAATAAGAAGAATATCACCAGGAAACACTAGGTACATCCTCCTACAATGTCTAATAAGAACATCCATGAAAAAAAAAATAAAAAGGGCTTAAAGATGATCCTGATGTAAGTAATCTAACAAAAATTGGAAAATACTTGGTTAAACCATTTTGTCATTGAACACAAGTAACACCTATTATATACTTATCCTTAATGACTTAATATAAGTATTATTAACTCCTTTTCTAAAACTCTCTAGAACACTTCTCTTTGAAAATAATTATATGATTTTTCTAAATTAATAAATATAATATATAGATCCTCCTTGCTCTGTTTAAACTTATCTATCAAACCTCTCAACAAATGTATAGCTTACATAGTAGATCTACCTCGATTGAATACAGATTGATTTTGAAAAATATTAGTATCACATTGTAACCAATGCTTAATTACTCTCTTTCATAATTTTAATGTATGACATATTAACATAATTCCTATATAAATTTGCATACTCTTATGCATCACCTTTACTCTTAAAAAAAGGAACAAATAAATTCCTTCTCCACTTATCAGACATATTTTTAATCTTTAAAATGATACTTAAAAGTTTAGCAAGCCATGAAATACCTTCATATCCTAAGCATTTGAACACCTTTATCGAAATATCATCATGTCCAATTGCTTTTCAACACTTCATTTTCCTTAAAACCTCTCCAACTTTAATTTTACTGATGCGATATTAAAAATAAAAATCTCTATTTTTTATTTATGGTGCTAAAGTCACTAAAGTCTATTGTATTCTCACAATCTTCATTAAAAGCTTATAAAAATATATCATCCACATATGTTGAATATCCACTTCTAAAAATAATACTTTTTTATATTCATCTTAATGCACTTCACTTAAAATAAGTCCTTACTTCTTCTATCTCTTTGATTAACTAACTTATACATACATCTTTTGTCCTCTTTAGTATTTAATCTATAATATAAATTTCTAAAAGCTAAATTCTTTATATCACATAATATTTTCTTAAACTTTCTATGGGTCCCTCTATATTTTTCTCAATTTTTTGAATATTTACATCTAAACTAATTTTCTAAACAAAGATTCTTATTTTTTATTTTTTGTTATACATTTTATTCCACCTCAACTATTTTTTTTATATTCGAAGCTTTTGTTTTTTATTCTCCAATAAAATACTTTGTAATATTTTTAATATTATTAACTACTTTTCTCATTTAATAATAGCTTCTTTATGAACAACCCAAATCTTAAGATATTTAATTTTACTCTAAAAAATATTATTATTAGTATATTTTTTAAATGCCCCTATTTAATCTCATTATAATGTTTTACTTTATTTTTTTATTCCACCAATTTATCTTGAAGTCCAAAACTAATAAATGATGTTGAGTATATAAACTTTCACTTTGAATGACTTTACAATATGTAATCTAAATGATATATATATATATATATATATATATATATATATATATATATATATATATATATATATATATATATATATATATATATATATATATATATATATTAATAAGAAAAATAATTAATATGAGTTTTTTACTATGTCAGTTCTTATAATTGATCAATGCTCATCTCTTCTCCTAAATAAAGTAGTAAAAATTACAAAATTATAAGCTATAGATAAATCTAATATAATCTTATCATCTTTATTAGTTGCTTCAAACTTAAAACTACCATTAATTTTTTTAAATTTTCTATCACTCTATCAATATGTTTATTTAAATATCCACAAATAAAAATTCTATTTTCAAGAGGTATCATTTTAATTAATTTCTCACTTCATAATACGAAAAATTAAATCAGATTTTCCACAATATAAAATTATAAAATAAAGTAATTTATATTCCTTAAAATATTTCAAACCACTTTATTCATTGATGGACATTCATTATAGGAAACAAATTCATTGGGAAATATTAGGAATAACAAATACATTCAAATATTTCTAATTTTAAGACCAATTCTTATAATTTAAAATATTAAAGATTTTTTTATTAATATTTTTAATTAAGATAACATCAATCCATAATTTTATTTTATTTTATTTAAATATGTTCTAATTCTTAATATTTATTTTATCTTTTCGTTGGAGTAGTCAGCTCTTCGCGTCGAGAAATTATTACATGCGGAGTCCGGGCATAGAGTTAACGTCCGGATTCTTGCGTATTTACTGAATATTTATTGAGTATTTGTTGAGTATTTATTAAATATTTTTGTTGAATATTTATTATATATTTACTGCATATTTACGAAGTATTTACTGTATATTTACTAAGTATTAAATATACAGTAAATATTCAAAAAATATTTAATAAATAAATAAAAATATTCAATAATAAATAATTAACAAATATCCAATAATATAAAAAATCAAATTTTAAACCGTATGAACATTTCATTGGACTCCTCTACGTCACTCCGCACTTAGCGCCACCCGGCAAAGTATACTTTGCCCTGCGCTCGAGTCCGTTAAAATTGGGCGTGCTGTCTTCATTAGCTTAAACTTCGTACTCCGATTTGTTCGCCGGAGAAATTGGCTGCCGCCAATTCTATGTCGAAGGCGAAGCAAGCTATCTTAAATTCCTACTCAGACAATGTTGTAGAAGATGATGAAGACGAAGAAGAAAGCAGTTCTTATCTAGGGCAAACAGATGAAGACGACAACGAAAGCGAAGAGGAGGAAGAAGAGCTAGAAAGCCTGGAAGAGGATTATGAAGACGAGGAGTCAGATTCAGATCAGGAAGGAGACGTTGAATCCGATGGGTGTTCTGATGAGGATGATGATGAGGACGAGGATGAGTACTACGAGTCCATTAGGTCTCATCTTTCCTTTGCTTCACATTTATCTGTTATTGTGAAGTATAGCCTACAGTGGAGTGTGCTTATTATTGGTTGTCTTGATGATGTTTACGGATTTTGGCTGGATAAGCAGCGATGACGAGAGCAATGAGGACGATGGCGACAAAGTTTGTGATTGGAAAGAGGGTAAACCGACAGATAAAGATCATTGTGACAAAGTTGTCAATCTTCTTCGCCAAAGTAATTTTTATCAAACCTTTCCTCAATCATATATCTCAAAGAAGCTCCTCTTACGAGATATGCTGTGCTGAATTAAGATGAATAATGATGCTGGCTTATTATTCAAGCTATTTTAATTTTCTTTGCTATTTTTTGCCATACAGGAAGCAAAAAATTGGATGTACTGAAGTTGGAAGAGTGCAAAGCCTATTTGAGAAAGCACGATCTTATGATAAGTGGTACAAAAGAGACATGCATCCGAAGAATTATTGAGCACTGGAGGTTAGTATGGAGTTACCTTTGAGAATTATTGGGGCTGCCTGGATCTCCATTTCTTATGAACTGTTGAGTTCTGCTGGAAATGATGGACTTGAAAATTCTCAGGGCTATGAACTTTCTTTTTTAAACAATTGATAAATTACCTTAGGTGAAATTGATTTTATTTTTTATTTTTATTTTCATATCATGTGCCTATATTAAGATCCCATATGATCATTTAATGACCTTTTTCAACTCTATCGATGTATAATGTGAAGTCTTGAGCATTGGAAGTTTGTGTTTGATGATGCGCTTGAAGTCTGTCCAGTTTTTTTTTGTTCTTGCATGTTGTTTAGTTAGTTGGAATAACTTTGGAGGCCGAGTATTACAAGGTCTGTTGAAATTCCTTTGAAAATTGTAAATAAATTTCCTGTTAGATTTTTTAGTCACACAAAGATGCAGTTGTGTTGAGCATGATGTTAATTGTGAGAGCGTTGAAACTAGCCAGCTCAATATAAATTGATTGATAGTATTGCATAAGCTTATGGACTATTGATTCAAAATACACCAAAGCACCACTACAAATGTCCACAATAAAGATATGGTGGGGTAAATAGATCTATGCTAGCTACTAATTTGTGCATAATAATATAGATCTCTCTCTACCAAAGTTTGGACTAGAGCATGTAATAAAACATCTACAACATGAATATTCAAGAAATCAACATAAATAAGCAAACGTGTAAGAAAGTAAATCTAAATCATAAAGCAAGTTTTACACAAATATTTTTACATGGTTCAGTACCTAAACCAACTTATATCCACGCTTAAGCCCTCCCTTTGCTTCGGATTAGACTACGTAAATTTCCACCACAATTTAAACTCATTTATTTCAAGAAATAGGTGGAGAAACCTTCACACAATTTTGATTCAAGGGCTAGAAAATAGTGCTTGTTCCAACAAAAGTTCCTCACTAAGACAAGCTTTATATCTGAAGCTTCTTCAAGTCTCACTAGAACAACCACAACATTATTATATAGAAACGCCAATCAAAATCTTTTAAGGTTTTGATGGTGACCTATGGCTTTCTCCTAACAAATCTACACATTCAATCTCTATAATAGATTGCAAAAGATACAATGTAAAATAACATACTAGAAAGCTAGAGAGATTGATGGACACTATCTCCACAAGAATGCCCCAAGTAGATTTGATTATTTATCAACACTTGATTTTTCCTCCTAATTTTTTCCCAACAAGATCATGAAAGCTCTTTACCTCTTGAAAATTTATAACGGTATGGGAGAGGTTTGAACTCGTGACTTTAGTAACAATTCTCAAAGCCGTATCACTTGATTTTTCTTTTACTTTTTTTCTTCAAAACATCTAGTATTTATAGGTACAAAAGAACAACCACAACATTATAATATACAAACGCCAATCAAAATCTTTCAAGGTTTTGATGGTGACCTATGACTTTCTCCTAACAAATCTACACATTCAATCTCTATAATAGATTGCAAAAGATACAATGTAAAATAACATACTAGAAAGCTAGAGAGATTCATGGACACTATCTCCACAAGAATGCCCCAAGTAGATTTGATTATTTATCAACACTTGATTTTTCCTCCTAATTTTTTCCCAACAAGATCATGAAAGCTCTTTACCTCTTGAAAAATTTTCACAGTATGGGAGAGGTTTGAACTCGTGACTTTAGTAACAATTCTCAAAGCCGTATCACTTGATTTTTCTTTTACATTTTTTCTTCAAAACATCTAGTATTTATAGGTACAAAAGAACAACCACAACAGTATGATATAGAAACGCCAATCAAAATCTTTCAAGGTTTTGATGGTGACCTATATTTTTCTCCTAACAAATCTACACATTCAATCTCTATAATAGATTGCAAAAGATACAATGTAAAATAACATACTAGAAAGCTAGAGAGATTGATGGACATCTATCTCCACAAGAATGCCCCAAGTAGCTTTGATTATTTATCAACACTTGATTTTTCCTCTTAATTTTCTTCCAACAAGATCTTGAAAGCTCTTTACGTCTTGAAAATTTATCATCGCATGGGAGATGTTTGAACTCGCGACTATAGTAACAATTCTCAAAACCTTATCACTTGAGTTTTCCTTTACATTTTTTCTTCAAACATCTAATATTTATAGGTACAAAAGCCCTATCAAAATATACTAAAAGATGCCTAAAAAATCTTTCTAAAACGCCTTTCCAACAACTAGCAAAACTAACCCTTATTGTGCTTGGAAGTAGACCTCAATATGGTCAAATTGGTGTGGCTTCGATGTTCAGTATTTTGGCCAAATCTCGAAGGAAAGAACTAGTATTTATAAAAATCCTAATATTTGTTAATATAAAGCATATTAATATGATATAAAAATTTGTATATAAAAAACTTAATGAATCCAATGGAATTTGAATCAAGCCCAAATTTATTAATTATAATATAGTTACTTTATTAATCCTACTTATTACATCATTATCATAAAATTTTGAATGTGTTAAATGAGCTAAAAAAATCTAATTTTTTTTGAACAAACATAAATATATTAATAAGCTGCCATAGAAGTTTTAAGCAAAAATAAAATTTTAAACATATTAAGTGTTTATACGCTATAAGTTAATTATTCTAAATAATATAATTAGCTTTTTATTTACATGTAAATATCAAATTTATTGGTATAATTATAAAATTTTTCACTTCAATTTTCTAATTATAGTATTAATCATTTCTAAAAATCAATTTGGATTCATGCTGGGTAGGTTTGCTATGAAAACTATACATATATTGAGAGGTTTAATGGTGAATTTTTGAGAGAATAAGGAGGATCTACATATGATATTTATTGATTTAAAGAAAGCATATGATAAAGTTCCAAGAGAAGTGATATGGAGAGTTCTAGAAAAGGGGTTAATAATGCCTATATTTAACTCATTAAGCATATGTATGCAGGAGCTATTACTTGTGTTTAAACACAAGGTGGTTTGACCAAGTATTAGCCTATTTTAGTTGGATTACATCAAGGATCAACCTTAAGCCCATATCTTTTTGCTTTAGTCATGGATGTTCTCATTGGACATTTGCAAGAGGTTGTACCCTAGTGTTTACTTGATGTTGATGATATTCTTTTTGTTGATAAGACTAGAGTGGGAATTGAAGGTAAATATGGATTATGGAGGTCAAGGTTTAAAATTGCGTAATCGGGTATTAAAATTGCGTAATCGGGTATTGAGGTATTTTTTGTTCGTGAGGCGAGGCGTAAGCCTCAAAGCATTTTGAGGCGTAAGTTTCAAAATAAAAAAATTGCGTAAACATAAAATGAGAAATTTTGTATATACTAATGAGTAAATAATATATAAAATATAAAAATGCATAAGATAAATAGCAATGACATTGACATATCACATAAGAACTCACTAGTCATCAGCATTATCACTACTCATCAGTCATCACTAAGTGGGTCTTTATTTGAATCATCATTATGATGAACTGCTCTATACTCTTCCTCCTCTCCTATAGAGTCCAATGTCTCCCAATCAGCTCATTCTTCATTATCAGTTATCATCCTCTTCCCTAAATATTTTTGAAGAATATCATAATGAATAATAGTGTAATACATTAATAAAAGTCTAAAAAAACTATATTATTTATATACCTTTTTTGATTTATTCTTGAGTTGTGGTGGATGTAGATGCTTTAAGACCATCAAATAAATCAACATTTAAATCTTCATCTTATAATTCAAACGACATCACTTCAACTTCATCATCTACAAATTTCTCATCATCAGATGTCACATCCTCACAAAGCAAAGGATCTTCATCATCCATTAATCCTTTTTTCTTCAAATTTCTATCTCTAAGTCTCATATTGTACATAATGTACATCAGTGAATTCATCCCCAATGTCGACAAGTGATTTCTCCTCTTTGTATGTACTTGGTTGTAGGTACCCCAATTTCTTTCACAGCTAGATGAAGAGCATGTCAAGCCCAAAACTTTCACAGCAAAACACTGCAATTCTGGAGTTTCATCACCAAATTGAATCCACCACTCAACTGGAGATTGTTTGACAATTGTATCTTTTGCTTATTGTAACCCAAAAAAGCTTTCTTTGTTCCTAAAAGGTACCAATTGCATGTAAGCATTTGATCTTTCAGTTGTATCACTTATTATACGATTCACGCAATGATACAATCCCAACTTTATTTCATGGTTTGTAGACTTGTTTTCTGCATATTGATACTGAGGGTTTAGGTAATAGTCAGCTGCATGCAAGTGTCGGTGAAGCTGTAGCTCCCATCTATCATTAATAATATTCCAAATTTCCCTAAAGCTTCCCTCATTGCCTCCTAAGTTGGAGGCAATCATCTCTTTGGCTTCATCCATGGCATTGTAGATGAAACTCATTGCAGGCTTCTTCTCAGCATCCACCATCCTTAAAACATGAACTAAAGGTCTAGTGGTTGTAATGGCATATAAGACACTTTGTCAAAATCTGTCATTTAAAACAATCTTTCTAATCTCTTTTACCTCAGTCTTCTTCGCCCAAGCACAACTCAACCACTGTGTAGATGTGAACATAGCCTCTAAAGATTGTCTAGCATCCAACATGCTCTCTAAGATCAAGTAAGCGGTGACAAATCTTGTTGTTGCTGCCCTTAGAATTTCTTTCTTAAAAAATTTTCTCATTAGAACTAGAACTCAAGGTGGTTGTAAATAAACTTGGTTATTTTTTTTAGTAAGTGCATTTTTATGTTGAGGTAGCTCCCCAAGCTTCTCAAGAATCAGATCTATGCAATGTGCAGCATATGGAGTCAAGTACAGATGTTTCCTCTTCTCCATAAGTTTTTTACCTGCAGTCTTATAAGAACTTGCATTATCTGTCACAACTTGTACAATCAAATGTTCTTCAACCTCATCAACAATGCTATCTAATAATTCAAATATGAACTCAGCATCTTTGATCTGGTCAGATGCTTCAATTGACCTTAAAAATACAGTACCATAAGTATTATTAATGAGGATGTTGATCTTTTATGTTTGATATCAGACCACCAATCTGACATAATTGTTAGTCCTATTTGGGTCCAAGTCATCTTAATTTTTTCGATACTTTTATCAATGCTTTCCAACTCCTTCAAAATTCATGTTCTCAAATCATACATGGTTGGAGGTTTGAACCCTCTCCCAAATGCTCCAACTGAACGAATCATGTTGTAATAAGCAAGTGATGTTGCAACATTAAATGGAATTGCATTTTCGTAGAAGAATATGCCTATATCCTTACACACTCTTCTCCGTGCCTCCCTTGCATTTTCTAGGGTCATCTTCTGTGTAGCAGGAGGCCTATCCTCGGATGTGTCAACCATATAATGATCCATAGGCTCTCTAGTACCCCTAGATGAAATGGGCTTCATCGAAGAAGACGAATCCCTAACGCTACGCTCACTCCCGTAGTAAGATCCAACATCAACTTTGTCCTCAAATTACTTTTGTGCATGGTGTTTTGACGTGGTAGACTTATTCATGTATGACTTTATCTCATCCCTTACAATATCAGAAACTTTGGAGCATGGAGCAACATTTTTGTGAGATCCTAAAAGGTGTTCTTTTATCCTAGTCACACCACCTTTCACAAATTTATCACAGTAATTGCATTTTAGATAGATATATGTTTTATCACTTCCTCCTACATCCACTTGAGTGCTATGTTTTCATGCTGGATCTTTTCTATGATCTGATGCAGCTTTATCCTTATTTCTGATCATCTTTTATGAGAAAAATAGGAAGTAAATCCTAACTCCAATCACGAATAAGAAGAGCTTAAAGCAGTAGGTCGGAGGAAGCAGCAGCCTCAAACAGAAGCGGCCGGACGGAGAAGACAGCAGCCCAACTCGCAGTAGAAGAAACCTCCAAGCAAAAGGCGAAGAGTAACTCTCGTTGCTTCAACACTTAAACCCCGGTAAAGGTTTAAGTCGTTGTGTTGTGTCTTTATGAATATGTCGAGCCGTCGAGGAAGCAGAACACTGCGTACACTATGCATATTTTTTATGTACGTAATGCGTATGCAATGTGTATTTTGTAAAACTATTTTTAAAGTATTTGTAAATTAGCAATAGGAGCAGTTGTAACTTAATGCATGATTTTATATTAATAATTAATAAAAGATATAATTTTCTGTGTACTGGATGTGTTCAGTATTATATTGTGCATAATCTCTGCGTATATTATGCGTAATTCTTGCGTATATCGTGCGTACTCTATGCGTATTCTGTGCGCACTCTCTGATATTCATTGCGTATTTTAAAAAATAAAAAATAATTAAAAAGTTTTTTTTCCTTTAAACAATAAATAATGTCTATGTATAAAATAAAAAAATATAAGGAACCAATTAAAAGAATATTAATAACAATTACAAGAGAACATATATATATTCTATGAAAAAAATTCAATCAAAAGAATTTTAGATGTAGGGGTCAAGGTGCCTTGCTTTCTTGGTCTCCGCACATGATTATACAAACAGAAGGAATGCAGCCTCAGACTCAAGGAAATATTTTTTACTTCAGAAATAAGTCTAAGGCTTTTGGTAGTTTGTGATTCATTTTAGGATAAGGATTATTTAGTTTTTTAATTCTTACGATTTTGAAATCTACTTAGTTATCCTCATCCTCAAAAGAATCACAAACTAACAGCAGCCTTAGATTTAGTTTATGAAGTAAAAAATCTTACCTTATGTCTAAGCTGCATTCATTCTGTTTGCATAATCATGAGTTCCCTAAGCCAAGCGTTCCATTATTATATAGTGGGAATTTAAATATTGAACAAGAGTGAGCAATAAAATGATAATAAAGGCTCATAAAATTTCAACCAACCCTCCCAACCATATGTGTCACCTGTCAGTCCACAGCTAACTAAAATTTACTCATGTCACGGCCCGTCAGTTCATATAAATTTATCTACTAAAACATTTAATAAAAATTTATAAATATGGATAACTGCGTAATGTATGCGTGTATTATGTGTATTGTATGCATAAATTCTGCATACTCTATGCGTGTATTATGTGTAATTGATACGTACTCTATACATATGATCTGCGTATTTAAAAAAAAAATAAAAAAAAATTATTAAAAAAAGTTTTTTTCCTTTAAACTATAAAGAATGTATGCATAATGCATGCGTAATGTATGCGTCTTTTGTGCGTGCGTTATGCGTATTCTTAAAAAATATTAAAAAAATAGTTATAAAATTATTTTTTTCTTTAAACAAAAAAGAATGTTTAATACTAAACCTTAAACTTAAATGTCAAACTCTAAAACCTTTTTAAACATCACATTCCTTATTCCTCATCCTTAAATACTATCCACCAAGATCCCTAAACCCTTTGTGCTTGTTCAAATATATTCAAGACTAGAAAATAAAATCATAATAATCACATTGAGTTTAAAGTATAATAATAAATCTAATTTCAATGTGTAAAACATATTCTTCATCATTTTATTGTAAATAATCTAAAAATAAAGATCTATTATATTAATTAAAATATATAATAGAAATTTAAAAATATGGATAGTTGCGTAATGTATGTGTAATATATGCGTCTTTTGTGCATGCATTATGCGTATTCTTGAAAAACATTAAAAAACAGTTATAAAATTATTTTTTCCTTTAAACAAAAAAGAATGTCTAACACTAAACCTTAAACGCAAATGCCAAACATTAAAATACTTTTAAATATCATATTCTTTATTCCTCATCCTTATATACTATCCATCAAGATCCCTAAACCCTTTGTACTTGTTCAAATACATTCAAGACTAGAAAATGAAATTATAATAATCACATTGAGTCTAAAGTGTAATAATAAATTTAATTTCAATGTGTAAAACATATTTCTCATCATTTTAATATAAATAATCTAAAAATAAAGATCTATTATATTAATTAAAACATTTAATATAAATTTAAAAATATGGATAGCTGCGTTTATGCGTGTATTATGCGTAATGTACGCGTCTTTTGTGCGTGCGTTATGCGTATTTTAAAAAAATATTAAAAAAACAGTTATAAAATTATTTTTTCCTTTAAACAAAAAAGAATGTCTAACACTAAACCTTAAACACAAATGTCAAATACTAAAATCCTTTTAAGCAGTACGTTGTGTACTCTATGCCTATGATATGCTTATGATATGCATGATTTATGCGTTCTATCTGCTTATGATATGCGTGATTTATGCGTATGATTATTAAATAAGTTTTTTTTTTCATCAAATCAATGTAAACAACATTTATACACATAATAAACTCTATATGGGGCTGTTTGGTTGCCTGAAAAAAAAAATGCAGTATAAAGTAAATGCAATGTATTATGAATACTTTGAGACTGTTTGGTTGTTTGCAAAATAAACACAGGATAATTGTTTCCCTTGTTTGGTTAGGTAGAACCAGAGTAAAGTAAAAGCGGTTTTTTTATAATAATTTATTTTTACACCTCTAATTTGAGTTTGAGCTTAATTAATTAATTATGATGACAAGGACTTCATTTGGGATGACTTTCTTATTGATTCTTAAAACAACTTTTCAATTTTAAATTTTTAATTTTTACATTTACACTGAAAAATGGCTTTAAGAAGAAATAAAAAAATCATCCCAAACTAAATTTAAGTTTTCATTTGGGACAACTTTTTTATTGCTTTCTAAAACAGCTTCTTACTACATAAAATTTTGTTCAAAAAAATTTTGTATCAAAAATTACTTTAAAAAACAGTAAGAAAGCCGTCGATAACAAAAGCTAAGGCTTCATTTCATACAATTTTCTAACTATTTCATTAAAGAATGTTTTTAGTACAAAATGTTTTAAAAGAAAATTCAAAATACCCTCGACATAAGTGATAATTTTACTAAAAAAGTTACCAAAATTTCAAAATTTCTTCAGACAAATTAATGCTATAAACTCTCTAACATCGAATATTATCATCTTTAGCTTTAAATTTGAGTCAGGTACATTTTTTTTGTAATTTTACATCAAATAATTATGATTTAACTTGTTGATAATGTTTTCCCTCAATATATCGTAAGCAAATAGGTTTTACAAACAATGTGAAAAATTGTTATTTTCCTAATGATTTACAAAAGATTTTATATGCAAATTCTATCCTACACTTTGGCATGTCTTCTTGCCAACTTGTACTATAGTTGGTCTGTTTTGGCACAGTGTTGCCTTCAAGACTTATCCTTTCCATATATTTACAGACATACATTTTGCAATCTATATAGTTGGTCTGTTTTGGCACACCTTTAATGGTAGAAAGCTTTCATTTTTTGATATCATTATCAAAAGTTTCTTTCGTATCAGAATATAGGGCTTTAATTTGAAAAATACGTAGAGCAAGGATTAGTTATGTAAATTTTTGAAAAATTGAAGAGTTCGTCAGTTTCATGATTTCATCTAACACTTACGATTTTTAGAATAACAAGCTTATACTATTTGACGCGGTGGGGCAACGAGTCATAAAATTTCCACCTTTGTTCTTTCAGCAAACCAACCAGAAGGATTCAGTACGAGGATTCAATGATTGGTTGTAATAAAATATTGTTTGAAGTAACAAAAAGTTCAGTTATATGGTCGATTTGCAATCTGGATAATTTATTCCTTTATTATTCTGCAAGTGTAAGAAGTAAATGTAAGAAATAGAAAACAAATATTAAAACTGGTTAAACTGATTAACTGAATACTACGTTGCTAACCCAATAGACTAGTGAAATGCATAGAAATTTATGGTACTTGTCAGACATAAGGTTATACTTCTCATTTAACAAAAGGGCAAAAATATCTACATGTTCATTGCCTAAATAAATGAGATATTAAGTTTAAGAGGCTTTAAAGAAAATGAAGGGTGGAAAAGCTGTTGGACTTGATGATATTCCAATAGAGGTGTGGAAATACTTTGGAGATGAAGGAATTTCTTGGCTTACTAAACTTTTTAAAACTAATTTGAAGACTAAAAAGATGCCAGATGAGTGGAGAATGAGTATGTTAATTCCTATTTTTAAGAATAAAGGTGATGCATAAGATTATGCGAATTATAGAGGTATTAAGTTAATATGTCATACTTTAAAACTATGGGAGCGAGTTATGGAGCATAGGTTGCGACGTGATATTAATGTTTCTCAAAATCAATTTGGATTCATGCCGGGTAGGTCGACTATGGAAGCCATACATTTATTAAGAGGCTTGATGGAGAAATATAGAGAAAATAAGGAGGATCTACATATGATATTTATTGATTTAGAAAAAGCATATGATAAAGTTCCAAGAGAAGTGCTATGGAGAGTTCTTGAAAAGAAAGGAGTCAATAATGCTTATATTCAAATCATTAAAGATATGTTTGCAGGAGCAATTACTTGTGTTCAAACACAAGGTGGATTGACCAAGTATTTCCCTATTTCAGTTGGGTTACATCAAGGATCAGCCTTAAGCCCATATCTTTTTGCTTTAGTCTTGGATGTTCTCAGTAGACATTTGCAAGAGGATGTACCTTGGTGTATGCTTTTTGCTGATGATATTCTTCTTGTTGATAAGACTAGAGAGGGAGTTGAAGGTAAACTTGAATTACGGAGGTCAACCTTAGAGTGTAAAGGTTTTCGCTTGAGTAGATCTAAAACGGAATATATGGAGTGTAATTTTAGTAGTAAT